>OW052222.1:147981775-148335318 GCA_932526605.1 Nephrotoma flavescens
ATATTTACAAAATTAAATGATTAAAATGCTTACAATAGCTTACAATAAAATGACTAAGATACTACTACTATTACTACCATTACCACTACAACTACTTTTACTACTAAATTTCAAATTCATAACATGTGACTAAATACATCAAGTTTTATGTAATAACCCTGAATAAAAAGGAGATATCAACAGTTTCAAATAGCCATTGTTTAACTTTAGGTAAAAAGGACTTCGAATGAATGTCCTTCCTAATGTAAATTGGTAACGCATTAAAAAAGGTTGGTGCAGTGACCTGAATAGAGCGTCGGAAGTGGTCATTGAAGAATCTTGGGATGTTACAAAGAAATTGATGGTTACCGCGAAAATTGTAACGAAAATCGCCTCTCATTATTTGTTGACCACTTCGATTAAAAAAAACTCTCAATACCTTATAAACATACAAATGTTTCAACGGCAAAATATTCGTCGTAAAGAATAAATTCCATGATGGTTCAGTTCTTGGTTTCTTTAGATATATTCTCAAAATCATTATCTGTAGAACATATAAAGGATACAAAGAAGCAGCATAACAACCACCCCAGCACGACAATCCATATTCCAATTTAGCCATAACTAGTGCATGGTAAGCTATTTTTAGAACCGACGGAGGGCAATAGTCACGAAGAAGGTAGAAAATTCTAGCAGTTGATGACAGATACTGGTTGACAGAATTAACATGCGTTTTCCACTTTTCCAAGGCAAGTGTCCAAGTGAACACCAAGATATTTAAACGAGTCAACTTGTTCGATATCAAAACACTCAGAGTGGCAACCACTAGACGCACATTCATACCTGCTATGATTAGTCACCCGCGGCAAAATAGACATATTAAAGCTACCAGACAATTTAAACAACATGAATTTAGTTTTCCGGCTTAAGATCAGGCGATGCTTGTCGAACCATGAGAGTAACACTTTTAGATCAGAATTGATCATCGAAATAACGTTGCTGGGTTGATTGTTGAATTGAACGGATGACCTTCCTTTCGAATGTAGATAACAATCTACAATCGTTAGAGGTCATGGTTCAGCTCATGGGCGTAGAAAACTCGTTGTCCGGCAGCGATTCGGGCTTTTATTTCTGCCTCACCGAATGAAAGGTGATGTTATAACTGACCCGAGGTATTTAAAGTTTTCGACACCATCAAAATTGTGGTCGCCAATTCCGAGATTTGCCTATTGTTAGATTTGGTATTGTTAGATATTTGGTTTTACTGCTGTTCACCTCCAAACCAATTTATTAACCACTTGTTTTTTATTTCGCAGAATTATATTTTTGAATATTTTAATTAAAAAATTTGTTCATACCGCTCGAGCCTGGCGTTGGCAAAACAGTCCCTTGAGTTTCCTGTTCCGCTTGGAAGCTGATGTTTTCGATGCATAATCTAATATGTTCGCGCTTTTTTTGTCGAAGGTATTTAGTCGTAAGGCGCGGAGATATTCTGCTAGAGTGCTTCTAGTGTTGCGAGCCAACCATTTTTCACGAAGCGTTCGTTTATTTTCGACGACCCTACGGCATTGGTCATCGACCCTACGGCATTGGTCATCACATTTGAACTCTTTTGAATAAAATAATACTCAATTTGTCACCAAAAAAATTGAAAAGGTCAAAATTATCCCGGAAAATGTGAAATTTTTGGCTTGCACTTCCTAAAAATTATAGATGCACAGTCCTACAAAAACGCACAATCCTACAAAAAACTTCATCTTACCCAAATTTTTTATCAAAAACGCCATTACATATTATAATTTTTTACCCACACATTTGTGTGGTTTGGACTTAAAAAGTACCTTTTTTTTTGTTTGAAAAAGGGATATGTAAAAAAAATAAATTAAATTAAAAAATAAAAAAAAAATATATGTACATATTTCTAAAAATAAAAAAAATAATAAAATAAAAATCGGCCCTTCGACATTCGGCTCTTGGACCCATTCGGCCCTTCGACACATTCGGCGCTTCGACATTCGGCCCTTCGGCATTCGGCCCTTCAACACATTCGGCCCTTTGAAATTCGTTCCTTCGACATTCGGCCCTTCGACATTCGGCTCTTTGATATCATACCGAACACAATGGGTGGGTCCTTTTGGAGATTCGATACGCGAGAGATTTAAAGCGAAAGTGGATAGCGGTAAAATAATAAGTTGTGTTAAGTGTAAATAGTGATTTAATAATTAATAATTGTGGAAATTATTTATTGTGGTGTTTAAGTGGGTTTTGGAAAAATTATGATGGGAATATTTCGGGAAGATTCCAGTGGTGTATTACGGTAGTGGTGTAAGTGTGTGAGATATTATTTTCGGTATTCTCAAGAATATTCCGGTAGTGGTGTTAGTAGTAACCGTCAAATTATATACGCTGTATTCAATGTCCAGTGATGCGAACCAGTTTTGACAGGTCAAATTCGTAACAATATATTCTATTTTAAAAAATATTCGATAATTATTTTATTTTATTTAAATTTATTTTAATATAAATATTTTTGGCTAACACATTGCAATTGAGCAATTCTTATATTGGATTTTTGAGCCAAATTTTTTAGAAGAAAAAATAACAATAGTTCAATTCATTGGGTTTCATTTCGGGAATCAAAGTGTTCAACATAAATGTCCAATGCCAAATGCAACTCTTTCTATTGGAACGTTTATTAGTTCTCAGTAAATTTGCTTCTCTATTTTATCTAAAACGAAATGTTTGGAAATAGGACAGCACATACAGTATCAATACAAACTGACGAAAATCCTCAAAATTAACGTTCTGTTTTGAAGAAATATTTACATTCAAATTTATGTCTCTTGAATTGGTCGGGAAACCCTACGCCTCTGAATGATAATGATTGCAGTAGTAGGTGAAGACCCAGGAAACCGAGTAATGCATTATTGCTCAAGTAAAATTGAGCATTACGACTGGCGCAATTTTAATGCTTTATTTGAAAATTAGAGATCCCGCTGCCGTTCAAACCAAAAATAAAATGAGGTTGTTGGAGTTCATGTTTTACTTTAAAGTAAACACAATGAATCCAAATTACCCAAAATTATGATAAATATATGTTTCAAACAAGGAAGCCCGTTTGCCCGTCAAATTTTAAGAAGGAATTCCGAGGTTCTTGATCTCACCGAATTCCATCCAATAATTTTCGTTATGAGTTCGTGACTAAATTGGGACAATTTCAAAATATTTGATAAACGGAACTTATTCTATCATCGGTTTGCACCAAACTACATTGTACCAAATAAAAGAATCAAGCTTCTAGCTCGGTGTGTCTTCATGGAAAGACTGAAGATAAAACTAGGCAAAATTATGACAACAGTCAAGATGCACGAGCAAAATATCTTCACTCATGCCTCAAAGCGGTAAGATATAAAATCCGCGTTCGGCAAACATCAAATCTGTGCCCAACATCCAGAACCGAACACCCTGCTAACTTTGCTATGAACGATTAACGTTAAATCAAATCACATTATGATACAACTACAAAAAACCTTCAACTGCGCATATATTTGCATTATGTATGTTTAATAAAATTATAAGCATTAAATAATATCACATGATCATCCAGCAGTCGCACACCCAATTTTCTAAGATCCGTGTGTAAAGTAAAAATTAAGCGAAAACGAAAACGTTCAAGATAAAAAAAACGAAATCTAGAAAAAAAATCTAATGCACATACTCGTAATAGTATAATGACAGACAAACAAGAATAATTGCACTCTCTGTACGAGTAATATACATACAATGTGCATTTAATTCGATTCGGCCTAGACCTAGAAAAACTGAAAATTATCTAATAGAAAAAATATATAAATTGCATTTAAGTTAGTTAGTTATGTATTTTATAAAACTATATATATATATATATCGTATATATACATGTGTACATACATAGTTATCAGTTTTAATGAATAGGCATAATAATCGTGTGCAATTTAGAATTAGAATTGAGAAAATACGACAACAACAACAACACCGCGGAGCGTGTGTGTGCTGCAATTTACACAAGTTATACAAGGCCTCCTATCAACTTTCGATAATTTTGTGCTTTCAGTGATTTAATCAAAATCAATCAATTAGACCTTTTGTTTATTTTGCGTGTGCTAAATAATTTGGTTCAACCCTTTAATAGGTATGCAAAACAAATTATTGTGCATATTACAGAGGTGAGAATATTTCATATCGCGCACTCACCCAGTGTTTTACTTGGAATTATCAAATAAAAATATGTGTACGCAATGAATATTTTTAGAATCTTTTTTAAATTAATTAAGAATATTTATAATTATTATGATTATAAGATTTTATAAAAAAAAAATATTATCTATATACATATATACATATATATATTTATACAAATTGTTAGAGGTTAGTATAAAATGTTGGCAAATAATAAAAACAAATCTAGAAAAATAAAAAAAAAAATCGCATGCGCCAAAAATGCAGCTGTATTATACATAATATAACTATATAATATTATTCTTATGGATTCGCGATTTCTTACGATGCGAATTTGTGCACACATCGCATTATTTCGATCTCTGTCTTACAGCCAGCCACCAGCACCTCGTGAATCGTGATGCACACAACCTTATTCAACGAGTGGGGTTATTTTTATAATTTTTTCATTTTATTTTAGTTTTCTTCGCGTACACACACACACGCAAACGTATTTGTAATTTTTTTTTTTTTTTTAAAAGTGCACCGAACGGATTCAAGGCTGCATACCATAATCGTTTTATTTTTGCATTTAATAAAAAAAAAAAAAAAAAAAAAAATCGCAAAGTTGAAAATAAAAAGAATATTATACACCGTGAATATTGTGCACTGTGTTGTGCACACATACTGCAAGCAATATACATATACCCACCACCAAGGCATTGATATAGAACGATTTTAAGAAAAATGAAATCAGTAGTTTTCTTTGCCGTCGTTGTCGTCGTTGTTGTTGGCTTCTTATTTTCAACTTCTTCTTAATGTTTACTTCCACTGCTTTTATATTTTTACTTTTCTTATCTCGTCATTTTTAGTTTTTTTTTTTTTGCTTTTTTTCGATTTGAAAATAGATCCATGGATTCTTATATACGAGCATTATAAACACGAGTCTCTTTCAATATGTTCGATGCTTCTTTAAATTTAGCTGTTGCACCGCACCAAATGTATTACATAAATTTTAATTTAATTGCGATTAAGTAAAAAAAAGAAAATAACAAAATATTGATGGAACAAGTTATTGCTCATTTTACTGCCGGGGTGATGCGATTTCACAAATCTTATGTGGTTGACTTATGGTTGATAAGATGGTTATGTGAATGTAATCAAACTTGATCTAAGGGCTCAAATACATAACTATTTCTCTACTTAAAAGCGTTTTAGAATACCCTAAGAGCTTATTGCAATGGGAATTCTTCATTGCTCAAACTTGTCTAATGACACATTGAGATTAGATTTATATTTTTAGACGAAATTCTGGTTAAACCTCGAAAAACACTGAGAAGCGTGAAATTGATATTTTACGCTCCACCTCACTTAATTACGACCGCCATATTGACTCCAAATGTCAATCACTTCCATATTTATGAAACGAGAAGCTTTCCCAAGCATTTGTGTAAACCAATCCCACGCATTTTCTATGATATTCAAATCGGGTGAATATGGGGGCCATGGCAGCAATGATACACTATCGTCTCCGAAGGTCCGAAAAGCTCTTTAAATGTTTGAAAAGCCACTTCCATGATAGCTTTTTACGAAAGTGCAGTCATTTTCGTGCTAGAAAAATCCTAGTTAATTATTCCGTAGTACAAAATGGCTCCGCAAAATGACGTGCATCAGGACAATCCAAATTAAATTTCTTTTCGTCCGAAAATAACTCGGTACATTTCTTGCTTCCATGTCACGTGTCTATTGGCCAATATCAATAGGTTTGCATTGCTTGATGCATTCAAAGAAGGCGTCTTTTGACGTTTTTAATTTAAAGATGCTTAGTATTGTTGCCATGCCAAACCGTTGATAAGCTGGTGTTTGCTTCAGTTTTTGCCTTAATTTTTGCTGCTCATAAATACCGCATGAATTAGAAGCAGACCGAATAATCGCCCGTTTATCCGTGAACGCTGTAACCTCTGCAATGCGTCCTTTTCTGTTTTTTTCTATAATTTTCAATATTATTGATGAAAGATGCAGTAACAATTTTCCCCTACCATTCTTTTTGTTATTTCACGATTTGAGAATCCTTCTTCATTCATCATTTCAATTTTTGCTTTTTCGCCTTCTGAAAGTGTTTTTCCTCTACCCATTTTCCAAAAATCTTTTTGTTTTAATATTAATAAGTTTAAATAAAAATAATAAATCAAAACTAATTAACCCATATTAGCCCAAATTAATTTTCTTTTTAAAAAAGATAAACTACTTAGTAAATATTTCGAATGAAGTTGGAAAACCAAAAATTGTTGGTAAAATAGAAAACAACAGTTAGGTAACTGGAACGAAAAATGCAAAAAAATACCAACTTAACCTTCAAAGTCCTTGAAATTATGTAACAAAATATAATTGAAAATGTGTTCTGTAAAATTATGGTATTTGAATAATTCACCTGTGCACCGCTGCGATTGCAAAACCATACTAAATATTTTTTCGAAAGGATTTTTATTTAAACAGAACATTGCGGTAAAAATATTCCGTTATAATTTCTCCAATTCTCTTTTTAAGAGATGTTTTGTATTGATCTATAAATAGATCGCTGGGCTAAAATGGGTTAAGATAAAAATTTTGCTGTTCTTACCACGTCCACAAGCACCAACTATTCACTACTGCAGCTCAATTCTGGTTTTTCCCATAGGAAAAAGAATTAGGAATAATATTTTCATAATATTTTTGTCACACAAATGTTTTTTCAGGCATACTATGGTAAACAGTTGGTGTAAATTTTTTCAAAAACAAAATTAAATTGGGAATATTTTTCCTAAATTATAAAATATCAGATCAAACATGATTTCGCAGTAGGCCAGAAAATGATATTTTTGACAAAAATACTATGAAAATATTTTTCCTAATTCCTTTGCCTATAGGAAAACCCAGAATCGAGCTGCTGGTCGTAATCAAGTGACGCATTGATAACGCATGTTTTTTTTTTTGACTAGATTACTAGATTTGTAAGAAAAATATACATAACGGTTTTACCGATTGGTATCTGGTTTACCGTTATTTCAATGAGCGACAATGTACCCTCAAATGTTTTGGATCCTCGTTTCACAAATATGGAAGTGATTGACATTTGAAGTCGGTCGTAATTAAGTGAAACGGAGTGTAAAGAAAAATGTGTAAGAAGCGTTGAACTGAAATTTAATGCTCCCTATTAGTTTTTATAATCTGAGGTTAAATTTCTTTAAACTCGGTTGAAGCGACGATCTGTCATCGGCCCGATTCGAATTTATTAGTTAAAACTACAGATATTTATTTATTTTTGAACCAAGTTAGGTACTTTATGTATGAACACATAACGTTTATGGTGGACCGATGGTTGTTTCATTTGGGCGGTTATCGCGATCAAAATATTCACGAATTGCGCAAAACGTGTTTTTTATTTTTTCACCATTTTTGTAGTGCTCTTGAATAACTTTAACACAGTCTTCAATCGAATACGACTCCTTAGCGATAAATGGCAAACATTCAACTAACAAAATGATATGAAATGACAGAAAACAAACATGTCTTCAGCAATGTTTTCATTATTACGGTCAAGACACGAACTGTTTACTGATACTGTTAGATCACTGTGGATTCTCAATACGAGGATAATTCGGTGTCTGGGCTCGATTTTTTTTAATTCCGCCTATAGATTCGTACTCGTCGACTAACTGTAGACTCTGTCTTTTGAACTTCTGTCTCCGGAGATTTTGGTTAATTCTCTCTTTCCCTCTCTCTCTCTCTCTCTCTCTCTCTCTCTCTCTCTCTCTCTCTCTCTCTCTCTCTCTCTCTCTCTCTCTCTCTCTCTCTCTCTCTCTCTCTCTCTCTCACTCTTCTCTCTAGCTGTGACATCCCATGAAATGATTTTACTGCCTGCACTAAACAATTTATCGTGTTTCAATTTAACGTGAACATTTAATCGTAGAACAGTTTATCGTGGACACAATTTACCGTGGACACAATTTATCGTGGGACAATTTATCGTAGAACAGTTTTTTCGTGGACAATTTATCGTAGAAAGGTTTTATGCGTGGTATCAAAAAATTAGTGGGATTCTTTAATGATTTTTGGAAGAAGTTCTGGAATATTGCCATGTGGGACGGAACTCGGTAGTTTCTTAACCTATTATGATGGGATTGGGTATGTTGGTTGGAAATGGGATTATTGAATGATTTTTGGAAGAAGTTCTGGAATATTGCCATCTGGGACGGAACTCGGTTATTTCTTAACTGATTATGATGGGATTGGGTATGTTGGATGGAAATGGGATTATTGGATGATTTTTTGAAGAAGTTCTGGAATATGGCCATGTGGGACGGAACTCGGTAGTTTCTTACCCGATTATGATGGGATTGGGTATGTTGGATGGAAATGAGATTATTGAATGATTTTTGGAAGAAGTTCTGGAATATGGCCATGTGGGACGGAACTCGGTAGTTTCTTAACCGATTATGATGGGATTGGGTATGTTGGATGGAAATGGGATTATTGAATGATTTTTGGAAGAAGTTCTGGAATATGGCCATGTGGGACGGAACTCGGTACTTTCTTAACCGATTAAAGATCCCGGCTCCTACGCCCCCCGAAATTAAAATCTAAAGAGCCCCGCAGGGCTACGGGGAGGAGCGTAGGTGTCATTAATAGATTCTATATTATCTGCTCCCACGTGCGGCATGCAGTGCGACTCCCACTCTCAATTTAATATATTCATAAAAAAATATTAAATTTAATTTATTTTTAAATGAGATTCAATATTTTTTTATTAAATTTTTTTAGAACGTATTTTTTTTAATTTTAGTTCGTTTGCGTTTTATTCCAATAGATGGCGCTAGGTCCAAAATGCTAAGCAAAGGCACATTTTTAGTTATAAACAATTCCGCTATTGGTCAAAGTGGCGCTACCGTCGCTCAGACTGTCAAAAAAATTTGACTGCGATACTAAAGCTGTTCCAAACTGTTATACGATAAATTGTCCACGATAAACTGTTATACGATAAATTGCCCACGAAAAACTGGTCTACGATAAATTGTTCCACGATAAATTGATTCCACGATAAATTGTTTCCACGATAAATTGTTCTACGATAAATTGTTCTACGACAAATTGCTCACGATAAATTGTTCACGATAAAGTGACAGTAAATCGTATGGTGCATTTCAGTTTTTGATTAGAAACTTACAAGTCAATATGGATAATTAAGGGAAATTTAACGTTTAAAAAAAACAACTTTACGTATTGGATATCTGTTGGGATTTTAAGATATTAGCCATAATAAATGAGTGCCCTGTCCGTAATTACCAATTCAAGATCAATATTCAAACCAACGTACTAAATTTCATATTTAATTGTGAAAATGTGGACGAGCGGACTCAACATAATCTCATTCAAGAACTCATTGCTTAAAAAATAGTGAAGTTACGCAAAGAGCTTCCTTCAAAATGCACTTGGAATCCACATAAATCGATGGCCCAGCACAGAAAGATTCAACAATATTGTTCGAAACTCTCTTTAGAATTCCTATCCAGTACTGCAAACAAAATTTGATTATATTTCGTTAAAAAACGGAGCTCAACCAATTTGATAATTTAAGAAATATTTGTAGGATCTTGTCTCGAGTAGCGTAACCGCTTATTTTCCGCTGGTAGATTTCCGCTACCTTATATGCCATCTTACAACGTTAAAAGCGTAATCTTCAGCACACCTTGATATAAAATTAACGCAATCATCATTCTTCGAGACAATACCCATATAATGTATATTATGCAAAGTCCGGCGTTAGTTCTTCCTCAACGTCATTTTTTCTATATAGATTCTGTTCTGCGACAACGTATCCCGTCTTAAAACTAATAATTTGAGCGCTTTTAATAAAGTTCAAGGCAGATAATTCCAATAATATCAATTCACAATGGGCCGCAGCCACAATGTCCCTTTCTCTATTGCAGATACAAAAATGATTGATAAAGTGTTTTCAATCCTTAGTTTCTCTGGAGAATAGGCCGAGAGCTATGAACAACAAACCTAACGAGAAGATACGATAAAAAAGCAAGGCAATTTTAAATAGCCTTCCAACTAAAACGATGGGTTCTGCTAGTTTTAAAAAAAGTATGTAGAACCCATAACAATATAAGTTTAAAAATAATTATAAAATTAATGACTAATTTCAGGGTAGTTAAATGCAAAATTGAAATTTTCGGACCAAAACCGAAATTAGAACGAATAACGTTAGGCTCCACTCGTGCTTGACCAAGCTTTAGGTGATTTAAATGGAAATGATGTTTTACTCGAGCAAGCTGAGAACTCTTTAGAAAATATAAATGAAACAGATTGAAATTTTACTCGCAGAACTTGAAAACCTCACTGAAATAATTCGTTATCAGTAGGTCGCTTGTTTTATTCATCTTCTGCGTTTCCCTAACGACGAAAAATTTGGCAGCCAAGGTTTATACTGCACGGGGTTTCTACCGAAGTGGCGTTCACGATTGTTGCAAATACGAGAGGTCTAACAAAAGTTCGCAAAAATGCTGGCACAATACATTAAAACTTTTCAACTAAATTTATGTAATCTTCTGGATTTTTATCAACTGCAACAGTAAGCTGTTTTACCAGTTTCCAATGGAATAGTAGTTACTCCTCTCAACTTGGTGAACTATAGAACTATGATTTCGGTCACAATTTTATTAAAGCAACTAGAATTATTATTTTTAAATTTATTTAGATTTGGGGAGATCTTTACGAAGTTCATACTCCACAGAAAAATTTCCTGTCTGTAATCTTTTACGCCTTTAAGAAACAGACACAAAATATATGGTACAGTAATTCGGTATCTAGAGGCATACGGATGGCCTAATCTTTGAAAACTTGATGGCTGATTTTTTGGTTTTGTTCACCGTCTATCATTCCCTACCGAAAACGACGTTCAACGTCAACTCATTTCTAAAAAAATGGCCCGTAATTTTCAAAGAATTTCGTTTTCATTGTCGAATCCATTATAAAGCAATAAAACTGTTCGCTTGGAAAAGAAAAATCTTGCAATGATAGAATTCGCTTTAAAAATGGTAATTTGAAACGATTGGGTATTAAGCTACACACAATTTTTGTTTGTTCCTAAAAACCTCATGGTAATTTTCATCGTTGCTATATTTATGGTGCTGCTAATACATTCATGAATTTTTTAGAATATAATTTAGTTATGTTTTATGTATGTATGTATATGTAAATTAATAACAAAAATTGATTCAAACGTTTCATCTAAAATACGTTCAACAGGACATGTTGGAACGCGCGAAATAATACGCTGCAGCAGCCAACAACACACGTGCCGGTGATCGCCTCCAGAAATAACAATTAAATTATACAAAAAAATGTACATACTATAAACAGATATAACGGTTTTAATCATAATAAGATTGTACAAAAGTTCAGTTCAGAATTGAACCAACGCATAGGAAGTATGTGATGTGAATAGATGAGATATTTAATCTATTAGTTTAACACAATGTAAACAACGTCCAGCTCAAGGTCTGTTATATTCGCGAAAATCGGTTTAAATGTCAAGCATGTGCTAAATGTTTCATAAGAGCTTTATATACCTATAGCTACCTTTATACCTTACCTTCCACTGATTTCTTAAATCTTCCAATTTTGGCCCATTGTGATATCACGCATTCACACCACATCATTAACCCATTCACCTACTCACCTACTCACACAACTACAGTATACCACCTGCACATTGCAAGCTCCATGTCAACCTATACATTTGACGTGGACGGTGGGTCGGCGCTGAATTCTGCACTCCATCAGGGGGTCTTAGTTGTGTTTATTAACATCACCGATTGTAATCGATGATGAAAATTCGTTTTGCATTTAGGCTCTGATGGGATTCGAACCCAGTACCTCCCGGTCCAAGTGCCGAAGCTTTAACCACTGCACCACTTGTCCGGTCATTATATTTGGTTGTAAATTCACATCAAAAACCTTCTAACTCAACTGTCACTGTTGGTCAATTCACGCAAACCCCATTGCTATAGGCTGCTTTACACACAAACTAATTTTAAAATCAACACAAAAATGAATTAAATAATTTTTCTCGATCTTACAGCCTTAAAGGTAACCTTTATTCAAAATTATGTAAAAACTAATGGCTAGCCTTTAGTATCGCAGTCAAAATTGACTGTCGCGACATTTTTTTTAAAATGGTCGTAATTTTAACTAAAAATGTAAACATTACAGACGCCATCTTAGATATATTTCAATTTTTTATATATTATTTATAATTTTTTCCGCTTTTGGATAAAATTTTTTTTAGGTGGTTATAATTTCAACTAAAAAATTGTTAATTTGATTGACTGCCATCTTAGAGATGTTTTTATAAATAAAATAAATTTGAATTTAAAATCGGAAAAATCGCGAAAATCGGATAAGATGAAAACTTTTTAAAATGTTTTTTTTGTAGGATTGTGTATAATTCTGGAAAAATTATCACATTTTCCGGGAAAATTATGACTTTTTCATTTGCAGGGCTACGGGGAGGAGCGTAGGTGTCATTAATAGATTCTATATAATCCGCTCCTACGTGCGGCACGCAGTGCGACATGTTTGAAGATCCCGGCTATTACGCCCCCCGAAATTAAAATCTAAAGAGCCCCGCAGGGCTACGGGGAGGAGCGTAGGTGTCATTAATAGATTCTATATAGATTCGTATTTTTTTTAAATTTTAGTTCGTTTTTATTCCAATAGATGGCGCTAGGTCCAAAATGCTAAGCAAAGGCACTTTTTTAGTTAAAAACAATTCTGCTCTTGGTCAAAGTGGCGCTACCGTAGCTCAGACTGTCAAAAAAATTTGACTGCGATACTAAAGCTGTTCCAAAATAATCATTTGCTTTGGTTGAATTTTCATCGACAAAATGTGTGCTTAATCCATATTCTTTCGATTTATGTTAGTTTATCTCTCATTTCTCATTGTAAAATAAAATTATAATTCTTATTCTATATACCAAATTCTGACGTACTACTATCGTTCAGAAAAAACATTAATAAATAGTTAGTTTAATATTATATCAATAGATGTCGCTAGTAAATGTAATAAAGTCAAAATAGCAACAAGTGTCATGACTATCATAGTTTTGTCAAATTTTTTAAAACATTACGCACCAAGCGAATACAGAAGTTTATTAATCTGGAGTATTTTATTTTTACAATCTATTGCGATATTACTCCGTCGATACGCCGTTCCACACTTTGATTCTTTCCTCGCTTCATTCCCCTTCACCAACAAACTAATTTTGTGGCTGGGAAATTTTTAATTCTTTTTTCAGCAACATTTTTTTCTGGTTCAACTGATTCTCGCACTATTACAAAGATAAAATATTTCAAGGACACCCTGTTTATTTGTCGTTTTTGGGTTAATTTTAGGTTAATTTTTGTTTCGTGCGGAAAAATAATTTTTTTCAAAGAAGGAACCACTTTTGCACCAAATAATAAACTTCTTTTACTATACGAATAAATCAAAATACATAAATTTCCACGGGTGACGGTCTCTTTATCGTAAACAATTTATCGTGTTTCAATTAAACGTGAACATTTAATCGTAGAACAGTTTATCGTGGACACAATTTACCGTGGACACAATTTATCGTGGGACAATTTATCGTAGAACAGTTTTTCGTGGACAATTTATCGTAGAAAGGTTTTATGCGTGGTATCAAAAAATTAGTGGGATTCTTTAATGATTTTTGGAAGAAGTTCTGGAATATGGCCATGTGGGACGGAACTCGGTAGTTTGTTAACCGATTATGATGGGATTGGGTATGTTGGATGGAAATGGGATTATTGAATGATTTTTGGAAGAAGTTCTGGAATATTGCCATGTGGGACGGAACTCGGTAGTTTCTTAACTGATTATGATGGAATTTGGTATGTTGAATGGAAATGGGATTATTGAATAATTTTGGGAAGAAGTTCTGGAATATGGCCATGTGGGACAGAACTCGGTAGTTTCTTAACCGATTATGATGGGATTGGGTATGTTCGATGGAAATGGGATTAATGGATGATTTTTGAAAGAAGTTCTGGAATATGGCCATGTGGGACGGAACTCGGTAGTTTCTTAACCGATTATGATGGGATTGGGTATGTTGGTTGGAAATTGGATTATTGAATGATTTTTGGAAGAAGTTCTGGAATATTGCCATGTGGGACGGAACTCGGTAGTTTCTTAACCGATTATGATGGGACTGGGTATGTTGGATGGAAATGGGATTATTGAATGATTTTTGGAAGAAGTTCTGGTATATGGCCATGTGGGACGGAACTCGGTAGTTTCTTAACCGATTAAAGATCCCGGCTCCTACGCCCCCTGAAATTAAAATCTAAAGAGGCCCGCAGGACTACGGGGAGGAGCGTAGGTGTCATTAATAGATCCTATATAATCCGCTCCTACGTGCGGCACGCAGTGCGACATGTTTGAAGATCCCGGCTCCTACGCCTCCCGAAATTAAAATCTAAAGAGCCCCGCAGGGCTACGGGGGGAGCGTAGGTGTCATTAATAGATTCTATATAATCTGCTCCTACGTGCGGCACTCCCACTCTCAATTTAATATATTCATAGAAATATTAAATTTCATTTATTTTTAAATGAGATTCAATATTTTTTTATTAAATTTTTTTAGCATGCCTTAACGTATTTTTTTAAAATTTTAGTTCGTTTTTATTCCAATAGATGGCGTTAGGTCCAAAATGCTAAGCAAAGGCACATTTTTAGTTATAAACAATTCCGCTCTCAGTTAAGAAACTGCGATACTAAAGCTGTTCCAAACTGTTATACGATAAATTGTCCACGATAAACTGTTATACGATAAATTGCCCACGATAAACTGTTCTACGATAAATTGTTCCACGATAAATTGATTCCACGATAAATTGTTTCCACGATAAATTGTTCTACGATAAATTGTTCTACGATAAATTTCTCACGATAAATTGTTCACGATAAACTGACAGTAAATCAATTTCCACACATACATAATGTGGATGGGAAAGAATAATACCTTACCTATATTTTGGCAATATGTTTGCGCCTATTTTCATCTTTTGGAAAACAACTATGTAAATTCTTAGTTCTAATTAGACAAATGTAATCACTATCATACAAAAAATTAGCTACCTGCCATCTTTCGGCACACGAATGTTTTACTTTATTTTAGCCGAATTAATTGAACTATTGAAAATTATTTTAATATGGCAACACTTACTTATAGTTATCCAAATAAGTGAACACTCGAACATAATTATTTGAATCCGCCATTCCACACTTTGATCTTTCGTCGTGATTCTTTCCTCGTTTCCTTCCCCTTCACCTTCACACAAGCTCTTAGTTTGTAGGTGAAGGGGAAGAAAATGAGGAAAGAATCACGACGAAACAATCAAAGTGTGGAATGGCGAAATATGTCAGTTTCCACTAAAAAGGCTTCGTTCCTGAAAGGTTTTAGGTGCCTCATGGAAAGAGTTGTTCAAGCCACTTGTAGTATATTTTTAGTACACCAGTTTAGGAGACTAAAGTTTCTTGAAAAAGAGATATTAACTATCAAAGGAGAATTATAACTAGTATTCCATTGAATGCCTTCCAAAGGGAAAAAGGGAGTAAAATGAAACAACTCCTATTTTTGTTTGACATTTTTGTTGAATCCAGTTTTTATTGAACTTTTAAAAGTTGGCCGAAATATATTTATTTCAAACTGCAATCTTTTTCTAAATTATTATTTTTTCCGTTTCGAATCGTGAGAAATCACTTTGTGAAATGTTTATATTTCGAGTTCATTTCCATACAACTAAGAAGTCAATTTAATACAATTAAGGATATTTAAACTACAGTTGTTCATGTTACTGGAGTTATTCTACAAAGGTGTTCATTAAATGTTATAGTTTCTTTCAGAAAGTTCGATTTTATATGCATGGGCATTTAAGGCTAGCATTAGTCTCGCCTCTAACTTCATTCAAATGTAATATTAAATTCCCAATTTTAAAAAAAAATTGTTATTTTGTTCAAATCCCAATTAGATATTACAAACGCCTGAAGTTATGTTACGCATCACGCTTTTTAGATTGTGCACTGTGCGCAAGTGAAAGAACACTAACTCTAGAATGTGTCTAACTCTGTCTAACACCAATGTGTCAATTCTTACCAATTTGTTCTTGCCATAAATGTAAAACAAAATGAAATTTAAATAATAGAAAAGCATAAAGTCAATTTTCAAAACTGAATTTCTTCCCTAGGCGAGATCTTTTCAAAAATGAATTTCTCTCAAGTGTCGCCATCTTATTGAAAATGTGTCTTTTATTGAAAACGTTGCCCATTTCGTTCAGATTCTTTAAACTAGTCGGTTGAAAACATATTACGTTTATTGCTTATGCCTAGAACGCAGCTGACGTGAAATAAAATTTTTCATACAAAAATGACACAAGCGAAAATCTTACGTATCTTTCGTATTAAAATATAGATGTCTCTGTTTAACTATATACATTTTTCACTGCCCTTTTATCTGCAGGTACGATAAATAAAAATAAGCTAAATTTTTGACGTTGCGTAATTATGGCGAACGAAAATTTTATTAATTTCAAATATTTAGAAGGTGCGTTAAAATTTTACGAAATTCTACAAACTAATTTTTCATGGAATATTTATCTGCTTAATTTTGAAGGCCAACGAAAATTTCATTTCACGTCTAGCCTAGCATACTAGCCTTTAATGTCAAAATATTTTCGTCTTGTTAAAAACAAAGGCAACTGGCGAGTAAGAAACAAAAACAAGATCTGCCTACTGCCGTTCGTTTTTTAATTTATATTTTTTACTGCTTTCTCTTAGAGGTATTGGTTTAGAAGTCCGCTGAGCTGCTACATCAGCCTACACGTGGCCTCTTCTACCTTAGAGAGGAGCCGCCCCCTTCTTCTAACAACCTTTGCCATTTAATGTCGTGTAGCATCTTGTTCCTCTATGAAATAGCGGTATTGTGTATCCGTGTCTTGGCAAAAAATTACACGACTAAAAATTAATTTTACCATGTCCACGATCTATCCAGGGCATAGTTCTTTTGTTGGTTACTCATCTTGCTTCTGGCATTCCAGAACCTTGTGTTCACCTACAGGGTTCTCGGTTTCTTCGTTGTTGTACCTGTTGCTCACATGTGAAGTCGGAAAGTAATATAATGGAAAGAAATTTTATAAAAATAATAATTCCCAATGACCAATCACCTCCCTCTGCTTGCACATGGGAGTCTTTATTAACATTATATATTTTTTTGTGTTTAACAACAAACGAGAAATATTTTATATTTTTATTTAAAATATAAAAAACTAAAAAACTAAAAATGGGTGTTAAAAATGAATCTCTACGAAGTGCAACAGAGGGAACATAATAGAAGTTGGCACCACTTAACGTAAAATCCGGAAAAATAAGAGTTTAAAATTAGCTCGTCGAGACAAGCTTAAATTCACCTCACGTAGCGGTTCTTAAGTGTTTGCTCGGAACGCGGGTACAGAAGAAATACGCTTCGAAAATTTAGATTAAAGTTAATTTTCTCAAAAATGGCAGATGATTCAATAGAGCCAGGCAGCTGAACAAAAAGAATGTAGTTGAATCAGTTTCAGATGTACCAGAACAAATCTAATCTTATGGATCAGCAGATCACTTTATAAGGTGGCCACACCTGACTCGCATATTCTATCAAAGGTTTAATGAAGGTCAGAATTAGAAATGTTGGGTTACCATTTATAAAATAACCCAAGGCAAAGAATGAACATTTGTTCACTTTTATTTTTTTTATGAGTTAATCTTTGCAATCTATTCTGGGGCCGCAGCACTCCCAACCCATTCGCGTTTCGCTTTTCACGTTCTACCTTAGGCATTGCCTGCCAACTTGAGGACGTACGGCTATAGGTCTGATTTACGTATAGAACCATCTGCACATTGCATAGCGCCCTGTCAGCCTATAGTAGTGGCATAGAAGATGGGTCGGCTCACTTTTCGTCCCCGATGGTTTTAAAATATAAAAAAGTAATACAAAATTTTTTTTATTTTTTAATTTCAATTATGATTGCAAAAATATAAAAAAATAAAAAAAAAATACAACATATTGCCGGCCCTTGGCGAAGTTTAACTGCGCAGACGTGCGGCCAATAAAGTGTTAAGATCAATTTTAAGGAGATCTTTGTGCATAGTGGATCAAATTTCTGTAAAGATATTCATGTGATCAGCAAAGTTTGGAATATTCGTAGTATGTGTTCTACATCATTAATGGCCGTTATGAAGATTAATGCACTCGGTGTTACACCAGATGCCGCGATGAACAGCTCAGATGTTAGTTGAAGTATGATCATTGTCAGTATAATCCCCGATGACTTCCAATTTGCTGAGGCGGGTACAGAGTTTAGAACTAGCTCTTTTTCAAGCTTTCACCTGACATCCTGTTATGACATGCCACTAGCCGATTAAATTTTGTTTGAAAATCCGATATTGTATCATTAGGGAAAAGTATGTTTACTAAACACAGCGGACCTCGGGTTCTCACCCACACTTGTCCATTGTTGGGGTCAGCCACCCATAATATGGTAGTGCTGAAAGATCACAACAACCTTAGTTGCTATTTGGCATACCACCTGCATCAGAATATCTCCCGCAGCTCTGTGGCCATTCAAGTTGGAGGCTCTTTATCACTAATTTCTGCCTAACCGGGAGCTTATAGTCTGGACTTTTTTAAGCTCATCCATCGAAACATAATCCGGGCCTCTCATTGCGGTTAACCTGAATACCTGCGTCTCCTGATCTTCAGGATCTTCGTCAGCCTTATTTTCAATTTTCGTGCAAGCTATCCTGTCCTCTAGCACCTCTCTTTATGATTTTGCCGGCTTACTACATTTTCTCCATTTTATGCCACATTTTCTACATTTTAAGGCGGCTACAATTTCCATATGCACTTCTTCACTTGGTGTAAGATCTGCAGCGAAGACCCAGTGGGGGAAAACTCTTAGGACGGGGTCCATAAGTGACCTTCTGATTTTATTTATCGAGTTTAGGTTTACCAATCCCTAATCTCTTGAGACATCCGTCCCAATAACGCCCACGGTTGGGAACGACTTATTGAATTTGTTGGTAACCTACCTTTTGATAGACGGTTCACTGTTTTTCACCATCTGTGATCCTTTGGTAACAGTAGGTTATTAAGATCTTGAAAAAAAAAGATATAAAATGATCATGCTGCAAAATCATTATTCTCGACGTTTGGAAAGTCTCTGATTCCAAAACTGCAAAACTGTCCGTTCGTCCGTTAGTCTTGTTTTATTTATTATCCAGAGGATTGAAAAGATTTTGGGATTTCTACCATGAAGGGGGATGGGTACCTGCCTCAGGAAATCACGCCTTAAAATGTCTTAGTACTCAAAACAAGCACTCAAAACTATCATTGTGGCGGTGAAATTTTTCTAATTTCCCTATAATCATGAAAGGTCTTGGAAAAGCAATAATTTTGTTATCGGTATTTAGTTCAGAAATCCACCGTTTCGGTGCTGGTAGTTAATTATTCAATTATTTTGTGATATATTCGTGTTGCATACCGTAAAAAAGGCATTCTTGAAGAATGTCACAAATTTCGTTAATGTATCACCTAAATTTGTGACATTACTCAAAACTATCAATTTAGTTCACAAATTCATCACTTTGGCGCTGATGACTAATTAAGCCTTTGGCATATACATTGTATGATTTTTATTATGACGATAAACAAATTTTTTCAAAATCAATGACGATCGTATATTATTTAGAGAGCTTATTTTCCTGAGACGCTTTTTGACTAATTTTCTTACTAAAAATAATAAATAATTCTAACAACTTCATAATTTATCATTGGATTAGTATTGCTGATTGCGTGGTTCCTAAAATTGATTTTATATATTGGGAGTTCAAATTAAATCGGATACAGCATAACATTCGAACCATGAATGTTCGTCTTTGGTGTTGATGTTGAGGTCGATGGTAACGATTGGCCGGGTAAAGCGTCGGCTTCCTTGTTTCTTGTTTGGCTCTGGTCGCTAGGAAGAAATCACCTTTCCACGTCTCTGGACGGCACAATTCATAAGGGACCCAATTGCCTTGCTTTTGTATCATTCCCAGTGATTTCAATCGTAATGAATCTTTTGGTTGAATCACCCCCCCCCCCCCCCCCCTCAGCTCTTCTAGCGTTTGAGTCGGTTCTTCATCGAGCATAATGCCTCTAAATCATCGTCAACGAATTTTTTGGCTGTCCCAAGCTTATGTTCAACACTGAAATTAGCATTCGATGTGCTTCAGCTGCACTTTTTTCCAATTATAACAAAAAACTAACACTTCCCGCAATTGCTGTTTAGTTTTCACAAACTCCGGCAACACCGTAAAAGACACGTTTTGTACATAAAAATACAAACACAATACAAACTGAATGTTAACGGCAGCGGCAGATGACTAATCTGTCTGAAACAACGGAGATCAGCTGTCACTATAAAAAATGTATTATAGTCAGAGCCACTTTTTTAAAACGGACCTAATTAATTTGTATTTCCAATATTTTGATATTCTCAATATGATTTAGGAAAGGTCAATTGGTATGGAAATTACAAAATATTTATCATTTTTTTGATATCATATTTTATTAGATCCTAATCTCGCCTGCTTGAGACATATTTATATGTATGTATATACGTAAACGAATACATAAGCATATTTATAATGATTCTATATGTAAACGAGTTTAGCATGTATATGTATATGAAATGAGAAGAAAATGTTTATTATTGGTAACCATGCAGAAGAAAATTTCTAATTTATGCTAATCATAATAATGATAGTAAGATGTTTTATAAGTAATTAAAATTTTTATGTAAGTATTATAATTTTATACTAATCGATTACTTTTTTCTTTTTTATTTCTTGCAGGTAAGAGAGATGAATGAAAAGTCGATTTTCATTTTTATAGCATTAAGGTAGGGAAAATTTGTGTTTTTTTTTTGTTATGTATTGTGACCTCGTTATTATATATACGACGTTCGAAACCGATATCTTAAAAAATTATTTCATTTTGTGTAATTACTGAATATGCTGACCAACATGCCAGAAAAGATAATTTAAAAGGATTATTGACAAACATGAAATGAAAATTAAATGCATAAATTTTCATATATTATACAAAATGCATCATCATGCGCATAAAAACATATATGCATATACATAATGTTTATAAAGATTTGTTTTGGTAAATAAAAACGCATACCCGATAATTTCTCGCGTGCCGTCACATCATTGAAGCGCGTACATTTTTTTACAAACATTGAAAGTGTTTTTCTTTTATCCACGCTCTCTTGTCTTAACAACAAATCAACAAACGTTACAAACAAAAAATATTTTTTTGTAAATGATAATAAACAATAATAATATTATAATTATATTATGCTCATTCACAATATAACCCTATATATATTTATGTTTATTTTATCGGCGAAGCACTGAAACACACAAATTGTCAAGAAGACAATTAAGAGAAATTTCATTTTCAATTTCCCGTGTTTGACCCAAATTGCGTTGTGCTCGCGCGCTTTAATGCATGAAATGAAAATTATTATCAATATTGAGTATGTATGTATATGTATGCATATATATGCACATGTGTAATCGTTATCAATACATATATGTAATTAAATGTTTACGCTCCGCGATCTTAGAAAATAAAGTAAAAAATTATTGGTTTGTGTGTTTGTCGATTGATCTTGAAAGTAAAAAAAAAAAAACTTGATATTAATAATGTTGTTGTTGTCGATCAACTTGTGTGATTGAGCTTTTTATCATAATTTATGCATAATTTACTAGATAATTTAAAAAATTTCTAGATTAGTTGATCGCGGTTGCGATTATGTATTTTATAGGGAGAGAGTAAATATCAAACCGTTGATCATGATCGTGTTATTGATTTTAAATTTGTTTGTCGTGTTCCTTTAGCACCTCAGATAAGATCTACAAAATAATCTAATAATCAGATTAAAAATATATTATTATTTTTTTTATAAAATAGCGATCAGAGATCGAGATTACCTATTGACTTACATATTTATGTTATATTGAAAAAAAACATTTTGTGTTAAATGATATAATAAATTTGAGTTAATGCTGGTGGTAAGATTCAAAAAACTTGCTTCATATGCCCCGCAAAATTATAAAATGAAATTTGATAATTCAAATTACAAATAGTAGTCACTGTCACAATTTCAATAAGACGTAATACAATACAACTGCCCGCCTTGTGTGAGAGCTCAAAATTAGCTAATAGTTCCGCACTGAATGTTTTACCTGTTTTACAAGGTGCAACACATCAGTCACACCAACACACCGGTCTTTTGATGTAATTGCAAAAACAAACAAATTTTATGATTGTTCTATGAACTAATGTTTAGACACAAAATATCAGGAATAATCCATATCCATGTTCATTCGGTCTTGTAATCGGTAATGGACCCACGCCTCTCAGTTCATTATCCCCTGGTCATTAACGCTCCATCATTATCCCTCTGTTCAGTACCCTCTGGTGATCATCTCCGGTCATTAGCTCCTGTGCATTATACCTCTGCTATTTCTGTGGTCGTTAACCCTCCGTCTATTTCTCCGTCATTCATTACCATTCGCCATTACAAACTTGTTGAAGGAGGAAGGTGGTAAATGGCTGAGGATTGCTGATCGGGAGGACATTAACATCATTTTTCGATCGAGTAAAGTTTCTTACCAAATTTTTATCATAGCAGAAGCTGTGTGTGATGTAGGATAAATTGATCAAATGCAAGCACGAGAAAGTGCTTGAACATGCCGCAACAGCGATAATCATTAATTGTTACATTATTGTGATGCTCCCGAAAGCAAGGTGGTCAATTGATGCCGTCGACATTTTCGTGGTCGTTTTCAGTAGTTGAACACGTAGTCCACAGCTATTTTGAGAGTTGCTAATGAAACGGATGCTCTTAACCGTGTTCTCAAATCCTCATGTTTTACAGTTCAATTTTCAACTTTCTCAACTTGACATATCAATGCCAAGTGTTGCAAAAAAACTGTTTTTAACAATTGTTAATCTGAACGTTAACCCGATTTTTCCCGCATTCCATTTATTTGAGGTTTGCTTCGGGGATTTCAATTTCGTGTTTCGGGTTAGCAACCCCAACCCTTATAATAATTTCGTTATATAAAGTTATGAAAATTTTCAAAAATCACACTCGATTTCCATCTCGTTCAAGTGACTTTCTAAATCATCGATAGAGGTGGTTTAGTTCTGTCCGGTTGGCGATATTTCAGAACGTATTCTAAAAAATCAGTTAGGAATTCCATTTACTGGGGATCTGTCAAACAATGACCCAGTCACTGGCGAATAATAACCGAGAAGTAATGGCAAAGAATTTGATATGATATGATTTGATATGATTTGATATGCTTTGGTATGATCTGGTATGGTTTGATATGGTTTGATATAATTTGGTATGATTTGATATTCTTCGATATTATTTGATATGATTTGATATGATTTGAAATCATTTGCTATGATTTGATATGATTTGATATGATTTGATACGATTTGATGATTTGATATGATTTGATGTGATTTGGTATGATTTGATATGATTTGAAATTTGATATTATTTAATATGATTTGATATCATTTTATATGATTTGATATCCTTTGATATCATTTCATACCATTTGTTTGATATGGTTTGATATGATTTTATATGATTTGATATGATTTAGTATGATTTGATATCCTTTGATATCATTTGAAACAATTGGATATGGTTTGATATGATTTGATATGATTTGGCATGATTTGATATCATTTGATATGATTTGATATGATTTGTTATTATTTAATATGATTTGATATTATTTAATATGATTTGATATGATTTGATATGATTTGAGATTATTTGATATGGTTTGTTATGATTTGATATGATTTGATATGATTTGATATGATTTTATATGATTTGATATGATTTTATATGATTTGATATGATTTAATATGATTTGATGTGATTTGATTTGATTTGATATGATTTGAAATTTGATATTATTTAATATGATTTGATATCATTTTATATGATTTGATACCCTTTGATATCATTTGATATGATTTGATATGATTTTGTATTATTTAATATGATTTGATATGATTTTATATGATTTGATATGATTTAGTATGATTTGATATCCTTTGATATCATTTGGTATCATTTGATACAATTTGATATGGTTTGATATGATTTGATATCATTTGATATCATTTGATATGATTTGATATGTGATATGATATGATATGATATGAATTCATATGATTTGATATGATTTTATATGATTTGATATGATTTGATGTGATTTGATATGATTTGATATGATTTGAAATTTGATATTATTTAATATGATTTGATATCATTTTATATGATTTGATATCCTTTGATATCATTTCATATCATTTGTTTGATATGGTTTGATATGATTTTATGTGATTTGATATGATTTGATATGATTTGGCATGATTTGATATCATTTGATATGATTTGTTATTATTTAATATGATTTGATATTATTTAATATGATTTGATATGATTTGATATGATTTGAGATGATTTGATATGGTTTGTTATGATTTGATATGATTTTATATGATTTGATAGGATTTTATATGATTTGATATGATTTAATATGATTTGATATGATTTGATATGATTTGATATTATTTAATTCGATTTGATATGATTTGAAATGATTTGATATGACTTGATATGATTTGGTATTATTTAATATGATTTGATATGATTTAATATGATTTGATATGATTTTATATGATTTGATATGATTTAATATGATTTGATATGATTTGATATAATTTGATCCAATTTGATGTGATTTGATATGATTTTATATGATTTGATATGATTTAATATGATTTGATATGATTTGATATATTTTGATATGATTTGATGTGATTTGATATCATTTTATATGATTTGATACCCTTTGATATCATTTAATATGATTTGATATGATTTTATAAGGTTTGATATGATTTTATATGATTTGATATAATTTGATATCATTTGATACAATTTGATATGGTTTGATATGATTTGATACGATTTGGTATGATTTGATATCATTTAATATGATTTGATATTATTTAATATGATTTGATATAATTTTGTATTATTTGATATGATTTGATATGATTTTATATGATTTAGTATGATTTGATATCCTTTGATATCATTTGGTATCATTTGATACAATTTGATATGGTTTGATATGATTTGATATGATTTGATATCATTTGATATGATTTGATATGATTTGATATGTGATATGATTTGATATGATAAAATATGATATGAATTGATATAAATTTGTCATATCAAATTTTGTGTAAGTCTTCAACAGTCAAAGCCACCTGCAGCGGGTAGTATTTAGAATTTGGAGGGGGAGGGGGTGATGGATTTTGTTCTATGGGATAAATACAAACTCAGATACAAGTGACTTGTTTAGAGACATCTTTATACCAGCTCAAATTTTTGTAAAATTTAAGACCAGCCCAGTCTAACACCTAATCTTATTGTAAAATGTTTACGAATCTCAAGTTGAATTGTATACTCTTAAGCCCAACTTTTCGAGGGTTGAAATAGAATGAAATTCAAACAAGATCATTTTAGATACATATATAGCATTGAAGCTTGGAACTGTTTTATATAAATGTTATCTTTATAATAATTCACACCTATGTTTGTATGTTTTTCAAGTTAATGTATTATGATTTCGACTAGTTGTCGACTCTTTTTCAAGAGATGGCAGCATTAATCAGTTTGAATTTTAAACGATCAATAAAAAAATTAAATCTTTTAAAGTTATAAAACGAACGCACAAAAACATTTGATTGTAAACTTTTCGATCAGAAGAGAGAGACATCTAGCGTCAACTGCAGATTTTACTTTCAAGATAATGTTTTCAAAATGAAATGGATTGGTTTTCTAAGTTTAATTGTGAAAGTACATGCATCAACAATATAGTTTTTTTAACAATAGAAAACCCGTTTTTATTGGTTAAATAGACCTTCCCGGCTTGTCATAGGCATTTTACTGTTGTATGGTAACTTTTCGGTATTCTCTAAATAATTTGGGATTGTAGTTCGGCATAGTGTAATTCAATGATGATGTCCTCGGCATGTGTAAGAATTTGGCCCGAAATTTCCATCCCGAAAAGGTTTTTCACAAAGTGTGTCTTTGCTATTTCACAGAAATAACAATTCCATCCCGAAAATTTTAAAATTTTGATTTTTCACAAAACAAAATGGTCATCTTCTTCCCATATTTCTCAACGTTGATCAAGCGTATATCCACTCCACTCATTTCGTTCGGCGGGGATGTAATACAAATTTCTATCACTTGACAGATGACATTAGAGCTATGAGCGGCGAAATAATAGCTAGTTCAAAAACAAGCCAAAAGATTCTGCGATATTTAATAGCGATTATTAATCATCCCGGAAAACAATTTTCTATGCGTTATTCAGCTGATAATATGTTAATACCAAGGTGTGGTAAAATTAAAAGAGGTAGGATGGCTCGACCAAAGTTTTGAAAGGCTAAATTTTTGATAAATTCTCCTCAAAACACTTGTTTCACTATGGCCGACTCTAGGAATGTCTGATATTGATATATTCTCTTGAGTCTCCTGGACTCGACCGTCAACCCCAAATTTTTTTATTTAAATGTGGTTAACTGTATTGAACCGCTTGATTCGTCCACCATTAGAAGATTTATGTGCACACTTTGTAACATCCCTCAGATTCCTGGAATCGGCCATGATGTAGCATGTAATTCCTCGATCATTTTTTTTTTTAAATTATCGTGGGTTCGGTTAGCTGTTTTGAACAGCTCGATTCGCCCACTATTAGACAACATATGCCCAACTTGGTAACTTATTTGAGATTCCTTGAATTGGCCTTAATTTTAATGTGTTTAACTGTTCTGAATAGCTCACTTTGTCCACTATTAGCCCGTTTTATAACACACATAGAATCATCTGAACAATTGTGATGATTTTCTCACATTTCATTTAACGTATAGTCGTAATTACCTAATTTTGATGCGTAGTTTAGGTGATTTGGAATGTTCTAAAATTGGAACAACTGTTGAAACTGTGTAAAATGTTTTCATTTATTTTTATTGATCAAATAAATATTATTGTGGATAACTGCAACAGGGAATCTTTCAAATTTCAAAATGAAACTTTTCTTACCGATTAAGCCCAATTTGTTCTAATTAGTGCTCACGGGAAAAAATTAGTGTTAGTCCAGGAGCCGAAAAAACGGGAAAAGAAAATTTCAAATTTCGCCTGAAAGACGAAACAAATAAATCCCAATTTCTAGAAAAAATCAGTAATAATGTAAGCCTAATTTTAAAACTTTCCAAAGGTGGCTACCCTGATAAAATTTCTGCTTATCATAGAAATATGATTTTCATAAATTTTCATTCATAAATTGAGGCAAAACAAACTAGCCCCTAAAAGATACTATAATAACAAACAAAATATAGACGTATACCGTTCAATAATATTTGTGTTGAACAACAAATTAAACAAAAGAAGTAAAGTGTTCTAAAATCCAAGAATAAGCGTTTCAGACAGCGTATTCTTGCGGCATGAACAATTTTCTGGCATAAAGTGTTCTAGAAACCAATGAAGTTGGCACTTCTGCCAATTCTGGATTAGCACAAATTCAGCTATTATGTTTTTCGGATGGCAATCAATATTCCTGACAGGAATATCTGAATTGCTTATTCTTGGATTTTATAATATGTTATTTTTATTTTTTAATTTGTTGTTCAACAAAAATATTATTGAACGGTATACCTCTGTATTTTGTTTGTAATGTAGTATCTTTTGAGGCTAGTTTGTTTTTCCTCAATTTATGAAAATCATATTTCTATGCTAAGCACAAATTTTGTCAGTGCGTAGCCATCTTTGGAAAGTTTTAAAATTAGACTTAAATTATTTCTGAGTATCAATTTTGTACGCAAATGAAAGCGCGAGTTAGCGAGGTGAGCAAGAATTTCGTATACATATACGGTGTATAATACACAATTTTATGTTTGTATTGTGTATTTTCCTCTCTTGGATATGTGCATTCTATTTGTCATTTTTGCGATGGTGGGTACCAAAATAAATGGATCCTGACGTCTACTCACCTCTTCTATTCGCTTGCTTTTCAGCGGTAGAATGAACTAATATTTTAGGTTTTTAGGATTTTAAGTTTTAATATTAGTTTGTATGTTTATGATTTAATATTTAAATCTGTAAATTATTTTCAAATTAATTCAAAAATATGAAAATTGTGAAAAGTATTAATCTGTAAGCAAAGTTTCCTTTGAAATTCGAAAGTTTCCCTGCTGCAGTTAAAAAATTCCTATTTAACAAATATATAGTTGTTTTTGCTGTGAAATTCCGGAGAACATTTCAAGTGCAATGGAATGTCAACACTACTATTGGAACACCGTAAATATTTAAAAGTCGCGTTTTTTACAGACACGACAGCGCTTTTGCTTGCTATTTTCATTTCATTTCTCGCTAAGGTGGTGATTTATGGCCTTTTCTGTTATACGTCCGATTATTTCTGGGTTGAAGTTGATTTCGACTGGAGTGAATAAAAATACCAAAGTTTATGTAGGCACCAGGCAATAGAAACTGCTACATTATACAATTTACAAATAAAGGCCACCAACATTTCATCCCTTTTATTTTGATTGGATACTGCGGAATAAATCTATCGGCAAGATCCACTCCGCCCATTCCCTTATTGTATGCTTTTCGCATTTCTTTTACCACTTGCAAAAAAATTTTACCGTTTACCACGAGTTTTATAGTATCGCAGTTGGAAAGAAATGTCACAACCGAATTATCATTCCATCTTAGTCCAAGACATTGATCATGATCAAATCAATGGATTTTGATAAAATCCTCGGTCTCTTTTTTAAATCTTTCACACAGATCAATGGACAATTTCCAGTTCGGTTTCGATGATTCACAAAAGATTGCGTACCACATTTTCACCAAGTCCCATTTCTCGATCAAAGAATTCATTCTTACCAGCATATGTAAAAAAGGTTGTTTCAAGTATGGTAGGGTCAAGCTAAAGGGCCAAGGTGGTAGCATTCTTTTGACTGCCATAAAAGTTCGTTTGATCTAGGACCAAATTATATACTTCATTCGTTTGATTTAGGACCAAATTATATCATCAAATCGTGGAATAAGTCAACAGGCGATTTTTCAACCAACAAATTTTGTAAATCTTCTGATTTTTGGAATTCAATACTTTTCGGTTTCCTACAATTTCTTCGTCACTTATTCCGCCTAGGTCTTCAGGAGGTAAAATTACTATATCAGGCGTCTCCTCTTCGTCACCATTTTCTTCAATCCACCGCTCCATTTATGCTACCGCAAAAATTAGTTTATACCGTTATTCCATTTTTGGAACGCAATATTCAAATGTTACAATATGAAGTAAAAAAATTATTTTTGCACAAATATTTGATAATAACCCCCTGCAGTCGCTTGATTCTGGCTTTCCTATTAGCCTCTTAACGTGAAAGAACTGAAATCTGATATTTTATAACTATTTTATAACTAGAGCCAACGGTGATCAATAGCTGTTTTGCTTTGGCAAAGTCCGCTTGGTTTTGAAAAATAAAATACGAAAGGCCAATTTTGGTTTCAGCAATATTTCATTGTGAATTTCCATAGTTGGCTTTTATGTCAGTGGTAATTGTAATCTGAATCGGTTTCATGAAAATTTTATTTTTTTTAGTTCTATTTAAAGCCAAATATGATGAACAATTATTTTTCGTTACTGGAAGAGCGGACTTTGCTAAAGTTGTTTTTGCCAAAAAGCTAATTTCTTAAAAAACTAGTTTTAATGTATTATTAACTTCATATTTGACCATAATTTGACTGAATATTATGTAAAATGTTCAATTAGTTTCCAATTAATGATGAAGTAAAAATAAAATATTCTAAGGCTTTTTCTAGTATAAACAAATATCACCTTTCGCGCGCATTGGAAGTGGCGCTAACTAGGTGGCGTTTAAAAGGCCAATAGAAAAAGAAATTAGGGAAAATATTTACATAGCATTTTTATCAAAAATATCATTTTCTGGCCTACTGAGAAATCATGCTTGATCTACATTTTCATAATTTAAAAAATATTTTTTCCGTATGAAAATTGGATAAGAAAAATATTCTCATTTTGATTTTGTTTTTTGTGTTTACCATAGTACGTCAGAAAAAAAATGCTTGCTACAAAATTACCATGAAAATATTTTTCCTACTTCCTTTTTCCTATAGAAAAGCCCAAATCGAGCTGCAGATGTAACCTTTAACTACCACTAGATGACAAGTTTTCGGATATTTAGATTTTATTTAATTGATTTTTTTCTAATTTTTATAAACTGAGGCTGTGGGCCAATTCTAAGGTAAATCTAGAGTAAATGCCGTTTTTAACAGTGTATGCGGTAAATTGAAATACTAAAAAGTAGGTTAAAGCGAAGACACAAAAGGTAAATAGTAGTGGTTTTTGTTTTTGCTAAACAAATCATGAAAATATGGCGGCCATGTTTCTAGACATAATTTTTTTTATATTGACTAGCATTTCCCATGAAATAAAAATGCGCTTGTATATTTATGAACACAGTTTTATTTGTTAAAATTTTTATTTATTTTTTCAATAAGTTTATTGTGTATATTACGCAACAAATTTGAGCAAATATACAATTTAAATTTATTCGTATAAACAATACGAATAATTGGAACAACGGCAATACAATTTATGACATTAGTTCGTGTACCTACATACCAATTTTTGTATATTCCTAGAAACCATATGTGTCCCGTTAAGCCGCGTTTACCTAATTTTATTTACTAGAGAATTGGTACGATTTGAAAAGTAATTTGTACTAAAATTTCAATTTACTGTACTAATTTACATGAGAATTGGCCCACAGCCTGAATAAACTTTAACTTCACTGTTACTAAAGAGCATAAAAGGGGGATCCCAATTATACAAATGGTGTTATATATTATTCTAAAGGTTGTAACGAAACTAAACTGTGCGTTATATAAGACAATGTACAGTTCAGCCTCGGTTAACAGAATATCTCCGCATAGACTCCTGGGCGGTACTAGATAGCCGGCTTAAGCTCAGGGTGAATGGGGGTGGGGTTTTCAGGAGCGTACGAAGATCTTGAGTATACCGCCTAATCAGAAAAAAATATGCAACGAAACATCGACCACAACATTCACCACGCAATCAGTATTTCCGTAATCAAACGGTAAATTATTCCATTTTGATTAAACTAATTTTCACAAGAACTATTTAAATGAAAAGAAAACATCATAGAATTTAAGTATTAAGTTATATAATACGATAACAAATGTTTTATATTTCGAAAACGCAAAAAAAATCAAATATTAACAAAAATTGGAAAATTTATTAACTGTTAGATTACTCGTCAAAGTAGAAAAGCTATAGAAGAATTATTGCAAAAGTAAATGTACATAAGTATGAACAAAATAAATTATAATAGATAAATAACATAAATTTTCTTTCGATTAACTAAGTCCGGACTGTAACTTTCTTGTTATAAATTTAACATTGACACGAATATAAATATGTAATAGTACAGATTTTAATAGATCAAAAGACATGCAAATATAATTATATCTTATATCTAATAAATATGATATATATAATAAATAGTAAATTAATTTAAGGATAATAAATAATAAATAACAATAATAAAATAATCAACTCATCTGCGAACGGTGAAAACCTTATATCCAATTGGTAGACAGCAACACATTTTGTAGATGAGCATAGAGTTATCCGTAATTAACATAATCAATTGAACAATAATACGCGTATATCTGTATGTAATTTCCGACTACTTCAGGCGTTCACAAATATTTCTATGATAAGTTTTGTGGCGGTTTTATTATTATTATTTGTCGGAATTTATGTACTTATAAAGTTAAATTATAATTATTAATATTTATGCGTGATAGTTTAGAATAATTTTTGGTGAATTAGATATTATACATATTTAACAGATAATTGTTATCAATGATATCCCATTTTGTATTATTCAGTTATATTTTGGGGTGACCTTTCAATGCACAATAATGAGTTTTTTTTTTTCTCTTTACACTATAGTACATACACGGTTACACGATAAATTAGTTTTCGTTAGCGATTTTTAACAAGGTAGCAGATATGTATAATATGCTAATTAACATTTATTTAGAATTTATCACAATAATTTTTCACTATAATTATTTAACACACGAGTATAAATGTAAGGTCATGCACCCTTAATTTAGTTTTGCAATTTGTTTTCTCTAATATCAACTAGAGTTGTGTGCCCAGTATTGGCTATAATTCACGGTACAATTGTTATCACACATATTTACGTCGGCTGTGATATTCGAGTTTTTTTTTCTAATTTCAATCGTTCTTGTCAAACACAAATACGTGTTTTTTTCCTTTTTTTTTTCATACAACACGATATTTTAGAATATTCATGCGATCACATTTTCTTTACTCAATGCAATCTATATAAATTAATCACTTAACACATAGTGAGCTTTAATTGGTTTCGTATTACAAAGTTCTATCGCGATCCCCACGCGTAAATTTATACAGGGATTCTTTTAGAAATTTATTAACTTTAGAAACAAAAATTATTATTATTTTTTCTTCACAAGCACGTTTTTTCTCTTATCTTTCGATCATAAACACGACCGATCGCACAATTTAATTTTTTTAAATGAGTAACATAACTGACCGACTGTCCCCTGTCATATTTGGGTACCGCTATTTATATAAAATGGTATAAAAGAGGAGAAACAACCTAGAATAAGGGTAAATCAACATTTTTCCCGTGGAACAAAATTCCCAATATTAAGAATACCGGGAAATTTATTTAATAGGGCTGGGAACTAGGGTGCATCGGCAACCGCCGTTTCACGGTGTTATACTCAAATACAGTTGGAGAGGGTTTCCTCTCCAAGAACACGATTGATTCATTCCGTGTTCTTTGAAACCTAAAAGAGTCTAAAAAAAGAAAATAAAAAAATGGTACGTTTTCATTTTTTTTGGTTGTGTTGTGATATACAAAAAACAAAATAAAAGAAAATAACGAAAATCGTGTTGTTTGGAACCGTGTAATTTGAGAGAAGAATCCGTGTTCTTCGAAACCATGTTCTACGAATACCGTGTTATTGGTGGGTTACCTGTATAAACATCACTCAGTAAAGATATTAGTTGTGAAACGGTAGTAAAGATATAATGAAAATTGTGTAGCTACACTTTTCGTTAAAAATTTACGCTAAATTTTGATGAAAGTTATTGCAGTCAAATAGCAATTCACAAACTGATTGGAGTGATAAAATGATTTGTAAACGATTCTTGCCACATTTCTATTACACGAGTAAAACACTCATTATTTTTCGAAACACTCATTATTTTTCGTTTTTAATTACCGGGTTGGTTTTTCATGTATATTTCTTACTACCTCTTACTTCTTACTTACTAAATCAGAACTGTTCCAATTTTTCGAACTATTATGCATTTCGAAAAACTGTTAAAACTGGTCAAATTTTCAAAGCTAATGATGATCTTGTGGAACTGGAAATTTTTCGGGTGTGTTAATTTCCAGACCGAAGCTATGATTACCTGGTGAGGTTTTAACCCCCTAGCGCATAAATTTTATGCGATTTAATCATAAGTGGCCAAAAAACAACAACTGTTGATTTGTTCTGATCAAATAATTCCAATGATCGGTTTCATCAATCCCTTGGGTTTTCGTGCTAAAAACGATGATACAACGAAATTTCTAAATTGACATACTAATTTTAATGAGTCGCGCCATTATCGCATAATAAAATATTTATTTCATTTATAACATACATCTTTAAATATAAAAATTTGATGATCTTCAACAAAGTTATGAAGATCATTTACGCAAACACACATAAAATTAGATCATAAGTGTGCACACTTCGATGCAACGGTCACAATTTATTTATGTTATACATTTTTTTTTTTTTGTTAAATTCTGCATTTAATTTTCGCGATTTATAAAATAAATTGTGATAGTATTAGTTGATCGTATGTACATATAAATTATTATATATTCATTTCTTACATGATCTTATTTATAAAATTTTGTATTTTTTTTTATAAAATATCGCGATTTCTTTTTCTCTGCGGTTTGTTTGGCCAGGAAGTTATTTGAATAAAAATATTTTATTTGTATGATGTTTATATACATCGCTAATAAATAGTATAAAGATCATGTTGATCATCATCATGATCATGATGATGATGTTGACGGTGATTTTGTGTAGGATTTGCAGACGAGTTTTTTTTTTTATATTGTTCTTTTAATCTTTTATAAACGATATATATATGGTTTGCGTTTGTAGTAAATGATAAGTGCGCGCGGTGAGCCCCGCACGTTGCTATATTTTGTAACCGGAGCGATATAGGAAATGGGTACCCACCACCTATATACATAATATAAAAATAACGATAAACATAAATTTTCGCGAATCGAAAAATCAAAACCAATAAACTGATTATTATTACATATTAGTTTATTGAACTTTTATGTATTAAAAATCGAAATAAACAAAAATATTTTTAACGTTGCGCTTTTGCGTTCTAAATATAAATAAAAATAAATTATTAACAAAATGATTATTCGTTCAGAAATTTTAAAATTTATTACATAATTCGTGCAATTATATTTAAGTATTCAGCAAATCGAATTTATAGTTAAATCGAAAAACGATGAATTTGGATTTCCTCGTTTTGAAATGTATCGCGCCCATTTTATTATAGTGGCCACTGCTACTCGTCTATATTTACCACACATAATATAAAACTACAATATATAAAAAAACCGCGCGTCTTGAAGGTCACCATTAATAGATAAAAAAAAACGGTTATCAATTTCTGACCTGTTATAACAAAAATGTACTTTACATGCTAATTACTGCAAAAAAAACTGAATTCCTTGACTCGCTGTATACCACGGAAAAACGTGTCCAAAAATTTTCTTTTGTCGTAGCGTCGCGGTACCGAAAACGTATTATTGTATACTTTAATTGTTTAAATAGACATTTATATGAAAACCGTTAAACGTGATTTTTCTCCTGTACTGTAATTTTCTTTTAAAAATGTTAAACATAATTTTTCGTTGTATTTTAGCGCAAATATAATTTAATAATAATAATAATGAGAACAAAGCCGACATACTGTATGTAAAATATATACGAATTATCGTGTACCGCCGCACCATGCCCAGCGAGCGATACGCGATACCAATTAACATTGTAATTATTATGTGTGGTGTTTATCTTTCGTCTATATACAACAAAAATATATAAAGATAAGAAAGTGATTGATGGTAGCAGCAGTACTTACAGTAGTAGTAGCAGTATTATAGTAAATAATCATTTCAATCTCTCTTTTTTTTATATTAATTTTCTTATTTTCTAATTACTTTTTCCTTTTGCCGATTTTCATTTTCATTTAGCTTAGTTTTTTTTTATTTCGTTTGTGTTGTGTTGTATTTAAGCGCAGACAACATTTTTTTTTTTTTTGTATACATATACTCGTTCGAATACGTATGAATGGCAGATTTTTCTTTGTGCGGTGGATGAAATTAACCCAATTTTCAGATCAGATAAAAAAAAAGTGTGTGTGCTTTATGAAAAATTGCGGTAAATATAAAATTGCGGTAATCATCATCGCACGATAGATATATAAATCTATCTATTTTATAAATCTAAATTTTACAACAACAAGTGCAATTTGGCAAAGTGGCTTAATCCACTAAAAAAACAAAATTTCCCTTCGATCAATATAAATAAGGTGACCAGATTGCGTAATTAGATTTCCTGGCAAAGGTGTCACTCTCGTCGTTTTTTCCCCAATATCGCAAAAATATTCGAGCTAAATCAAAAGTTCATGATTTTTTGTTGTCAACGAATAAAATGCCAACTTCCAAGTAATTATATAAAAATATAGTATTTTTTCGTAAAAATACCCAGATTCGAATGCTTGTATCTTGGTGAAATAACACCTTTCAAAAAATAATTTTGCTTCTTATTACGAAAGAAATTATAACGGCTAATTTGGCTAATTTGGAAATAAAAAAATAGCTAATTTGGATTTGGGAATAAAATATCGACCAAGTAAAACAGAATCCAGTATCGAAAAGAAGGCAAAATTTCCTTCCTTTCACCAAGTTTTCAGTTGTGTTGTTTTATCTAGCCGGGATTTATTTCGCTGTTATGGTAATTGTAAGCTTTTCATACAAAATGTTACCCATTTCTACCTGTTCTATCTGCTGGTATTGTTGGCTCATTCAACGAAATTAATACAACTACTGAAACCATTCCGGATAAAAATTCTTCTACGCTTCCAAATTTTCCAACATATTGTGCGTCAAGCCTCTGTAATTATTGTATTTGAGTGGTAAACTCGAGGTTCCTGTTGAGAAAATTAATTTTGTCTCTTTTAAAATTGGAGTTGATCCAGGCTTAATCCGTAAATTACTACAGACTGACATATGGCCTTCTGGAGTTTTGGTAACGATTATGACATTATTATTCTTACCGAAATTTGGTTGAACGAAAATTTCAATTTCAATTCCGTATTTCGTCATGACCAAGCTCCTGATAGTTGTATTAAGTTGAGATTAATGCGCCTATCGTCCACTAATTCTAAAAAATGTACTGTTTAGAATCAGTGGACTAGCTCCGATCCACCCCGTTGTTCTAGTAGCCGTGTCGTGATTTTTTGAAATACTTAAGCCTCTAAGTGTAATTCAAAATCGGATGCTTTGTCAGGTTGGATTTTGAGACCGACTATTTTCTTTACCTCCCCAATGTTACGACCAACGACTCCAGCCATTTTGACATATACTTTGTGCCTGCCGCTTAAACTTCAATTTTTGAACTTTGAGATCCTGGGTCAATCAAAACTTAACACTCAAAAAAAAATTTACAAAATTTTTGTAAATATACAGCACACAAAATAATTTTATAAATTTGATAAAAACTGTAAACTTTATAAAAATAAATTGTTTTTTAATAAATTCAATAAAATTTTCATAAAATTGAAAATATTGAAAAAATACAATAAAATTTGTAAATTTAACAAAAATTTCGTCAAATATACAAAATATTAACAATAAAATTGAAAGGGACGTTGTTAAATTTACAAATTATTTTGTGTGCTGTATATTTCCAAAAATTTTGTAAATCTTTTTTTGAGTGTAGCGTGGTTTCCATTATTATTAGCGGATTTCATCATTCCTGTTGCTAACAATACGTGGTTTGTACTTTGGGCTTTGCTATATGCAAAATAGTACAATGGATCCCATTCCAGATCGAACATTTTGTCTCTCGTTTGCAGTGCTGCAGTACGTTTGCAGTGCTGATGATGTGCCTTCTTCTACATAGCTGGTTTAGTACCACTATTTGGTCTTTATCTGTTGTTGACAGTTACCTAAATCGATGGGCATTGGTCTAATGTATAGTTAGTTCATCTGGCAGTAGATGCAAATTTAGCGTAGGGTTATTGTGGTGAACGTTTGTATTACCAGTGCGATTGATTTTTAGGGCTATATGATGCTTCCAAGGACTTGAAGCGTTGTGCAAGAAACTTCAAAAGTTCTTCGATTTTTTGAAATTATGTTGGGTCGGGCTATATTCTTGAATACGGTGGAAGTTTCCCCAATCGGAATACAATTTGCTTTGAAATAATTCTGTTTATTATTCGAATTTTTCACACGCTACTACTTTAATCATTTTTTCAAATTTTTGTTTTCAAATTCACTAATTTTTGTTTTCCAAGCGAATAATTTCGAATCAATTTACCCAGTCGGAATTTTTCGCTTAGGGGAGAAAATTATGTTTCGTTAATTTAAAAAAAGAAAAGAAATTTAAAAAAATGATTAAAGTAGCCGACGAAAAATTCGAATAATAAAGAGAATTATTTCAATGAAAATTGTATTCCGATTGGGGAAATTTCTACCGATTTCAAGAATATGGCCCCTGCAGCGCATTTTAATACATATTTTCGTCGCATTTCATTGTCTAATTTCTTCGATAATGTGAAAATTGGAAATGAATTCCAGAAGTCGACGTTTATTCGTTCAAGTTCCTTTGTTGTTGTATCTATTGTTTAAGATACTCCAGTGGCACTGTTCTGGTAATTCCCTGGGAATAGGGAATTGGGGAAAGATTTTATATGTAATTTCAGTTCAAATATTTTTTTTCCGGCCTACTAAGAAGAAAAGTTTGATGCAAATATTTATAAATTGGGAATAATTTTTCCATATCTAAATTGGCAGGGAAAATTATTCCCAATTTTATTTTGTTTTCAAAAAAATTACCACTAGATTTTTACCTCAGTATGCCAGAAAAAAAAATTAAAATAGAAATTACATATTAAATCTTTACCCAATTTCCTATTCCCAGGGAATTACCAGAATAGTGCCACAGGCCATTTTATAATTATCAGCGGTTGATTCCAAGTGGCATATTTGTTTAGCTGCTGCTCCACTAAGATGGTTTTTCAGGCAGTTTATTCTGTCCATGTCTGAGAACTTTTGATTATGGTCTATCAGACGTTTGAATATTTCAGAAAAACTATTCCATTTCATGTAATCGCCATGAAACGAGGGTATTTCAATCGGTTTCAGCTTTATTTCTGATGTTGTGCTACTGGTGTTGTTTCTTCTATCGCAGTGGTCTTTTTAATTGTCATCTTTGTGTAATTTATTTTTAATGTCTCACAATCCCCTCTTGTGACGAGTTACATATCTTGCTTGCTTTGTTTTCTTTCAATACATGTTTGGCTTTCCCTCATTTTAAATCTATTATATCCAAGGTCAAATGTGGCTCATTTTGGCTATTTATTATTGGAGTTTACATACCTTATGCATAACACTTCCATGGAACTAACACTGACGTTTGCCAGGATTTCTTACAGTCCGTTGCAAATGCAGTTCTTCTGTTATGTGAAGAATCTGACCAGTTGTTAGTTGCTGGCGATTTTAATCTACCTAAAATTTCGTTGAGCTGCATAGAAGATGACTTTGTGGGCGTATTTTGGACTTTGCTTGTTCATTGTTAGATTTTATTGCCATTGATTCTTATCCGGATTTAACTGGACAGCCTAGTATATACCAAATACCAATTTTAATTAAATTTTATTTTTTACATTTGGATTTGGATGATTTTGGTAAAGATGATTTTAGATGTGACTTTGGGAAGCGGATCGTTATTTGACGGGCTGAACATTTCGGTAGCAGCCTCGCCTTTTCTAGAATTGTTAGGAGTGGTTTCGAATTATTTTTTCCAATGAATAGGGCGTGCCCAATTTTTGCCGAGCCTTGGTTCAGTTGTCGCTTAAAAAATATTTCAAACCGTAAATCGATAGCTTTCAAGATATTCAAGCGTTTGGGGAGCGAAATTGCAAACGCACACATCGCAAATTATGTAGAATTTAAATTTCTTAATAATTTTCTTTTATAAAATGTATATTTTAGAAATTATAGCTGAAATTACGATTAACCGAAACGATTTTATAAATAATAAAAGAAAATCACACGGTTTTCCGAGAACTATGACACAATGTTGCTTTTTTGGGTTCGATTACCTCAGAAATTATAATTGGTTTAGAAGGTTTAAACACGACAAATGGGACACGTCTCGATGGTATCATACCGTTGATCTTGAATAAATGCGCTCGTTCTTTGTGGGAACGGAGTGTTTCCTGATATTTGGAAAAAACATAAAAAATTGATTAAGTTTGCGTCAACATAGTTTTATGACGGTTAAATCGACAATTACTAATTTGAATCGATTTCGGATCCGGATTTCATTCCAATCTCGAAAGCAATGTGTTAATATCTCCCAAGTTTGCTCCTTTCCATTTAACATACCTTCCAGAGTTCCACAAGGTAGTCACCTGGAACCGTTACTTTTTACAGTATTTATAAACGACATTGGATGACATGTTTCGAGTTTTGAAAGTACCAAAATTCTAAAAATTTATGCTAATATCAATTCTGTGATGGATGTTGAGCGTATATGCAAGATGAGCTCAACATTTTTTGTAAGGTCTACGCGTAATAAATTGCCCTTGAATACAAATAAGTATTTTAAATCACAATTTTATTGCGTAGAGGCTCCGTATTTTTTATTAGATGCTCTAATAAGCTGAGTATGTGATATTCGTGACCTTGTAGTTATTTTTTATGATAATTTCCACCCACAAGCAATTCCTGATTTTTGCTTTACGTCGTTTACCAAATCTGAGTCAGATATTTGTTCAGAAGCATTGCGTGAGATTGAGACCTGGGATTTAATAATTCTGAACCACTTAGAAATGTTTTTAATGTCTTAAATGTGTAAGAGTATAGTGTTTTGATTTTAATATTTCGAGGGACTTGTTTAAACAACGAATGACAATTTCATTTAAAGGCTTGCACATTGTGGCCATAGTTTTGCCTTTGAGGACATATGTTAAACCTCCACTTACGAATGCGTGCGGAACACAAATCATATGACGTATAAACGGGAATATAACTGAAAAAATGCAACAGTCGAACGATGATGGAGATTGAGAGTCGAATGATGAAAATATCAATGACGGTGTAAAATTTATGGAGCTCTATTCGGCACATTAACTGTACTGAATTATAGCGGGTGAGAACCCAAATTTCTTGCTCACGGTTTGTTTACTGGTAAGGTGAATAAATGTTTAAATTACAAATTTTTGCAATTTTTGCAAGAGTGATCCAAGAATTAATGATTGCGTAAAACTAACGAAACGTATTTATAAATGTCTGGAAAAGTTGTTTAAAACCACTTAGTCGTCCCTGAGGGGCTGCATTAACATACAAGTTTTGTACAAGAAGCGTCTATTGTTTTGCAAAATTGTTGAAAGATATTTACGGTACGACCAACGATTAACCTCCCGAGGTTGATTACTGGTGCGATAAAAATTCAATAATTAATCGCTTATTATAATTATATTTTAGGCCACAGATCGGACAAAGTCGGATAATGTGATTGGAATTTTTTTGAAAAACACTCCTTCCTGAGGCTGTTGGTTGATATTTGAGGGATCTTCGAGCGATGAACTCCATCGACTGAGCCTCTGCCGGAATAGTTCTACGCTTCAAAAATATATAACCGCCATAAAATGTATCGTTCCTACTGTTTGAATGGTAAACGATTACTAAACTCTCAGAAAGTAGCCATTCATGATTTAAATCTGTGTGGCAAATTGTTTTTACCTGCAACACTTATATTAAGTCATAAACGTATTCATTTTGATATGAGGCCATTCGTGAATAATGTTAAGAATGTAACGAAATCCTATCATACCCTAAATAACAACAAAAAACCGGTTCTAGAATTCCGAATTGTATAATTCGTTGATGCAAAATGGTATTTCCAAATCAAAGTCCCGGCAAGTGAATAATCTTGATACACTAGGGATCACCTATAATTGTGATTATTATACGATGATGATGAGGAAGGAGCACATCCAATGCTGGAATAGAAAATTGACAAATAAATTTACTTTTAAAAAATTTAGCATTTATTTTAGGTTGTATCAAACGATTGTTTGTGTCGCTTGGAACTTTTTATTTTGATTGTAAAGAATGTCCATCCAACTCAGAAACATTGAGCGGAACCAATTTTGTTTCGGCTAAAATTTCCAGAGCTGCTGATTGATAGTTTTTATCGAGATACTTGTACTTATACATCTACATTTTCTCGCATATTGAACCTTTCTTGTTGGACTGATGGCCAACTTGAAATGGCAGAAACGATGCTTAGTGTAATGTCCGTATATAATTCTCGGCCAAATCGTACATTCGAACGTAATTTACAAATATTAACATCAATACCGCGTTCCATCTGAAACCTTATATGTCGTTCAAGCATATAAAGTTCATTTTTCATTATACAAACTTCTAGCAAGATATTTCACCACCGCCAGTGCTACTTCCGCCACCGTTAGTTTGGTTACGGCTGTCTTTATATGCTCTCGGCTGTCATTTTATGGTTGCGGCTAATAAATCAGACTAGTTTGGTTGCGATTTATATGATTCCGGCTAGCATGACGGACACAGTTCTGGAGCATTTATTACTATCTATGCCCCAGGAAGTAAGGATTGAAGATCACTCAAAGAAATCCTATACTCATCGGCAAAAAACTAGGTGCTAATTTAGCTGCTAACGAAACCAAATTAATTTCTAAAACCCGTTGAAACTTTAAAATTAACGCAAGCACACAATCGTTTCGTTTCGTCAACCGCATAATGATCGGCGATTTGAGGCGATGGGTGACATTTTCAATCTCAATAGCAAAGTCAAATTTTGACAAACCAACAACAACTGTGATCAAAATTGTAAATTATTACAATGTAAATTATTGTCAAGTTTGTGGCGCCCATGTGGCTGCATAAAATTTTACTGCCGGAGAGTGGCGATGTATGCAGCCTATCTGGTTGGGGGGTTATTTAAGCCGTACAACAAACTAAGCAACGTTTAATTAAATTTTTAGAAGAAAACTTATGCTGTGTGCCTAAAATCGTTTTTTTTCGGCTAAATTGTGAACTAAACTTTTTTAGATGACATGACGTTATTCGCCGCCAGGTTACAAACGAAAAGTCTCCTCGCGAGGTAACTTTTCAATTTAGTTGTCAAAGGTCATTATTTCGTATTTAACGCAAATGTGTTATTGTGCACAAATTTGTAAAAACTTTTACGCGATAGTTTTTTTATTTTTAAACATTTCGTATTTATAATAACATTTGCAAATAATGCAACTTTCATATCATCTTCCATTATTTTAATTTAATTTAATATTTCCTTTATCCACGAAAAGTCTACAATTTAGTATTTCGAATAGTCAGGTACAGCTGTTTTGTTGATGTTACTGCCACCTATGAATGTTTATTGTGAATTACTGAGCAATTTAGTTTAGTTCATAATTTAGTCGGAAAAATCGACCTGAGGCTTACAGCATTTGATATTAAGATTCTTGTACTAATTTTAATATTTTGCAGCATCCAGATAATGAGCAGTAACAGATAGACCTGAATTTGGCCCAGAAATTGTTCCTCTTATTCGAAATCTTTGGCCAAGAAGCATGATATTTGCTTCTTTTATATTTGCTATACGGCGCGGGCTATTGAGCGCTGAAAGGGAAATTAAGTATCCGAAATTCCGCTACTACCCGTATTGTCGCCGTACCATATAAATTAAACATAGATTCATCCATAAAACAAACTTTTAACAACCTGAAATATACCAATTGACATTTATTTTGACATGACGTATCGGGTCTAATAAAAAAACACGGCAATTGTCCGCATATCCAAGAATTTGTCCTGATTTATTGAACATACAGCACGAAGTTTCAATATTACTTTTCCTAGGCGCAACTGTATCTTTCTGTCGAACACCGGATGTTATTTCAAAAGAGTCTGATACAGTTCTTTATCGATTCCGATTCTATTATACATACAAACCCAGACGTTGTTAATTTAATGGTCCATTGGTTGGGACGAAACCCGCACTGGAGCCTGGTAAGTACAACTTTAGTCAACACATTTGGTGGGCAGTGTTCAATAGAGTGTTATGCCACGATAGTTTTCACATTTAAGACGATCGCCTTTTTTGTGCAGCGGACATATGAGCATGGTCTTCCAATTCTCCAGCAGCTCTTCTAGGTCCCAAATAGAGACGATGAGATCGTATAGATTTGATACGAGAGTTGCGCCTCCGAGGCTAGTCAATTGTGAGAACATCAGCCACGTTGATTCTCAGCTCCCATTTCCCGCCTTTAATGGCTGCATTTCTTAGATAGACGTCTTTAGTGCGATTCCTGGCGTTAGCAAAACACTCCTTTGAATTTCCTTGTTCCGCTTGGAAGTTGATGTTTTCGATTCATGATCTCATATGTTTGCGCTTCTTTTGGCTGAGGTATTTAGTTGGAGCTTTCCTAGCCCATTCCATTATTAGCCCTACCAATTTCCCCTCCAAAAAGAATTTCGTCACTCGGAATTATCACCATTTTGTCTGCGGTGATGGAAATGTCACATGATTCACATATCGCGCCACAACATATCTCACTGAGCCAAGACCTTGTCACCAAAACAGAATCCTGTTCACATTAATCATAAAAAAAATGTTCGCGTAATCTTTATGTCTGCGCACTCTGTACAGCGTTCACCGGTACAGCTAAGCACAAGAAAATGAAAAAAGTAAAAATATCAAGAAGGCGTTTGTTTTGTTACTCGGTATTATTTTTTATTCAAATGATCAACATATTATTATATCAACAACGATGATGATCGTGGTGGATGATCAAAAAAAAAATTTTTTTTTTGTACATTATTATTATAAAATACAGGAAAAGGAAATTATTTGATTATCGTTATTCTTCGTTCTGTATATGGGTACACTAATGTACATATATTAAATGCGCGGCAAGGCGGCAAGTGTGTGGGTGCAATAATATTTTGCGCGATCAATTTATATAAAAAAAAATTTTCTCCTATATATAAAATTAAATTAAGTTGTACTGTTGCATAAGAATATCTCATCATCATCATCTTCAAACATGATCATCTTAAATTCAACATTGATATTCGTAAATTTTATATTATACATATGTAACATAAATTGTGTGTTGCATATGGTCGCGTCATCACGTTTTCTTTATTTACTTATTTTTTGTGCAATTAATTACACAAAGGCAAAATCATGTATGTACATAGATTGCATATCCATACATACGTATACAATACACACAGTAAATAATTTTTTACTTTTATAATCATCATCATAATCATCAATTGTTCCGTTTTGTTTTTATTTTTTTTACTTTATTTTTACTGCGAAACGAATGTAATCGAAATGTATCCGAGCGAAAGTGATTATTTTATTTTATATACTTACGTTATGTATATAATAAACTACATCTATCTCATTCTCGTATATATAAATATATAAAAAAGACCACCATATATACTACTTCATGTTTATATTCCACTTCGTTTACTCCCAGATTGGTAATGTTATTTGACAAAATGAGAACGATATATTATAATATTAATTCGTATGTGTTTGTGCAATTTGTATATAGAAAAATAAAAAACGAAAAAAATAATAATAATATCAGAGAAAGTAGAGGAAGGTCGGTTCATGAGCTGTCATATTTTACTTATTTCGTCATTCCGACTCGAGACGGTATCGAGTAACCACGCGTTTTGTTTAAAATTTGCATTATATATTATATTTTAATTTATTTAAGTTTTGTTGTTATTATATATTCTTTTAAAAATTCAGTTTAATTACATAAAAGTAAAATAAATGTTTGTTTTAAATAACGGAATATAAATCTACCTCATATATATATAATATAAACTACATAAATAAAATTTTAATATACAAATTGAAGAATAAATTTTGTGTTTATTTTGATTTGATTTTTTTTTTTTGTTTAATAATATTATTTGCCATTTTATTATAGTCGTGTGTGAAAGTGCTATTTATTTATTATTATAAATAATAATTCTTATATACATATATACATAAAGTTAAAAAACAAATGAAAATGATAGTACAAGTATAATATTGTGTTTGTGTAATTTGTTTTATAATATGTGAAAAATATAATAGAAAATTATAAAAAAAAAATAAAATTTTCATCTCAGGTTGTGTATAAAAAAAAAATTGAGCAAAAATGTGTGAAAAACTAATATAAACTTGTTTTATTTATATCAATTTACATAAATTTATAATATAAAAGTACTCAAAAATCTTGTTCGTGTATATGTGTGTGTGTGCCGTGTATTATAAATATTTACAGTGGATTAATTTGATATAAAAGTAAATCACTAACCCGGAGAAGAAAATATGATGATGCTGCAAAGGATTTCACCACCTCATTTTACGACGGTGAACACAAATTCGAATAGCAGTACCGGTAGCATTATAGTGAATTCACCAAAATTAGAATCATCCCTATCCGTTGCACCACACAATGCGAATACAATGGATATAATTAAAAGTGAATATGTTTTAAATACAACAATAATTGATGAAAAATTATCATCGTCCCTAAATCATCATACCCATCAAGATGATGATACAAGCAGTCATCATCGGTACAATCATCAACAAGTTAACGAGGATTGTGATTCAGAAGTAGATATAACGAATGAAAATAAATGCCATCCAAGACATCTGCATGCTAGATTAACATCGGATTCGAGACGACATCATTTACTAAGCCATAATCATTCGTCATCGCAACACGAGGACGACGAGGAAGAACATGATGATGAATCAGATGATTGTACCCCATTGGATTTATCTATTAATTCGTCCAAGATGCATGAGCATCGACGTGGCCGTAACGATTCGTCCGGTACAGATAGTGATGATTCCGGTGGTCCTGGTGAAGACCGTGGCCAAGGTCGGGCGTATAAAAAAAGTCTTATGAAACGATATTGTGAGTACATTTTTTATAATACATAATTTTTTATAGAACTACATACGGATACTTAATATAAAATCATGACCATTATTATTTTTGAGGTAATATAAAGACCCACCCTTTTTCCATATTGCTTCCTTAATTAAGGGGAAAAATTTAATAATGGGAAGTGACTTAATATTAAAAACGATATGAAATTGTATAATATTAAGACTTAATGATTTTATGATAACACAACGAATAAAAATAACGAACGGGGGGAGAGCTAACAAAAAGGATCAATTTTTTATTGTGTAAAGTAGGTCATGTTACTGTATATTTTATTATAATCCGTGATTCGTTGTTAGTGTAATGTTATTACTACCGCATGTACATACATACATACATCCATAGATAAAAGGAGGTTAATTTTGACTCATATTCAGAGAGCGCGTGAGAGAGAACGAGAATATATATATACATATTGATGAAATTTGATCTTAGGCTTAATTTAATATAGACAACCTGTGGTCTGTGATAGAATTTCGTATTTATTATGATTAGGGTGGGAAGTTTCGAGTTTTACGTGTATGACATAATGATTCTAATATTTTATTATTCCAAAATAGCCATGATTTTATTATTATCGATTAGACGCAAAATAAATGGAAAAAACCCGTTCCTAAAAAATAATAAAGAAAATTCAATGTCGCATTGAAAATCACGAAATGCCATATAGACATGTTACATAACCCTGTTATATATATTTGAATATTTTGTGCGTTTCATGATTATGAAGTTATGCTGAAAAGGAAAACCTTAAATAAGCCATTTTGCTTTTTCCGCTAGTAGTTTATATATAAACAAACGGAAAATTGTACTGTAACATGCGAATACATTGTGACACTCATTTTTCTCTTTAATATTTTTTATTGTACCACACCAATATGTAATATTATTGTAATATTGTGTAGGGTCGGGTTCCAAAATATCGATATCATTTACCAACGGACGATTCCGGTTGAACGGGGAGCGCATAACACCAAAATAAATATATTAGGCCTACCACAACAAAAATTTTATTACGTGTTGTCAAGACAACATCAAATTGAGACAAAAAATGTAGAATAACGAATTACAATTGATTTTTACTTAAATGTGTAGATATATAAATATTTAAGTGTATGTGAGTTTGGGTACCATTCGTTTTTGTGGAAAATCGATAAAAGCCCAAAAAGACTGGGGAAAATTCGTATAACATACCTACATATTTTTGTTTTGCTTTCGTTTTATGAATATTTAAAGCCAATTCGTTTTTCCATTTTATATAATCAATACTGTGATAAATATTTCCACATCCTCCGCAAAACTAATTTATATGTATGTATTTATATTGTGTATATGTACACAAAACACTAATGAAATTATTTTTCTCAATATATATACATACGAAAAAAAAATTATAAAAAAATTACTGTATATTTATTTATTTAAATTTGTCTCAAGTTCAAGGCCTCATGTTTTTTTTTTTTAAATACACATATATTTTTTATTTTCTTCTCTCTTTTTTACTTTCACTCTTCTGATAATTTTTTATTTCACACAACAAAAACAGTTTTATTTTTAGCGAAATGTAGTGTTGATAATAACAACTAAGTAGGTTTTTTTTGTTTTAATTTACTGTTAGGTATTTGTTGTCTATCCATTATTTACTGTACATGGGGGAGCTGTATGAGGAGGTTTTTATAGTCAGAGGATGACTGAGTATCTATTTTTCAATGTCAACATCGAATAAACAATTTGTCTTCCGGTACATTTGAAGTATATAGTCGCGTACACAATGGCGATCTAAAGTAGTAAACAAAATTTTATACATGTACGTAACCGGTTATATCCACATATTTTGGACATTGCGTTGTTTCCCTATATCAGGGCCAACGTATCAAAATAAATAAGTAAATCGCCATTTTGTAAGTTAAATATTTTAAAAAGTTTAATGACCTCGTACACGGGTGAATTGTTTAAAAGTTAGCTAGCTCCTTACATATAAGTAAACTCTTTGAAATATGCCGTTTTTTTTGTTATATGTAAGGCAAAAGGGTAATCCTTTTTTATAGTTTCGGTTCGGCAAAACATTATCCTAAGTCTTAAAATTTATTATTATTTAAACAAACATTTAAGAAAAGGAATCAAAATATAACGAATAATATAGTCTACCTTTGTTTGCCGAGAAATGCGGTGGAAATATGTTTTCTTTTTGTGAATATGAAATCTATTGACGGGTCGTGTAACACATAAGATATTTTACAATGCAACAGGTAGAAATTAAAAATAGGGATTTTTATGAGTAAAAAATTAGGTTAAGATGTTTATTGTGTGCCAATGATTTTTGTGCAACAGAAAAAACCGTTGAAATGTTACGGGACTTTTTGTGATGTAACAATTAGTGGGTTTATTACGATGATCCGTTCATTTTTCGGCTGACGTTTGTTTTTTCGGTGCGGTTTTCATAAGTTGGGATTTGTACAGATGATGTTTCGATCTCTAAACCTAAGTAAATACACGTATTTATTAGGTGATTAATATTATAAATAAATAAAGATTATCCTTCAATTAAAAAGAATAACAACATTTTCACCTATGTCGCATTCGCATCAAGAGTTGCATTACCAATTATTACTAGAGACATCTATTGTTGTATATGTCTAACTTATGAATTTTGCTTACGCTACAATTCCTGTAGTTGCATAACTTGTCGTACATCGTTTACTAATCAGTTGCTATGTGTTCAATCTTTTATTAGAACAAGAAAACATATAAAAGAAGTTTACTTACGATGAGTGAATCTACTAAATATTGATTTTTACTCATATCCGCTTTTATGTTTTGCAAACTGAGAAATTTCATGTGCTACATTTTAGCAAATACAGATAGGAACATAAGGTGCATCCATCATGCTGGGGTCTCACTAAAAACATCCTCGTCTACATTTTGGTTAGAATTTCTGATTTGAAAGTTATGACATTCATTTTTTTCAATTTTTAAATGGAAAATAGTAATATCGACAAAAAATTTCATCCATCAGTTTAAAAATGAGATTATTCCTAATTTTTGACAAATTCAGTCTCAATTTACTTTTAGTGATACCTTAGCTGCACTAGAATTATGAACGATTTTTTTTTGTTAAAATTACTCGTATTAAATTTTACTCGTAAGATAATATTTTGCGAAAGATGTATGTAGTACGAATAAAATACAGTAGTACTAAACGTATGACGCTAGTTGTCAGCATCTACGTGTCTTATATTGGTGTGCCATCTAGTAGTGTAATCTGAAACCCTATATTTTACATAAAATCTCAATAGATGGCATTTTAAGAAAAGAGAAAATTACTTAGTAACGGAAGGCATCATAAAATTGTATTTAAAAGTCGATAATGATAAATAGTTATTATAAAAATGTTTTTTATACTCGATTTGTAAAAAGGGGAGGAGGCACAAAATCTCGTATTCTTCGTTCTGACAATTTAAATCTTCTTGTCCTTTACTAAACTTTAGATTATATTTGTTATTAGATGGCAATTTTTTTGTGGAAATACATAAGATTCTACGTCAATATTCAAACATTTTTACAATTTAATTGTACAAGCAAAATATAAAAGAAAATTGTTTCTTTTCATAATTTTTACAAACTCATATATTGACAAATCATTAAACTACCTATTTAAAAAGATGTCTTACGATTAAAAATTCAGTTGTTTTCTTACTTAGAATGATCTTTGTGCTTGAGAGTAAAAATGCGAAATATACTAATGATATTTCACTATTTATATAAACATTCACTATTTTGCAACAAATAATAACCATATGTAATATATGGTACTTCAAAATTTGTTAAACAATTTTCAAAAATTGCTGTTTTTAGCTTTTTAGTTCAGATTTTTCGCAGTAGATATCAACTGATTTTTGGAATTACCAAACACAATTTTAAATCGCCGATTCTACGGCGAAATCTCGAGGACCTAGCGAAGACGGAACGAATTCGAGTCTAATAGAAAACTGAAATGAACTTTCCTGTTTTCGTTGTCTGTTTTCTTTATTTTATTATATTTTGTCTAGTGGTCTTGCTTACGTCTATTCAAAAATGACAAACAAATTTCGATCAAACTTGCTGCTTAAACTTTTCAGAAAAATTTTGGAACATAATTAAATAGCCATGCTAGATAGAGCTGGTGGTTTTTCACCATAGATGTCATCGAAGCTGATCTATAGCCCACGCAGAGAACTGATATCGAAGCGGATGTCCATGTCTATGGATTTTGTGTTACACTATGAACCATAAGAGCAAGCCTTTCTCACGAATTTTCGTCAACAATTTCACAACGGCGGTTCTGCATGGGTCTCTTTCACAACCCATATTTTTTTTCAAAATTCGAACGGTTTCGGCCACACAACACTGACTTTGAAAATAAGTTTTCAATATTTCGAAACTGTCAGAATGACGAGCTGTTAAAATTTCAAGCAAATCGTTCAAAAAAGCTTTGCCATAGCCTATGATTTAAGAACAAACCAATAGATGGCCCACCGTGTATTTAAATATGTGGTTTTCGAAAGTTCAGTATTTTGTAATATTTGATTACTCCTGATCGACGTTTTACCTTTAACGTACATTTTACGTCCAATCAATTTGCGTAAGTCCTCAATTTGAACGTGTACATCATTTTATCAAATTTTGAAACCGCGTTGATTCCATTCTTCTATTTTCGTTTATAAATATAGTGTAAGGATCCATTTGACATTTGAGACTTATCACAATGAACGGAATTTCGACAGACACGGTTATAAATTATCTATAAAAGTATTTTAGGGAATCTTAAAACAGATAAAAACGTAGTTTGTGTTTATTCATATTTAAATATTCTACTCGTAATAAAAATGGAGTCCAAATTGTAAAATAAATATTTTGTAGTACGAATTTTGTGAAAATACCGCTATGCTGTTAGCTATACGAAACGTATTAAAAAATTTCCGCCAAGTAAATCAATGATTTGCTTTGGATTCGTGTGTATTGATACCAGCAGCCAAAGTGAAGACTAACACTTATTTTAGTTACCATCTAATTCGAATACGGCTTTGGTTGATTTCCTGTATGACGTTGAAATGTATTCAAATTTAAGCCTGTTCTCGCTTTTTACATAATTTGTTATAAGAAAATATTGACCTTTGGGAAAATTGGGAAACCACGACCGAAAAACAAAGTTTAAGGAGGAACACCGGGTGACCGAATTTTGCTAAATCAACAAAAACCCCGGGCTTACAGCACCTTCCAGTATTCACAAAAAAAGTTCATTAAATTTTCAAAATACACGGGGGTTTCACTGAAACGAGAAAGGCCATTTCGAGAATATTCTCCGTTATCCTTTTTTTATTATTGAAGGGTTCCGCATTCAATGTCTCAAGAGGACCACTGTGCAAGATCTGCTGTATGTCTTAGAAGTTTTTAGTACAGGTTCTTGCTCAAAACTCATTTTAACCATGAGGGGGAGGGGAGGTAGTCTGGTATAAATAATTTCGGTTTCATGGAAAAAAACATCCTATTGTGAAGCTAAAATTCAAATTCCAACGCACATGATATCGAAATGTAAGTAACTGAAGCAATTGAGAAAATAAGACTACTTGTCGAATTTTATTATATGAACGATCGTATTTATTTAAAATTTGGTTTTATTTATTATTTTTAAATTGTTTTTAGTTTTAGAATTAGTTTTGTAAATGTGTAAATGGAAGAAATTTAGAAATAAATTCGAAATGGAAAAGTTTCATAATAGACCCCCCCCCCCCTCGCTCCCAAACAAATATTTGTCAAAAATAAATTTTCCGCACAAGATAAAATATATTTAGTCGTTTAAAAACGAAAACAATCTCGTTTAACACTTTGTGCCCGATTTATTGCTCTAAAATGTAATCGAATGTTTTCTACAAATATTTGCAACAAAAGATAGAACGAGAAAGCTCGCTAGGGTTATATGAAAAATAAATATAATAATTTTGATTATTGAAATATGAAGTCAAACTACGGATATGATATAACTGATCACAGTTAACAAATTGCTTGATTTTGAGTTCCCATACATAAAAAAAAAAACGATTTAGATGTGTTTTCTATCGAAGCTGTTATCTAAATTTAATTTAGTAAAATTCGGTCAACTGTCATCAAGGCTTGGAACACACTGACGCCTAATAAAAAGAAAATCATAAAATAAGTAAAATACCAAGTTAATGAGACTTAGCTAGAGAATGAGGTGCGTAAGCGCACATTGTGGCACCAATCAAGAGCTCAATTAAAATCTCTGACATTTTATATTTACAATTAGCGTTACATATATGTACATACTTGTACATATAGAAAAAAAATATTTTCACTTTCACAAAGCAAAAAATTAAAGCAACAACAAATGGTGGCGTTATGTCATATCAAGGTGACAGAATGATATTTTTGTTCGTAATTTTATTTTTTCGTTTTGCTTTTTTTTTTTTTGAATTATGTATTATAAAGTTCCCAAGAAAAGCCTTGAAACTATTTGCTCAAATAAAAAATTACAAAAAAGAAATTCCAATAATTTTATTTTGCTTTTCTCTGTTCTTATTAATTAAATAAAGTAATTTCTTAATATTAATACATGCGCATAATTTGCTAATTTAATTAGTCGGGCCTGATTTTTCTGTTTTTGTGGTGGAATGGGGGTGGAAGTACGGATACACAGAAGCATACTACTATTATAAATTACATATATTATAAGTTCGTTGTGGTGTAGTTTTATTTTTAGTTTATATTTTTTATATCATCGGTATTTTTTGTAATAATTATATGAATAAAAAAACAACAAAATAACAAAAAATCCAACATATTCAATTCAGGACAAGGTCATCTGCCTTTTAATTTGTTGTTGTTGTTTCTTTTAGTGTTTGCGTTTATGTTTATACAGAGAATTAATTATGACGTAAATCACGTGGTTCTTTTATTTAACATCTTTGCGATCGTGTATCTTCTTATCTTTTTATCGTGATTATAAAAAAAAAAAGTCTGTTAACAGCTGATTGTCAAATGGGACGAAAATAAAAATTTGCTACCTAATTTCTTTATACATACAAGTATACAGTTATAAAACAGCAGGAAATTTAACAGTTATATATATATCATAAAAATTTTTACAGTTTTAAGGATTTTACAATTTCTTATAGGTAACGGTATAATTTTGTGTTATGTAACAAATCTTATATCCATTATTTATGATTTCTATGTTATAAATCGATCCTTCTTTCATGTTTTTTTATGTGTGGTGTCAAGTCATGAGACTAATTTGTTTGTCACACATAACACACAAGTAGGCAGACAACACACAGTTGGAATTTTCATTTTGTACACAAAAAAGCCTTGATATAAAGTATAATAAATAAATTGACATGAGTATACTTTATTTTTTTTTTTTTTATTATTATTATTTTTATAAAAATTTGTATGTCATGGTTGATGTTTTGTTTATTGTTTATTTTAAAAAATATTTTTATTTTGGCTTGTCTTTATAAATATGATATTGATAACGCTTATATTGATTATATATATTCTGCATTAGGCGGAAATGGTTTTTTGGTACATGAATCTCAGTACGCTCAAGGTACTAAGTATACATATTGCGTGTGGTGATGTGAAAAAGTTAGCAAATCGCCCAGAAAACAATGTACGTACATATAACTACAATTATTGCAAGAAATATCATTTCCGTTTCTTCAGCATATACCTTTTGTGTATACTTATGTACAGAAGAAATATTTATAAATATTTTGTAATATTTTTTTCTTCTGTTTTGGTTAAGACAATAAATATTCTTGTTAATAATTTTGTTTTATATTTTCCTGTCTGTTGAAATTCTTTATTGTGTCTAAATAAAAATTACCTGCTATTAAAAAAAGTAGGAGATTGAGACATAAATTTTTGTTTTGTGTTTTGAGATGTATCTTAAAAAAAAAATATGTAAAAAAAAATTAGGGCAAGAAATGGAAAGCGAAATACTAATGCACAACAAACTCGCGCAATTGAAATAGAAATTATTGTCGATCATATATATGTATGTATACTTATGTGCACCATGTATCGCGTGTCAATATAATAGTGTTCTCTAGTTTTGTTCGCAAACCAAATTGCATATGCAGCCGAGAGAAAATGTAAGCCAATTGAAAGAAAATTGCAAAGTTGATGCGTTTTCTCTTTCATCATCAACTTGTTTTTGTTTTGTTTTGTGTTATGCATTCTATTGTGCATAGAAGAAAGCTGATATCTCTAATCGTAGATAGTTTTCTAATTACAATTTTAATAATATTCCCCATGTTGGGCGCCCAAAATTACGCCTCACTCTTTGTAAAAATATTAAAAATGCTATTGATCCATTAGTGTATAGAAAATTCTAACCCAAAACCCACATCAGAAAAAAGGATTTAAGCAAAAGGAATCTACGCAAAATCTAGCTGTTTTGATTAATTTATTTTGAAAAAGGCTGCCATAAAGTTGATTTACTAGATACACTAACAGTTTTTCATAAAATTTATTAAGAACAAAGATTTTAGAAGGAGTTGCTTTGGGTATTGAAAAATTAAGTTTTATTGGGTGACTACATAACTACACACAAATATTGAAATAAATTGTAACTAAGCTGTGTAGATGGTAAACTCGAAAGATTAGTTATTCATACATTAAGAGATCTGAAAGTATGCTATCAATGCCACATAGTCTCTTGTACTGGTAAACGTCAAATTTAATCAGAGGCAAACTGTCTAAGTAAGATAACCTGAGGAATACTTAAGAGCAAATAACAGAAAATAACTTAGCCAAAACGGCTCTTTAATTCATTCGACAAGTCATTATGAAATACAGGTATAACCCGTTCAACGAATCTCTATTAGACCAATTAGACGATACCCGATTTTGCCACATTCGATTGTACGAAAGAATAGTATCCGATTTTACGAAAGCTTAGAAAACTTGAAAATTTATTGCGTATCAAGTCACCGTGAGTTACATAACCCCTCAGAATAGCAGACAACTGATTATGGTGACAATTGATAAACAGCACATTCGGCATTGCATTTTAAACGTATTTAAACGGGAAAAAATGCCTCTAAAGCACGCGAATCAACTTGTAGTGTTCGTGGTGCCGACGTTGTGGCTTATGAAATGTGTAGTTATTTGATGAAGACTTAATGCAAACGCACCAAGAGCTTACGGTTAAGCTAAGAGTCACGCAAACAGCTATTTCAATCGTTTGATGTAATGTTGAAATAACTACAAATTTTTCATTTAGAGCCCCGCTAAATCAATTATCACTAACGAATTATTATCTGATTTAAAATAACCGGTGAAAAATGGGTGAGTTATAACGAAGACAAAATTCGAATACCGATTATGTCCAAACAGTTTAAACTGTGTGACAAATTATTTCAGTTAGTACCTAGCACAATTAGCTTAGTATCTGCTCGCTTGGTATTGGTAGCCTTTATATGACTGTCTTAAACAATTTTGATATACTGTTTAGAATTTTCCCAGTTATTTATGTGAGCCCCACGATGGGCGCCAGCATATTCCTTTTTAATAGTTCGGCCAAAATTTCATATATATACTTCCTTTTTGAATCGTTTTTGATAACATCCACGTTTGGTATCTAAAATGTGCCCTTCTATAGTGCGGTCCCACTTTAGGCGCTCAAAATGTTTCGTACATCATTCGTTTCCTTGTGTACATCATCGAGTCGTTTTTCAATTGCATTCGTAAATGTTTGGAAAAGCCCAATGTTCTGTTTGTATTTTGATTTGAAACATATGTAGGTTTGTACGTGTATCCCATGTTAGGTGTTATAGTGCTGTTAAATTTCGTGTAAATTTTTTTCTAAATCATTTGTCCATTTCACAAACGTATATTAAAAACAAAATTAGTGTTCATTTTATAATAAGATATAGTTTCCACATTAGGCGCCCAAAATGATGTCTTTAAATAATACAAATTGATTTCTTGCGCGTTCGTCCATTCTAATTCCTTTTTTGGTATTGGATATAATAGTTTAAGAAAAGTTTAGAATTCCGTATATATTTTAAAATAAAAATTCTCTAGTGCGCCCCACTTTAGGCGCCATAAATGTTTTCTAATTCAGCGCGGGTATATTTCATATAGATATTTTTTGTAAAGGTACAACAATGTTCAGTTTACATATTGAATTATTTCCCTAATTAGGTCCACATTAGGCGCCCAATATGTTTCCTTACTTCTGAATCATTTTCTTATTACATAAGTTTGTTTTTTGAAAGGTACACACTGTTGAGTTTATATTTTCTTAATTAGCCCCACATTAGGCGCCCAAAATGATTTAAATATTATGAACATATTTCATGCATTCATCCATTCTAGTTCGTTTTTGAAATGAAATTTATATTTTACGAAAAGTTAAAAGTTCCGTATATATTTTAGAATAAAAATCCCCTAATATGCCACTTTAGGCGCCACAAATATTTCCTTACACAGTGCCGGTATATTCCATGTAGATATGGGTATTTTTATAAAGGTACAACAGTGTTCAGTTTACATTTTTAAATATTTCTTGTATGTCAATTGGCAATTTTCTTGTATGCCACCTGAATTAGTTTCTTATTGCATGAGTAAGTTTTTAAAAGATATACACAGTGTTGAGTCTATATATTGAATGCTTTCCTAGGTGCCCAAAATGTCTCGTTATGCGGACAAATTTCATGTATAGTAATATTCAAATCTTAAAAAAAACTTTTTTTTAACTGTTCTGCGCAGCTTTCAGTGGTGTAGAAATTTTTTTTATAAAAATTTTGGTGGGTCGCATTTATCTTAGATAGTAAACCTAAATAAAATAATAAATAACAATGAAAAATAATTATATTTCAGTTTTAATACACAAAGCATTCAAAATTATTATGTATTTATGTTATTAGAACCATATATCAAGTGAAAATTAATAGGTCTAAAAAAATATTGCACGCCTTTTGGAAACAATGACAACATTTAATTTTGGTACGAACTAGGGAAAATAAATATCCAAATGTTATTCGTATCGCATAAAACCACAACAACATAGAAAAGCAAATTCAGTTTTCAATTTAATGGAATTTGGAATTAATTCTTAACTTATCGAATTAAATATCATTTTAATTTATAAAATCTAAACTTTGTGTTTTAATTTTATCCTAAAATACCTATTCAATTTAAATACAAATAAATGTAAAAATGTAAGCAATAAACATGAATATTATACTTAATACATTACTGTGTATCCGCCATATTACTTCTGCGCGAGAACTGTCAGAATTCCAGCGAGATTTGAATACTACTATACATATATATATAATTCGTTTCTTTGTGTCGATCATCGAACGAATTATTTTTCAATTGGATTCGTATGTCTCAAAAAGTACAATGTCAGTTTGTATTTTGATTTGAAACATAGCTTTGTATGTATGCCCCACCTTAGGTGCCCAAAATGTTTACTTCTATAGTGTGGTTAAATTACGTTCAAAATTTTTTCTGAATCATTTTTCCATTTCACAAACGTATATTAAAAACAATATTAGTGTTCAGTTTATATTTTGATAGTTTTAATTTTAAAGACCCCACATTATATATTTCATATTTTAAAATACAAATTCTCTAATGTGCCCCACTTTAGGCGCCACAAAATTGTCCTTGCATGGGGTAAATTTGATGCATACATCATTTCTGTGTCGTCTTAATTGCATTCGTACATTTTCGAAAAGGAACGTTACCTACTTTAGTGTTTTTAATTTTCAGAGACATTTTTTCTGAATTATTTAGTTTTATATTTAAATACAATATTGTTCATTTTCTAATTTGATACAGTTCTTAAGTGTGTTCCACTTTAGCGCCTCAAGCGTTTTCTTATATGTATATTGCGAGAAAATGTCATGTATACATCCCTGTGAATAATATTTGTATTGCAATGGCAGGTACACAGTATTCTGCTTATAGTTTGATGCATAGATTTTTTAATGAAGCCCACGTTACGCGCCCAAAATGTTTCCTTATTTAGTGCGGATAAATTTCATGCATACATCCTTTCGGAATCAATTGCCAATTTCAAATATGTGCATGTAAAATATTTTTAGAAAAGTGCAGTGTCATAAGTAAACTGATTTTTGCGCGACGATGAACGAGTGCATTGTACAAATAAAAATAAATTTTTGGACGAAAATCAAAAAGTTTTTACTTTTCATTTATTTTTTTTTGTGTGTGTGTGCATACATACAAAATAAAAATTAGAGAATTCAATTACGAATGGCAATTTCGACCTTGTAATATTATCATCAGGATGACACCTATTTACAGTTCAAGCACTTAATTTGTGCAAAGCAAAATAAAAATTGTATATTCTAAAATGCAATTGCGTGGGATTTCACATTCATGCAATGTCATTTTAATAGTATTGTGTATATCGCTATATACATATTCTAATACTTGTATATATAGGTATATTAGACATGGGTTTGTACAAAAAAAAACTACAGAAAAACATAAAACTATTAAATTATTTTATTTTGCTATAATATTATTATTCACTCTGCTACACACTGCACACAATATACACAACTTTATTAGAAGTGAAGTAGAAATAAAAAACGGTTTGTCCTACTTACCTCATTTTATAATATAATTTTTATAATATAATGTACTTTGTAGATTGTAATTTTTTTTTACAGACAAGATGCATTTCAATGTATTCATTGGTTTATATATAAATATATATATATATATATATATATATATATATATATATATATATATATATATATATATATATATATATATATACATGGTGTCGATTATAATATCGCACCTTAAACGCGACAGGGTTACATATACATACTACCATTGAATTACAAATCACGTACTATCAATAAAAATAAAATAAATTTCCCTCTTCCAAAAACAACATACATAAATATGAAACATGTATATTGTGTCATTTTGCGTTAATTTAAATTTTAAACTATCCAAAAATAAAAATAAATACTTTCAATTTCAATATTACCAAGAATTTGGTAGTTTTCGCGTTTCATTCATATATTGAATCATGTATGGCACTGTATAATAACCAAAAAGGTAAATAGAAACTTAAATATATTGACAAAACGGAAGACAAGGTGATAATGTTACGAAATTGATTAATTTTTTTTTTTCGTTTTGTTTGAATTATGTTAATTTCCTGGATGTTGTGTTTGGCTTACGTAATTATTGTATAACACAATACAATAGATATATTTGTATGTAATATATAGACAGATCAGTATTTTATTGTGTCTAGAATATTCAACCGGAATTTAGGTCGACCCTCGCGGAATATTTCCCAATTACAATAAATTTTATAAATCATCTCATTAATACTATTAATAGATTTGATGTATGCAAGTTAGGTTTAAGGTCGGTTATCATTAGATCCACTATTAATATACTAACCCTTTCGAGCCTACATTATTATTATTTAAAAAAAAAAATCTAAATACCTACTCATGTGTGTTAATAAATTAATATTTTAATAACGATTTCCACATACGAATAGATGTTAATTTGTCGCGTTCGTATAAAGACACACACACAAAAGATAATTCTTTTAGATTAAAACAAAAATAATTTGTCTACCTTGAAGATGTTTATATCCATGTGACATAAAAAAAAAATATTTTTTTTTTTCTGTTCAGGGTTTCCCAATCATCGGAAGCGTTTATAGTATTGTGAAACATTATAAATGTTATTTGTCGATCCGATTACATTATATAATTTAGGCTACGTACTATACAGGTTGATAAGATAATAAGAAATTCTTAATATTACGCAATGTATATATATCGTACTTGTGTACCTCCGATGGATTCATTCTTTATTTGCATTTTAAACCAAACCAATTCGTGTAGTATTGAAAAATATACATGTATAAAAAACAACTAAAGTCAAAACTAGGTCAAGGCAAGTTGCTGATAGTTAGTATAATAAATATTATTATTATTGTTTTTCATTCAGCCATCGCGTCTATTTACTTTCACTTCCGTTCTGCATGGTGTATAAATTACTATACAAGTATTATTCATACATTTTTTTTGTTCGTTTCGTGGTATTGGAAATATATAAATCGTGTACATAAATGGGAAATGTCATACCATCTGGTGACTTATGTAGAAATTAATTAAAAAATTCTTTCCTACTAACTACTTACATATATATATAAAACTCAAAATATTTCCAGACAGAAAACTATATAAATGCTTTCACCCTTTAAAAAATCAACCACTTTTATTTTCATTAGACTAATATATAGTTTATTCACTTTCCATTTTCCCATTTTTTGCGTTTATTCGTCCTCTTTCTCTCTCTCTGTGTAAATATATATATATAAGTATATCCATTTTTTTATACCGCACCACCCATAATAAGAAAAATGAAAAATTTTCCGCACATCCAAAAAAAAATACATTTCGTTATACAAAAAACTGGAAAAAACATGTCAGAATCAATACGGCTAGACGACGACAATGACGATGAAAATTTTTTTGTGTTATGTATTTTTCTCACCATCGCATCGCAACGTATCATACGTTCAACTCTAGAGTTGAATAATATAATTTCAATTTTTTTTTTCAACTTTGCTTGCGTCTCGTCCTCCGCATTTTCATTCTCGGTATATAAAAATATAATCCTTTTTTATTTTTATTTTTTTTGGTCGAAACCTCTAGACAATTTCCACATTTTTCCCTCATCTTCCATACTTATTTATTTTTTGATTCCATTTTGTTGTTACTTTCAATTTCATTTCAACTATAATGTTAACCAACAACAAAAAAAATTGAATGTATAACTGTAAAATATATTTGTCATTTCCATTTTTTTTTCTCGAGTTTGTGTGTTTTTTGCACTCGGAAAAATGAGAAAATTGAGATTTGAAGTGTATATAGAAAAAAATGAGAAAAGGGATTTTGTATGTATGTAGAAGCGTATAGCTCTATATTGTTATGTGCAAAAGGTGAATGAAACAAGGAGATACTTTTCAAAATGATAGTAATTGGGAAATTAATAATCCGTCGTCGTCCTATTGATGGTAAAGGTTATAATATTCATAAACAGGAGATGAACTGTAAAGTTTGTTTTATGATTATTACCTAGAATCGTAAATCGAGAAATATAATCAAGAAAATATAAATTTGTATAATAACCCTACTCGAAATTCAGTTTTAAAGAAGAAATAATCAAATGCGAACTGTTTTCCCAGAAATCAGTGCCGCGGCAATGGCGTCCATCACGTACCAATAAAAATCGAAATCGCACTAAACGAAAACACTTTGAGCAAATGTTGCCTGATATACATAAGTTTGTAATGTCATTTAGAGGTAAATGTTTAATTTAAATATCAAACTACAAAGTGAATAAAAATCAAGTTTTAGAGGTTAAGCGTGCAATATATTTTTATTAAAAACGTCCGCCTTCTTAATAGTAATGATCATCAATTTCACCAAATCTTTCTTGTCGATTAAATTTCTCATCTATATTTTCTTTCAATAAAATTAAACACGCAACTTCAAGGTTCCAGTTTTTATGCTTGATTTGGTTAGTTCTAAAATTCCAATTTAGATTGGCGTTAAACCTCAACTACGTTCGTTACAAAACTAAATTTAAGTTTAAAACTTTTCATACACTTTTCTAAATTTTTTAGAATTTCGAGTGAAAATTTTATGGCAGATCACACATGCGCAAAATATTTCGAGTCGTAGACAAAAATATTTTCCAAAATGTGCGCATTGATCAAACTCAAAATTGTATTATAGAAGTTGCATTATTTGAAATGATACAGCCTGCCCTGACTGCGAATTATCATTAAAATGGTTTAACAAAATTAAATTAAGCACCCTATGAAAAACTGGAATTTGCTAGTACAATTTTGAATTTTTAGTAGTGTGTCGAATTGAATTTAATTTCACTGCCTAGAAGTACTTGACCGAGTTTTGCTAAACTAACCTGCAGTCTTTCCGTGCTATAAGGCTACGAAATTTAAAAGTTGACTCAATCTTGGACAATATTTTAAGTGTAGTTTAATAAATTTTATTAAATGCTGAACATTTATTTGGGGTCTAATCGACTGTTCTATTTCAAAATTGGACTGTTTTTCCTCACAACTTTTGGGTTTAACTACAAAATTCATATGTTGTTGAGTGAAGTGAAAAAAATGTCCGCAAAATTTTGAGTGGAATGTGCAAAGTAAAACATTCGGCCCCCACACATTAATTATTGTTAATATTGTCTTTCTAACCGGATTAATCGATTAATATTTTTTCTTTCATTAAAAATTTAACTTAAACTTTATAATTTTAAGAAAATGTTTCACTCCATAAATTTTACGAAATATCTAGTTATTTTTGATTAAAAGGTACGATAAAACATGAGGGTGTGTTAAATTAAAAGTTTACGTCTTAGTGAAGCTTCAATTGAAAATTGCGCTGCAAACTAATTTGAGTGTAACTTAGAAATAAATATGTGAGTTTGAGAAAGACGTAATGAGAGACGAGAGATAATTTTAAAACATACTTTATTGTTCTATGTTTATTTTCCATGCTAAAATTGCAAATTTATTACTCAATGTTTGAGTGAAATGTGTAAATATGATTAGAAATTCGGCCTTTGCCTCTTATTACTAATGACTGAGTAAAAATTACGAATTTTTAACTCTTGATTGAAGGAGAGTTAATTTCCGATTAAAAATTGGATTGAAACTTTATCGAGCAATTTACTAAATTCGAATTTAGGCTTCCGGTTTAATGTGTAGTTTTACATCTGTGGCACTATTCTGGTAATTCCCTGGGAATAGGGAATTGGGGAAAGATTTTATATGTAATTTCTATTTTAAAATTTTTTTTCTGGCATACTGAGGTAAAAATATAGTGGTAATTTTTTTGAAAACAAAATAAAATTGGGAATAATTTTCCCTGCCAATTTAGATATGGAAAAATTATTCCCAATTTATAAATATTTGCATCAAACTTTTCTTCTTAGTAGGCCGGAAAAAAAATATTTGAACTGAAATTACATATAAAATCTTTCCCCAATTCCCTATTCCCAGGGAATTACCAGAATAGTGCCACTGGAATAGAATTTCTTGTCTAGGTAGTTATAAATTGAAAAGTTTTGTGAAAACTCCACTTTAAAATTTTTAAGACAGTGTTCCAAGCCTCCTGTTTATAAAGTTGGGATAAAACAGATTTTAGGGACTAATTAGAGTTTAAGATCAAGATATTTAACAATCTGACGATAATTGCGATGAAATGATTCATATTACGCTACTTACCAAATTTGAAATTCAAATTTTTAGAGAAAATTGTTTTTTTGAGCGAATTTTCTATCAATTTTTTCAATATTAAAATTGAAATTTTTAACTCAAACCTTATAATTTTTTTGTCCAACAAAAATTTTGATTAGAATGTATAAGGTTAGATATTAGGCCTTGAATTTAAAAAGTTTTGAGTTAATAATTTTCCATGGAAAATTGGAATTAAACTCAAGAATTAAGATTGTCTGAAATGCAATAAAAAAGGAAAATTATAGAATTATTGGCGAATAGATTTTCGATTGGGCTACCACTCAAAATTTGAGTGTATTTTAGAATAAATTGCTCACTGAAATTTCACAGAATTTTCAGGTTTTAATTCATTCTAAACCACCTTTATTTACCCTATAAAGTTAAAGGTTGAGTTAATTTTAGACAATATTTCGAAATAAAAGTTTATAATTAGCTGGCTTTTAGAGTGGGATTTCATACTCACAAAATTTGTGTAACTGGGATTTTATTAAGTCTTAGTGGAATATCATATATATATATTATCATATATAAATAAAATTTAATTTGGAACTATACTTTTAGAAAAGTTTATGAGTGGAAATTGCGAATTTTTAACACAAATTTTGGTGTATAACAATTTAATTGTAGTAATCCCTAAGTTTATAAAGTTGGGATGAATCTGATTTTTTGCAACTGATTCAGGTTTATCAACAAGAAATGAAATAATCTGCCGATTGAGCTGAAATTATTCATACTTCGCTACTCGGGCCTACATATTTTGAGTAGTTTTTCTACTAATTCAAAACTTATAAATTATATTTTCCGAAACGTTGTTTGATAGAACTAAAATTTGTGTTATACAAGAGTAAATTGTTTTGCGGGAATTTCTGTAGATCATATAAATTAGTCTTAGCGGAATTTGGTGATTAGTGAATTTTTCATATTAACATTATTCAATTTATAAATGCTGAAAAATTAAAAATCCGATCCCATATTCTAAGCTCGGATTTTATATTTTAAAAAAACAAATTGTTCACTCAAATTTTAAATAAATTCTGTATCTAAGGTGAACCATTAAGCCTTGAACACAAGATTCAAAATTTGCTTTTTGGCCGAATTTGTTGTGCGAACTTCAAAAATTTTAATTTTAATACTTTGTTGAAATGTGTCAATCCTTAAGTTTGAAAAAAAAATAAGTTAATTTTTCATTGAAATAAAACATTGAAAACTAAATCAAAATTATATAATTAACTGTCTAATGGGTTTTCGATTAAAAATTGGGCTGCGACTTAAAATTTCGGTGTATATTTCAAAATTAATTTTCAGTGCTTTATCAACTCTAAACCTCTTAAGCTGTAAGATTAATGCTGCATTTACACTATTGTTTTCGAGCTTTGTTTTTGAGGTTGTTTTCAGTTTTTAGTTTTTGTTGTTGTTTTCCCATATAAAAACTTATCGATATTATAAAGCTTACTGGGCCCAAAACAACGTTCGAAATCAAAAAAAGATGTAGTGCCTACATCTTTTTTACATAAAGAATACATAAAAAATACTTTTTTACATAACTTTCGGTTTTTGTTCCGTGGTTCATAGTAAAAAAATTAGATGGAAATAGCGATACTTATCGATTTTTCAAATATATTTTTAATTTTTTTATTTTTATTGCTATTTTTAATATAAATTGATATATTAAATAAATAAAATTCATTTTAATATATATATTTAATTGTTTTTGGTACTTTTGTAAAAATAAAAAATTAATTAAACTTATCGACATCGATATTTATTTTGTATGTCCAAGTGTCAAAATATTCAAAATATAAATAGCGAAATTATAGCGGGAAATAGAACATTTTTTCAGATTTGAACAAAACATTTTTTCAGATTTGATCGTACAGCAGATTTAGCTATGAAGCATGGTAATATTTGGAGGAGATAGATAAAGTTTTTATTTAAAAAATCATTTATTTAAAATATTTATAAAACATGTAATGCCGATCCCATATTTTGACGATTTTCCCTAATCGCTTTAAATGTAGATCCATTCGATTTGTTACAAATATGGACTGAAAGTCTGTTTTATAAAAAAGCAATATAAAATAAAATTTGATTCATGTAATTTTGACTGTACAACTGCGTTTTCTCAACTGCGAACACCACTCCATTCTGTCCACGTAGATCTATGTCGATTCCACTATTCTCGACAGCTTTAGCAGCATAATCAACTTGAAATACACGAGCATCGGGGGAAAATTGAGACGCTGACAAATCATACTGTAGTCACCATTAATCAATTCGCCCATCCAGCTTAATTCAAGTAAAAATTCCTTATCGCGGGCTGGATCATGAATTTCATAAATATTCTGTAAAAAACAAAAATAAATCACTATAAACGACATAATAATTAGCTGAAATTATAAATTTTTACCGCTTCATTTAATAATTCGTTTGCTCGTTTGATATCCCTTCAGTGTTAATTTCAATTAATGACTCAGTTATTTTTAGCGGTTGGCTTAGCTTTGCCAATTGCATATCCGTAATATTTGCATGAGAAACCCGAAGGTTCGAGCATATAATATACAACTCAGCTTAGTTCCTTAAGCCGGCGACGATGATGACATAACAGAAGCACCGGAAAGTCGAACAAAATTGAATAAACTATCATTCAACAAGGAATTTGTTTATTGAAGAACATACGATGATTTGCTGCTTCTTGTCTAGCAACGTCGACTAAAGCACGGCCATCGGACATAACCCCGGCTAGTCTAATATAAAAAATTAAATTATCTTTGGAATTTACCTTAACTACAACAAACTTACCAGACCAGTACCATCCATCGCCAATTGTAAAAATTCGCGTAAATGAATTGATTCATATAACTTTGACAATTTTCCCAACTGTGAACATCACTCCATCCTCTCCACGTACAGCTATAGCGATTCCACTATTTTCGACCGCTTTAGCAGCATAAATCGACTTGAAATACACGAGGATCGGGGGGAAAATTGAGACGGACGCTGACAAATCATACTGTAGTGTCGACATAACCTAGCAATGAGTAAACAGCGTAGTAAGTTTTAAAATCTTATTCATCATCTTCCCCGTCATCTCGATCATCGTTACTAGTTTGTTCGCCACTTTGTGTTGCTTCCATGTATAAAGCATCGCTGGGATCAAGAATTACATGCAAGCCATTAGTCAATTCGTCCACCCAGCTTAATTCAAGTAAGAATTCCTTATCGCGGGCTGGATGATGAATTTCATAAATATTCTATAAAAAACAAAAATAAATCACTATAAACGATATAATAATAGCTGAAATTAACAATTTTTACCACTTCATTTAATAATTCGTTTACCTCCTACTAGTACTATAATTTTCACAAACAGCTTTTGACACTTTGACCTCCAAACAAATATGGAGCATAGGGATACAATCGAAAACGATCAGTAAGTTTTTGTTGTTGTTTCACGATAAGCTGAAAATGACCCAGAAAGCTACTTCGAAAACAATAGTGTAAATGCAGCATTACAAATCCTATATCTTGAACAATTAAATCCACATTTTGAGTGAATTTTAAATTTGATTTTTACTCTAATTAAAATTCAGAAATTTTTTACTCGATTTTGTTGATTCAAAAATTTAAATTTTGTTTTCAATTTTTTAGAGTAAAATAAATATGTACATAATATTTTCTAAAATATTGAATGTGATTGAATCGCAGTTATTCAAGTTCTAAATGCTCAATATCCACTCTAATATAGTAAATAGTAAAACAGAATCTAAATGTGATAATCAAGAATCGCCGACTTCATCGACTAAATGTCACTAGGCAAGATTCTAATTTAAATTAAATCAACTTATTTTAAAATACAATAAAGTATTTCAAAGCAATTAAATCATCACTCAATAATTTCATTACGTTTAATACATAAAATGAAAAAAGTACTTGAACCGGTTCCGGTTTACTTTCGATTTCACTTGAATCATTTTTTTTTTTTTTTGTTAATGCTGATTATACTTCTACATTACAATATATTATGTTATATAGTCATGTGTGGTGGATACCGTAAGATACATTAAAAAAATAAATTTAATGAAAAAAAGTTGTTAAATTTACCGCATCGCGTACACACAATTACATACGTATATTTTGGCATATATGAGCATACGTATAAATTTTATTCAAGGCTTGTTAGTTTGGTGCGGCATGTTAAACCATATGTGTGTGTAATGAATTATAATTTTGCGAGATTTTTTGTTTTTTGTCAGGTGGATAGATTTTAATTTAAATTTAATTCTGTTACAAAATACTCGGTTTGTGCGTCCTTCGAAATGATGAGATCTTTCGCGCTCTACTATGTTTTAATAATAGTTTTCTGTGTCTTACACATAAAATGGTCTCAAGAATTGAATCAGACGTACACTAACATATTTAAACGTAAACAACATTTTAAATTTTCTTAAAAAATATAAAAAATATTATTGCACAACACAACATAAAAAAGTAGGTTGTTGTGATTTTGTTGTTGTTGTTTTTGTTGTTTTCGGTATGTATAAATCGGCGAAAGTGTTTCTCATCCAAAAGCGGAGACGGAAAAATAAAATTATACGATTTTGTAATATTATGTGTGTTTATAAATACATATATATAAAAATCCCGCGGTGTAATTATAGATTTTAATATTAACGATTATGTTTTTGCTCTTTATTTGCAGTGGATACTGAAATACCGATAAAATTACCACAATCTCCAAGCCCACCGCCAGCCCAGCAACGGACAACAGCCGCAACGTTACAACATTTATCAGTTATAAATCAAGGACAGCATAGACCGTTACTACATGGATTACTTAGTGGGGCACCAATTCACACAACACCATATCATAGAAATTACAGTACATCGAGTACAGGTCAGTTTCTTGTTGTATGCATTTGCTAACCGAAAGCAAAGCAAAAAAAAATATTTCTCATGAAATCAAAGATGACCCATTGTGCATGACCTTGCATTTAAAATGATTAATATATTACCCTTTTTAAAAATACATTACGATCGGGTGCTTCAAATATCTTAAAATTTTCGATAGTTTAACACATAAAATTCCGTTTGATTATAAAAGACAATTAAGCTAAAATAAATCAAGGCTGATTTCTTCATTACAGTTTTTTGTAATATGTACACGAAACTATTCTTCGCGAATTAATAGTTTTGTGAACAGATGGTTTATAACGGTTAAAATAGAAACATCTCTCTATCTAAAAAAATTAAAATAATCGAACCCCATACCGAAGTTTAAACAAAAGCTTGATATGGTTCTTTAAAAAAAAACTAAAAGCAGTGACCGTTGGTCATTATACATACGCATATGTATCACATTCCCGCGTGATGATTGTTATAAAAAAGGGATGAATTAATTTACAATAAAATATGCGGACATTACTTTGTCTATGTATTGTGTAATATTTTCTTCCTGCCTTATATCGTTTTTCCGTGAGAATATTTCCTAATGTCCATCCACATAAGAAAATGACCAGCAGAACCCTTTTACCCGGTGATGTTTTTGTTCCTTGAACGACAATTAATCCAGCGCATCATATTTATATCCATTATCTCTCCTGTTTTCAAAACTTGTTTCAATTTGATTTGATCATGTGATGAAGAATATATATCATGTCCATATAAAGGTATAAAAAAAAAGGGTGAAGGATTATTATTTATAAGGAGAGAAAAGAAAATAGAAACTTATTAAATATTCTCAAACAGTAATTTCCGTTTTCCTTTTTCTTTATACACGAATAAATAAAATTCCTGTTCTTAACCACATTTTTTTTATCGTATATGTATTTGGATAAAATACGTGACATTTGAATAAAAATGTTTTATTTTTTTGTATTTTTTAACAAAAGGATGAAGATATTTGGTGAGTCCATCAAGCCACATTTAGTTCCTGTTAAGGTAGTGTCCGATGTCAGTTTTTTATTTTGTTGTATTTGTCCCCTTCTAATTTTAAGAATAAAATGAGATTTGATATGGAAATGAGTAGGCAGAATATTTATACAGAATTTAATTGGTTGAGAATGATTTTCGTGATTTGTAACAAACAAAAAAAAAAAACAATTTTGTCTCAAAAGCTAAATTTAAAGATGATTATTTCGCAATAAACAGCATCACTAAAACCCTTCGTACCATTATTTATTATATTGAGTACCAATCTATTGTCACTTCATCCTTTTTCGATTAAACAGTATGACTTAATAGATATTGCCGCACACACCACCTTGTTTGAATAGAATAATCTCTCAAAATTTTAAGGATCCATCTGTTTACAATATATTGCCGACATTTATTATTAAACACACAAAAAGGGTTAATTTTGTTATCTTGACTACAGGAGGAGATAATATGTAGCAGCACAAAAAAAAAGAATTAATCCGATTATCCTTTTTCATTATGCCATAAATGTTGTGCAAAAATGAGTCATCATACGTATAGTATATGTCTCCTGTATGCTGGTCATTGTATATTATAACGCAAATATTAGTCCAACTGTTTACCGAATCCTTTTTTCAATTGTACATAATTGCATATACAGATGCAATGGGACTGTCAATATTTATTGAATATGTATATTGAAAAATGGACAGATGGAATTTGAACAACAATAAAAATATTAAGTAAAATATTGCATGAATGATTTGATTGATTATATTATGCTTGACATTTTATTTTAAGTGAAAGTGGTTGGGTTACAACCGAACAATAGAAGGGTTAATTCTATCCTCCCACACAGTACAACAAAAAAAAATTGATTAAATAAATTGAAATTATATAATCCTTTTTCGCATATCTCCCACCGCAGTTGGACAATATACGTATGGAGTATAGTGTATGGGAGGATGCAGGTGGTACCAATTTATATACCAAATCACTTTCAATCGTTGGCGACACCATTATAATATTCAGATGTCACAATTACATTGCAATTTTTTTATTTTACTTTATTTTAAATAATCCTTTTCTAAGGATAATATTATTTTCTAGTTTGCAAACTATTTCTCATACCATATCATAATCATCTGTCCTAATTTTTATTTATTATTTATATAAAATATTTTATGATTGATTTTTGAATTTTGATCCCATCCGGCTGAAAAATATAGGGCACCTGTATAATTTCGTAAATCCCTTATTTTGATTTTAATAAATATTACCAATACTTTTTTTTATACATCGGTATTGTTTGTTAAACACAACAGGAGGAATGCTTAACTAAAAAAAGGGTCAACATATTAAAAATGTGTACCTCTACGTACCTTTATATGTATTATATTAAGCCTTACTTCAAGTATTTATTCAACTTACTCTAGTCATGCTGAGTGAATTTTCGAGTTTATGGGAAATATTTTTTTTTTATATTTTAATATTTTATTACTATATTTTTAATCGCACTATTTATTGAACTATTATAAAACAATATACTATTTTGATTTTTTTCTTTTTTTTTGGGTTGAATTGGAACAATTTTCAGGTTCTTTGCCACCAAGTCCTGCCGATAGTGGTGTGTCCGATGTAGATAGTTCAAGTTCAGGAGGGCAACCGTGTAGTGAAGAACTAAAAGCTAGATTAGGAATACCATCGTCACATTGCCCGCCACAAACACATCAGGTACCGTCGCATGGTACATTTTTACATCCGAATTTTTATCATAATTCACCACCATTACGTATATGGAATAGCCGTAATGTTCCACGTAAGTATTATTATTATTATTAACTAAATAAAAATTTGTATAAGAATTTCCAAAAAAGAAATACTAAAACGAAATAATGCCTGGGATTTTATTTCGTTTTATTTTTCTCTATACTTTTTCAAATACGCATATGACCTACATTTTTTTTTTATATAATTATAATGTCTGTTTGATATTGGATGCATGTGAAATGTGTTTACAAATGTGCAAAATGGAATTGTAATTTTTGTGGGAAATTTTGCGAACGACGTAACTATAATTTATTGGATGGATTCTAAAAGATTTATAGATAATTTTAAAATGTTATGGCGACTTTGTTAACATCAGATAATTAAAATAAATTGTGTACCATGACAATGTTGGAATTTTTAAAAACTACGCGATCATTGAAAGTTTGTTGACTTGGGGAAATCCATGTGTTTTCAAAATCCCATCTTTCTAAAGGGTTATCCAATTCGAGGTTGATAAAATAAACTTAAAAAAAACACACAAAATATTCGGAATGTATTGTAATTTTTATTTCATTTTACAGATTGATCCTTGCCATTTTTAGTTAAACAAGATATCATGCAAATGTCCTCCACGGGACTTCTTACAGGCCTTGCTTCCTTTTGAGGTAATTTTCAATGACTTTTCGGCACATTTCGGGCGGTATCTCGGCCATTACCTTACGAATATTAGTTTTCAATTCGTCAAGAGTTTGAGGATTGTTTGCGTAAACACGATCTTTCGCGTAGCCCCACAAAAAGAAATCCAAAGGCGTTAAATCACAGGATCTTGGAGGCCAATTGACATCAGCCAATCGCGAAATCAAACGTCCAGGAAATTTCTCTTGCAAAAGATCTCGATTTGCTCGTGTTACGTGACTGGTTGCTCCATCCTGCTGGAACCACATATCGTCAAGATCATAATCTTCGATTTTCGTAAAAAAATAATCGGTTAACATGCGGCCATAGCGCTCAGAATTGACGGTAACGGTTCGTCCATGGTTGTTCTCAAAAAAATACGGCCCAATCACACCACCAGACCACAATGCGCACCAAACAGTGACTTTTTCCGGGTGTAATGGCTTCTCTACAATCAATTGTGGATTTTCTGAGCCCCAAATTCTACAGTTTTGCTTATTAACGTATCCACCAAGCGAAAAATGAGCTTCATCACTGAAGAAAATTTTGTTCGAAAAATCAGCATCGACGGCCTGTTTTTCCAACACCCAATTTGCGTATGTTCTTCGTTGTCCATTGCTCCATATTCTTAAATGGCAGAATGTCAACTAAATAAATGACAGCGTACTTGACGTCTATCTTTGACAGATGTCGGTATACAGATTTCTACTTTATCAACCTCGAATTGGATAACCCTGTACGACCTTTTATGAAATTGTTAGCACAGTGTAATTCTTTTTCACTTTTAGAATAGTATAGTCACAAAAAGTGACGTGAGGTCAAGTTGTCTACGAAATTGTCTAGTCCGATTTTAAAAATTCAATACGTTATCGCCGTCCATATGGGCCTTTATATTTAAAATCTAAGGAAATTTCTCAGCTGAAATTTCTTCTAAAATTCAAATATTGTAATTTTATAATTTTAGTGAATGACCTTATATTTTACAAAATAGTTATTTTTAAATTATTGTACAGGCCAATTTTCCTAGTCGTAGCGTCTGTCGGTTTCAAATGACTCAAAAAATCTTTAATTTGTTTAAAAATTTTGCCCACAAGTAATTTTATGTGAAGTAAACTATTTTTTAATATCAGTTTCATATCGAGTCACGCAAAGTTTTGAGGGTGACTAGAAAATACAAAATACACAGTTTATGACTTCGATATTCAAAATGGGCGCATTTTCAACCGTTTTCAAGACAATCAAGTCTAAACCTATTAGGTAGATTGTTTTGCTCAGATTATTCATAGATGGGTAATAACGCGAAACAGATGCTTCTTTTATGATTTGATTTTTTCAATTTTGCATTTGTTAGTTCTCATTTTGAAACTTTTATTATCAATTTCAAAATGTTATTTCTCAAAATGGAATAACTACTATTTCAAACTGGTATCTACCCTATGCCAAGCTCAAATTGAGAAAGGTCATACTCAAAATGAGGTTTTAAAAAAATAATTTGAAATTTGAAACTAATATTTCCAAGACAAGAAACAGATATTTCTTTCATATTTACACCATTTCTATTTTGAATTTGTTAGTTCTCATTTTGAGACATTTTATTCTCAATCTGAACTTTTGATTTCTTACAATAGAATATTTTCCATTTTGAAAATGGGTTTTAAAATATATTGTGGTGTTCTAGAATATATGTTTATTTGAAGTTACTCGTACTCAAAATCCAACATTAACTTTAGAATGATACTCATAGTCAAAATGAAATTGTGCCTCAATCAATTTCAAATTGGAATAAACAATTTCGTTTTGAGAACTAACAATTTATTTTGAAAATGATAAAAAATCAGCTTTAAAGTGGGAATTAATATTATAAAAACTAGAAATAGTTGCCCGTTTTATGAATTGGTTATTTTAATTTTGAATTTGTTAGTTCTAATTTTGAAACTTTTGATTCTCAATTTAAACTTTTTATTTCTCAAAATAGAATAATTCACTTCCAACTTAAAAAGCTCGCATTTGTAGTCTAAACGGTATGGAAATTTCCATCGAAGATTTATGGAATGTGTTACAAATTTTCCTGTTGAAAAACTCCACTTAATATCCAACTCAAATTGAGAATCATGTATTTTAAAATGATAATTGGAAAAAATCAATTTTAAATTAATATTTATCAAAATGTTTCTCATCGTTTTCAAGTCTATTTTAAGTTTTGTGTCTATTACCAACCTAGAGGATCTAAGAAGAGCCCATCGAAAATCTCTTGATCTGAGAAGGGTTTGATTTTTAGGTCATATATCTGTAATCCGATTCTAAAAAATATTTTTATGTTAATCATAGTTATTTAAGCTTAACTTCGCGCAGTTGGACTAGAGGCGAGGTATGCTCACGTAAATAATGAGATGAAATTTCGATAATGTAGACAACTAAATCAGAAATACGCAGCATGCCTTCTAATTGAATGTTATATTATCAAAATAGTTTGCTAGCTTTTATCTCCAAATTGGTCAAAAAATGTTTTGTGCCTTTATCATTCTACTTTTTGGTTTTATTGGTTTTAGATATGTACAAGTTCTCATATAATACGTCTAATATTAACAAACAGCTTTTGTGACATTTCGAAATGTTGGGTCGCCAAGTAGAAAGATCTAGTTAACAACTCGAAACGTGACGTAATCCAGTGAAACTAGTTGTGGGTAGCTAGAAGTATTTACGAGTGCTTTGCTAGTGCGAATTAAATCCTGCTTGTTAAGCGATATTACAATAAATAAGTTCGAATAAATTTCACCCCTTACGTTTCGCTGTGCTTTCAAAAGCGGTAGAAGATTTTTACCTTGAATCGACACCATCATTTCCTTGATGAAAATGTTGATATTTTCATAAAGTTTAACTTTTCGATCCTGATATTTTGTTAGCTCCATTCCCACAACGTACGTAATTCTGCTCAATTTTATAGTTTGGTAGAAGTTTTGTTTCATTTTCCTTACAGCAAATATCGGTTGAACTTAATAAATCTCTTAATTAAAACGTTTAAAATTATCCTTAGATAGTGGGGTATTGAACGAGTCCCTATAGTAATCCCTTAAAAGATTTTTGTAATTTAATCTCTGGGTGGTACACTTCGGTTTAAAATTGCTCGGAAATCAAATAGTTGACGAACACAATTAATAAATTCTCGCTTATATACAAAATTTTTAGACCAACACTATTTTGTTGTGTTTGATTTCACGGTATATGTAAGCAGAGTAAAATAAAAAGAAAGGTGCTCTTTAATATTTCCAAATAAACGTAAACCGTTCTGATGTCAGGTGATTTTCGTTTTCCCTGACAACCAAGCTCCAGTTTTATGTTGCTTTTTTTTACTAAGACTGCTAAGAAATAAATTTTCTGCAGCATTTTGTTTTGTATATCAGTTATGTACGCCGGGATATTTCGGGTCTTTATAACAAAAACACTATAATACATATCGTCGCTTGTGTTTTATCTTGGCGTCACGTATTTTCACTTTCTGATGACTCAACATGTAATTATTAAATTCTTACAAATTAGTGTAAATCCGCTTCAATGATCACTCAACGTTTATTTTTAATGTCACTGCCATATTAAACATGAGTAATTTGTAAGCAGTTAAATAAAATTCCACTGATTTTGTATATTTTTAATGTAAATTAATTTTGATCTAATCCGTTCGTTATAGGTATGGATTTTGGTGAAGTCTCCAAAAAATATAGTTTTTTCTTTTCACCTAATAAAATGATTCCAAAACAAACAATATTATTTAATATTAGTTTTTTAATTTTAATTTGCGATCAAGGACCAGCCGCGCTGTGAATTTTGATATGAAAAAAATTGCCGAAGCAGACGGAATGAGAATTTCGTTTTGGTGTAAGATCCAAGATACAACTCAGGCGACGACATGTCACATTTGTAAATTAAAAGTATTAAAAGATAATAGTTTAACTTTTTCTGATTCCTTACTTATGTTAAGTCGATAATTTTTAGTTCTATCATATTTCAGTGCAGTGATGATCACAGTCCAGAAGTTCGGACAAATAAATAAGGCATAGTAGCTTAAGAATAAGTGGAACTTAAAAAATTCAAACGAAATATGAATTTATAATTTTCCCGGAAACTTTATTTTAGTTTCATTTGAAAAAATTTAAGTACAGGAACGGCTCTGAAGGATTATTGAAGTTTTACAATTTCATTAGAGAAAAATGGTCGCCAATATCTTCGCTAAAATCATCGCGAGTTAATCAAAGCTTGTTAATCAATTTGATTAATATTTCTATTTTATATACAAAATATTTCGTTCTGACTGAGTTAGTGTTAGATTTATTATCGACTGATTTCTTTGTTAGAAACTGATATATAGCGGATTCAAAGTTCTTAACGTCATTATAAAACGCAAATTGCATATAAATTCCATTTTAGTTTAAGCTCTCGTCACACGCCAATATAAAAATGCAAGTTATACCTGAGCCACACCTTTTTAAGAGGAGATTTACAACTTTATACTTCTGATCTTGCGCTATTGCGATATAGTAAGCGCCGAGATATTTGTTTCTTATCTCGCGACTACACGAATTTTGCGTTGCCATTGTACCAATAAAAATATAATTAAAATTGCATATTGATTACAAAGCATTACACACATACAATTTTTTTTTTAAACGCATTACTTGATAAGAAATATTATAATTTTCGTTTTAAAGGAATTTTATTTTTTTTTTTTTTGATAAAAACTAACCAAATAAAACCGCAAATAATTTTATTACTGTTTTGTGCACACTGTTTTTTTATTCGTTTTATATAATTCGTATATATTACGGTACGGGAAGTCGATAGTTTTCTTATTAATTAACAACAATAATTCAAAACGGTCATTTGAATGTCGATCATTTTTATTACAATGTTATATAAAATAAAATATTGTTTGTTGTTGTTGTTGTTGTTGTTATTCTTCCGTTTGAAACAGTATATAATTGATTTTTATTTTTTATTTTCTTGTTTGGAAAATTTAATGATTTTTCTAGAATATTTTATATAGGAAATTATGTCACCGTGTATCATGATGATCAACACATGGATTATACACGAGTATATACATATATTATAATATGGGTGCATTAAAATTTTTGAAACACGCGCGAACTTTTTTTGTTTTTTATTATTTTTTTATTAAATAAGATTTTAAAGTGAAAGTATTTCTATTTCGGTAAATTTTTGAGCTATAGCCAACATTTAAGATTGTTGTTTTTGTATTAATCCAAATAAACACTTACTAATCTTATCTCGTGCCGCCGCACACATACGGTATGTTGTATTATTACCTGAGTGTGAGTACACGAACCTATTACATGACATAATAAATTAGGTTGGTTTTTTAGGTCAATTTCAAATAGATACTCGGTAGATAATAATCGATATTTTATCAGGGTGCTCGAAATTTAGGTATTATACGTGCCTGTATTTGCGGTGTTATATACGCACACAGATTATTTAAGTCATCAAAAATGTATTTCTTGCCATACAAAATTACTTATTTCTTACGAACGTTGACAACAACGACGAAGACGATAAAGATAATGATCATTTTTGCGCGATCGTCGTATTTGTTTTTCTTCTATTTTTTTTTTTAATTTTGTTATTTTTATATTCTCTCTCTTGGTCGATGGACTTTTTAAAATGCATCTTAGTGCTCAAGGTCAGATTGTGAATTTTATGTAACGATCGCGATCATTTTATTTAAGTTTGTATTATATAGATATGTATATGCGTATGCCCGGTTTTATGTTTAGATTTTATATGATTGATTTGTATTATACATGTACAGTGATTAATTTAAGCGAATATAACTTTTGTACATAGTTTTGTATGGTTTTCTCATATGATTTCCGCTATTAAATTGAACAAAATCATTTCATGTGACCTTCGCAATTGTTTCATTATAAATTGTGTGTATTCGGTACGTATGTACATACATTTGTTTAATTTTTTAATTGAATTAATACGTTTTCCTGTTTCTTTCATTTTAATTTGAATTTTGTCATGTCTATACATAATATGAGAATACAGAGACGCGACCGTTCGAGGGATAAATAAGTTTATATGTACGTACATATACGTATTATTGGAGGCGGCGGTTAAGTATATTACTCGCACTGAATACACGTCATGTATTTTAAATTAAGGAAGCGATGTATAGTTTGAAAAAAATGTTTGCGGTTTATGCAAATAGCCTAAAAACGATTTCTTCTAACTTATTTGTTGTATACTCGCCGCTGTATTTACGTGAACAAAACTGACCTCGACAACGACGACGACGACTACGAATTTTCTATTATAAATTCTATTTATTTTTAGAAAATTTAAAAATACGCGAAAATTTGTAATTTTTTTGTGTATTACGAGTATATGCTGTGTGCAGTATTCAATTTTTCGAAGTTTTATTTAAAATAATTTTTTTTTTGTGTGTTTTGGGTGACCTGATAACCTTTTTTTATTTAATTTAATTTGTGCATTTTTTCGTTAATTGCAGTTTTGCAAATTGATAATTTATTTTTTTCAATTTACACTGTTTTAAGTCAATGACTTGTTAATGATTTAGATTTGCGATTGCGCTATTTTTGAGACATGTAATTTTTTTTTTGTTGAATTTTATGTGAAATTGCGGAAATGTTGTTTACAATTTTTTTGTGCTAGAAGTATAAATTCTTATACTATGGATGTGTAATTTTATTTTTACCGGACTATTGTCGTTCGGTGAACGTATTTATTATTATAATAAATGTGTGTATAGAGGAAACGGCGCGAGAAATGTGTTAACACGTTATTGGTCACGGGGGTTTTATCGGAATCGCCGGCACGGAATTATGTACATATTGGAAAATGATTTCTAACGAATTTTGAGATTCCGCAGGTCGCAGATAAAACGCGAGTAATGTACGAATAATTTACCAATGGATGAAATAATTACCAATATGATAAACGAAAACCGGGAATGAACTCGGCTGAAACGAAATTTTGGGTTTCTATTTTGACTCATTACAACATTAAGTTGCAATATTGTTGAATTGTATTTGGCTTACGAAATTAGAGTGGAATGTATAAGAACATACTGTTTCTTTTTCTTCCCTTTTAAACTATTTGGCTTAAAAAAAAGTGAAATTGTAATATGCAATATTGTCGTGAAAAGCCGACAGCGAAAACTTGAGATACTCTATGACGAACAAACAATTTTTTAAAAAATGCAAAAGTTGCTTAACCCATTTGAAATTTAAAAACTAAAATTTGCGATCATTTCAGAGTAAATGTCTACTAAACATTAATCTAATTAATTTACCGTAAAGACATGTATACGTTCGAACTTTAAACGAGAAAGTTACCTATATATAATATTGCAGAGATTGAACTATTTCAAGCAAACTTTAGCCTTCTAAAATAACGAATTATTTTAAATTTTTATAATTATGTTCCCTTCATTCCGTATGCCACCTTCCTTTGTGCCTAACCAGATTCGTTTGTAAATGAAAATGAGATAGTTATTTAAAGAATGCCGGCTCACTTAAATTTGTTCTGCAATAAAAGATATTAGTTAAGTTTAGATTAATAATTTCACCTCGCCTATTATTTTCTTCTCGTTTGGGTCAGACAGAAATCCGCTATAATTAAAGCTAAATTAATATTTTACCCAATCCAGAAACCATATTTTTGGCAAAAACTCCGTTAATTTTGGGATTAGAAATTTTACATTTTCCAAATCTGCAAATTTGGATAATTCGCAATCTTGACACATTAAGATATAAATTCTGAAAACCCGTTAAACTAGTGTAATTAATCGCCAGTCTGTCAAGGGCATATCACTATTTTAGAAAATTTATTTTGGATCCATTAGAAATTAATTAAAATAAAACAAGCGTTCAATGAGTTGAGCTATGTTTTTGACTGATGTGGAGCTAAGCTCCACAATTTCGGTTTCATTTATTTCGGCTTTGTAAAATAACCCGAAAAACTGTGATCTCAGAACATAGCTCGCTTCGCTAAAAAACTTAGTTCAAGTGTATAACGGGCCTAATACAGATTTTGTTCGAAAACTGTTAGTTGGGAGTTTTGCGACTGTTTCACTAACTTACTAGATGCCCAAAATTATTATTATTGTTTGATTGATGTAAATAATAATTAACTTTTATTTTTACATTTAGTGTGCTGATAAAACAATAGAAAATCTCTCAACTCTCAAGTCGCGGTTTTCGAACAAAATTCGTATACTGAACATTTCACAATATATTTAGTTTAAAATATTAATCGCGTGGCTGCTTTTTTCACGATTTGGAAAATCCGAAAATCGCGGTCATCTGGATCGCAATTATGTGACCAAGAGAATTTTTATTATTTTCTTTTAAGTCTAGTTTAATATTTTTTAGATCAACTCAACAAATGTTCAAACCAAATTGACTTGATTCTCATACTAAATTAAGTTTTATTTTGATTTAAAAATCTGTGTTAAATTTATTTGAAAATAATTTATTTCGTTTTGTAAATTTGTTGATTTTGTTTTCAAGAATTATTAATTTTGGTTTGAAAAATGTTTAATTTGACTTAAAAGGGTATAGATTTTGCCCTGCTTCTCTTTGATTATTGGTTACCCTTAATAATCATTCATAGTAGTGTCGATAATTTAAATTTTCTTATTGATTAGTTAAAAGTTAAAAATAAAATTTTAAATGAATATACTGAAAGTATAGCCATAAGTTGTTTCCTTCATGCCCTGATACAGGGTTGTACTAATTTCTTTCTGACTCACAAATTCAATTGTTAACTCTATTAATAAAAAATATGTAGTGTGCTGTTGCAACTTACAATTCAGTTCGATATAGCAAGCTATAAACCAATCATTGACAGTAGTGGACAATAAATTAGGTACAGCCAACCTATAAATAACCAACACTATATTATTTACCAGTTCACTTTATTCCATTGGTTTGACATGTTTGACATCTCTTGTCGATTGTACTTTGCTTTAATATTACCAACTATATAGTAAAAATGTAATTAATTTTTGTTATATTTGGGGAATGCCCTAGAATATCGAAAATGGCAAATAAAAGTGGAGAACATATCGCACATAATATGGAAAATTGACACAACTCAAAAATGAACTTTTTGAGTTAATTCACTAGAAAGATGCGCAATGTTATAGATTTCATACCCCGCAATAAAAACGTTTTTGTGTTTTCTTCACCGAAAATGATAGAGCGCAAAATAAATAGCGGTATTTGGTATTAAATAACGTAATTTGTATTTTTCTTTTTGCTCTCCTGAAAAATTTTAACTTTTGAGTTGTGTCACTTTTCCATATAATGTGCGATATATTGGCACGCTAATAATATAGTTTATGGTTGATAAATAATATGATTGCGATTCAAACATTTCCAAAATGGCGAAAAAGAGACTTAAGACTTATGTTGGTGTTAAAAAGGATTACAAATCAAAAATCAATTTTCTATGGGAGACGGTACATATGTCTGTAGGCCAAAATTCTTTTCCCCAATACATGAAAAAATGGTAAAACATAGCGAAGGAATACTAAATTGTATGAGCTTGCTTCTCTTACAATATTTTCCGACCTTCGTATTGGATTAAACAAATAACGGATCAGAACACCTACGTGGATGATATCCTTCACAATGTTAAGTGAAGAGATTTGAAAAATAATTGTTCCAAACAAATGTCTACTAGGGTGAAACAGTATTTCAACGACAAAAATATCAATGTGTTCACTTGGCCAGCGCCATTATGCGTATCAATTGAATTTATTTTTACTGATGTGTGCCGCACCCTAAATTTCTTTATAAATTTCCAACTTAGTTGATGTTTAGCTCATGTCAATCATCGATAGAATCTTCGGCGAAATCGGCATTTAATGAATCTTTAAATAATTGGCCAATTTTATTTAAACATTAGACAACGTTTGTTTTGTGCCGTTTGAATATCTGATGAACTATCCTAGTCGAATTAAATTTAAGCAAGAAATATCAGTATCAGTCGCCCAGTCCAAGATAAATAAATTGCCAGATTCGGTTAGCTTTCCTTGTTAGGTCACCAATTATTTTCGTTGTTATCTTGGGGTCACCAATGCTAAACCAAATAACACCATTTGACAAAATGCTATATGCATCATCAACAAAATAATTAGCATGGCCGTGTTTAGGTTAAAACTAATACCTTAAATAATAAAAGTGTGCCGGAATTACATCGCTTTCATATATATTATAATCATTCTGCCATTTTATTATCAATTTCCTATTTATGACATATTTTTTTCGTGTTGCCCTATTAAACTATATCTTATCGTCTGTTTTTATTCACAATTACATATACGATATTTCATTCATATATTACAAATTACAAATAAAAATTACATATTTAAAAGAGATTAACATTCACGTTTACAATAATATAATAACAATAATTTTAATTTAATTTCCGTTTAAATTGCACAAAAAATTGTTTTGTTTATATTATGACAATGTTGCCGCGCTACCCAGATACGATCGCGATCGAGCGGAATTGGAAATCGAACATTTAAACAAAACATTTTTTTTGCGTGTCTATCTATCTCAAGCTTAACTAGCAAAAAAAAACAGCATTTCGTGTGAGATAACGCGCGATACATTGTGTTAAATTATCAATACATACAATGTTGCATCAATATATTGTTTTATTATATGCAATTCAGGTCAATGTTAAACCTGGTTTTTTGTTAACATTTTTCTAAATCCGCCATGGAAAATGGATATAATATTGTAATGACAATGACTTGTGTTTAGCCTGTCGCCCACGATTTCCCAGTATACATATATATAATTTGGAAGCAAAAATAACACGAATTCTAAAGAAAACGAAAAATAAAAATTCTGTCTGCATTTTATTTTTTCACCTTTCATCACCTTGAGGAGAGTGAAAAACTCGGAAAGTCATTTTCCTTATATTATTTTTTTTTCGTATCGTATTTTTTTTTTTATATTAGCATAAAGTGCAAAAGGTTAATTTGAAATTTACAGTGCAATTTATTTTATAATGTATATATCCGTCCCGCTTCATCTCGACACATCTGTTTCATTCGATTTATATTAAATAAATAGTTTTTAATCAAAGCACGCGGAACTTGCATTTCAATTTTTTTTTGTATATATATACTTATTTATATACTTACACGAATACAGTTACAAAATTTCAATTTCATTTGATTCTTTATATACCGGGTTTCGTTAATATATTTGTCTCGCTTTATTTTTATGAAAACTTAGAATTGAACGTACGATATAAGAAAATATGAAGGAAGAATAAATAAAATAAGAAATATATGTGTTTGTGTTATGTTGCATCTATACCGTTTTATATTCATTTTTTATTATTATTATTATTATTTTTAATAATATATTGTGACCTTCAGAATATGCGCAAAGACGATGTGTCGATGACCATTTCATTTTTTTGTTTCTTATAAAAAAAAACAAAATAACGTCTAATTTTTGAATGCTTATTTATGTTATTTTCCGTCGCGATAGATTGGGATGATTAAATGATGATGATCATCATCAATACGATTTCGTGTAAAGAAGGCGGGGATTTCTGCAAAAAAAAAAAAAAGGAAAATGAAAATCCATTAATAATATGAGTATGTAATTGTGAATGTAATGTTAAGGGAATGTTTTGTATGAAAAACCTTACACAAAACGAGATAGCGATAGATCATCGTAATGTGAAATGCATTATTAGAAAAGAAGACAGATTTTGATTTGGGCGGAGTGGGGCATGCAACACGATTTACAGGAAATTTATTTTTGTGTACATTTTTGCGGTGTTGTGTAATCTAAATAAAATATAAATCAGGGTTGTATAAAATACGGAAATTGCTGTGCTGCACAATTAAAATAATACATGTAAAAAAAAAAAAAAATGTACTTACATATTTTCAATGTCATGCATTTTGTGATGTGGTTGAGTGCATATGAATTGGTTTGAGGAAATGAGATTAAATTGAATAGTTTATGTATGCTTGTTTTGTTACCGCCCTATTTCATCCTAAAATACAAAATGGTGCGCACTCGATCTGTTTTTTCGACAGTATTTATTATTATGTATATGCGTACATACATATTCTGTTCAAACATCTTTCAAATATTCTTGTTTGTGTAAAAAAAATGCATTTTATTATAAGAATATCGTGCACATAAAGAAGATGATAAAATAATCTGGTGACCTTCTACCGAACGATCACCCTAGAAATCCACTGACACCAACTAATCGTGTTATATTTCTACTATTCAACATATTTTTTTTTATATAAACCTATACATACGTAATGCAATTTGTAATGTGCAACAAAATACAAAAATTGTGTAAAACAAAACCAAAATAAAAAATATGTGCATATAGATGACATGCGCAGCAGATTTATTTTTAAATGTATATTTTATAATGTTTGGCATTTAATAACGTATGGCAATACTAATTATGATCACGTGACACAAAGTAAATTGTTTAATTGTGGCGCCTAAAGTGGGGCCGTTTAGAATATTTTTGATAAATAGTTGTTTATCGCTGCATTTTAACGACGATTTTTTTTTTTAAATATAATAATTTCCTATTTTGATTGCTGTATAAAAGTATACAGAACGTAAAACTACCACCACACACAGTTAATATTCAATTGAAAATTCTTATCAAACGTATTTGAAAATGTATTGTATATTTTTATTAAATTGAGTTCAAAGTCACATCAAGGTCTTGCGTATTTTTTATTTATTTAATTCCAGTTTTATTATATTATAATATTTTGTAGTCTAATTATTGAATTAAATAATACGAGATTCCGTATGTACAGGAAAAGTAAATGGTGTAACTGCATATTATCTAAAGTCACAACACAACCGAACGATGTCATGTTATCACGGTTAAATATGTGCATGCATGTGGGAGACGCTTTATATATACATATATTATATATACAGCACATAACCAATTGAAATATAGAAACAGGGATTGAGGAAACGTTGAAGGCCATTCGCTATTACGACTGTTTCCTGGTCATTGGCTGCATAAAATAAAATGCAAGATAGAAATAATAAAAACTAAAGGAAAAAAAGTATAAAAATTGCATCGTGATGATGGTTTGAAAATAGAAGTAAAATTATATATATAATCTAAACACACATACACAAACATCCATATTATATATAGCTATAATAGTTGCAATTTTTATAGTTTCTTTAGCTTTATATTATTATATGTATATAGTTGCTTCTAGAAAGGAAGTTAATAAGTTATATATAAAGCATGCTTTTTATAAATGTGTGTGCGCACGATAAGAATCTGTTAAAATGATAAGAGCTTGTTATCGTTTTGGTAACCAAAAATAGATTGCATTTTTATTTGCGTACACAAATATATCGCGTGCTTTAATAAATGGTAATCAGGTTGCAATATGAAAATTCTTATCAAATGAGGAAAATGTTTAATATTGCTTGTGAGTTAAAAAAAAATAAATTTTATCGGTTGTAATTAGATCTATTCTGGAATTGAAAGAAAAAATTTTTTGCCGAATTTTTGAAAAATTCCAACCACGTATCTTTTTGGATATGAACGCAGACAATTTAATACGAAATAATGCTGAATAATTGAAGTCAATCATAATTTTGAATTGGGCGCCATGCAATGAAAATTGCAAAATGAATGAACCGTAAGCTTACTTGAGAAGAGTACCACAGGGAATTACTAAATAGTTTCGAATCAAGGATTTTTTACTCACTTTACTTGATACTCACTGCTAGGGCAGCTAATTTTATTCTACTGATATTTTAAAAACTTTTGAACAATTATTTAATGCATTTTTTACAACAAAAAATGTCAGTATCGTTATTTTAAATTTGACGTTCGACTATCAAAAATAATTTAGCTCAACAATCGTGTGTAATTTTGATAAGAGGCTAAAAATAGATTATTGATTTTCAAAATTGCAGCGTATTCATAGATGCCCAAATGCAATTTTTGTAATAAATTCGGTTGTGTTAGTATAATCACATTAAGGTAACCTTCCTATAACGCGGTACCCTGCAACACGGTTTTGCTATAAAACTATATATCTCTTTATTATATGCTATTACATATAATATGCTATTACATATTTGGTGAAAAAAATTCCTCAATCGAATATTTGTAGCATAAAAAAATTAAAAAACTGCTTCCGGATTTAAGGTATCAAAAGATCGTTAAACGTTACTTTTGTGAAGTAATACTTTGGGGGAATGTTTAACAAAACTCATCCTAATTTATAGATCTTTGCATCCCCGTTAAAAGCTTGAGTAATTGTTGCTTTATTTAGAAATTGGTTTTTAAATTGTTTTGTGCCCGGGGTAAAAACTGTTTTAAAGTAGAAAAATTCAGACTTCAAAACGCTATTACTAATAGATAATGGGCCAGATCATCCATAAAACTTAAGTCATCCTAACGTCCATATAGTGTTTCTACCTCTTAACACTACTTCATTGATCAAACTGAAATTCATTGATCAGACTCAAGTCTATTGATGTATCTGAACCTTGGAAGCAATTTTCAATTAAGCACTCTATGGAAACCATATCCTTATCGCTAAAAGACGTGAAAATTACAACATTAAAAGCATGTTGGAAAAGTTATGGCCAGCATCAGTTGAAATAGAAAATGTGCAGGGATCAGCAGAAAATGAAATTGATTGAATATTAAAACTTACTACATCGATAATGAGGTCGTTCAAGAATTATAAGTGGAAAAAGAAGCAGATTTGGTAGAAATGGTATCCCATGTAAATCTTATCAATTCTAGCTCTGAAGAAGACAGAGTATTAATTATTTTACACTAAAAAAACTATAAGAATATTTAAACTTAGCCGAAAAGTGGGAATCATTTTTCTTAAAGACAGCTTCCACTGAAAGAAGTCGAAAATTCAAATCGGAACTCCAAAAGTGCTTATCACCATATCATGAAATTTACAACAGCGTGTCTTTAACACAGATACAAAGCAAGATTACAGAATTTTGTAAAGGTAGCTGAAGGTGTGCAGAATCTAAATGCAGAAAAAATTCAGAAAGTGAAAAGGATTTCGTTCAACCAAATAAACTTTTTTTTCTAAAAATCTGGTTTAACTAGATTTTGGAACCTAACCTCCTTTTTTATACTATCTTCTAGTCTCTTATAACACGGTTTCACATAACACGCCATATTATAAGATTTATAAACATCGGCACAATCACAGCCGTTCACTTTCATCCTGTTTATTGGGTTAACAACTAACCAAACCGAGAACAATTCGTGTAACATCTGAATGCATAAATTATTTAACTCGTTTTGATTTAGAGTTTGTTGAAATCGTATTCTTCGGATCGTCTCATTAATGAGTCTACTAGCCCCTCGGTTTTGTGTGATTTTCGATTTTCTCACGAGCTAACTCTCTTCAAGTAAATAGACTAGAACTCTTCTAAACACTTCTAAACACAATTTTAGAAAAATTTACTATTCGAGTTAAATCCTCGTTTTACCGATTTTGAAAATCCCGTTTTTCGGTAATTCAAATATGTGAATAATCGAGCATTTGCGGTGAATTAAAACATGTAGTAAAAACTACATTTACCGGTTTGAATAAAGAAATATTAAGTGATTCTGTTCAATAGTTTTAAATTTCGGGAACACGTTAAAAAAAATATTGGAAGCAATTGTCAAATCTTAAAATTAAGTTCAACCCTAGCCATATATGGACACAAGTAGAATAATGTACATGGCACGAAAAAATATTGTCCAATCACACCTTCGGCATGAACGCACCACACAACAACATGTGCACTTGAAAAAGCCAATAAGTCAAAAATGAGCTTCATCACTGAAGATGATTTTTTGATGAAATTCAGGATTTTCTTCAAACTTTAGCAGAGCCCAATCGGAGAAATTTCGGCGCTTCAAATGATCAAGAGGCTTCAGTTCTTGAGTTAATTTGATCTTGTAAGGGTGTGAGCCAACATCTGGCTGGTTTGGCTAATTTTGAACTGAAGTACTTATGGTTGCGATATTTTCGGTACTTCCATCGGTGCGTTGTCTCACCACCGAAAATTGGAGTACGCGCCCTTCAAGTTGCAACCACCGACTCATCAGAATTGCGATAGTAATTGTTAATAATTCCCAAACGTTGCTCGTTCGTGAACAATACCATGATAGCAATGTTAATGACTGACGTTTTGACGTTGACAGATCATGAAAAACAGTCAAGCGTGCGTTCGTATTAACATACAAAATTGTTATGTCCCTATTGGAAACCCCGATATAATCAAAAGCATTATCGCTGCTTAAATTTCAGAAAACCAACAAGGCTTGAAAATTTAATCTTTAAATTTATTTAAATCTTTTGATTCTTTACGTTTTTGTAAATGCTAGACTTTTTAACATTATTACAAAAATTGAAAAAGCTCCCATTGATACTATCACTTAAGGTGGAAGGATATAATTAATTTTAAAAGTTTAAGTTTGAAGTTTTTTTCCGAATAGTCATGAACTGTAGAGATGTCGAATTTTGGTGAAATAAAGTTTTGTATATACATACTTATCATTTCCGGTAAAATTGAAAAAAATAATTTGAACTAATTTTGTTTGAAATTTAATTTACAAACCTTTTATTTTTAATAATTTTTTCGTAAATTTAAAATATTTGATAAAACGACAAAGCTCCTATGGAAACTGCCACTTCTGGTGGGCCGATTTCGGTAAAACTTCACTGAGATCTTCCAATTTGTGGAAAAGGCTTAAGTATGAGTTCATTCCTATCTATCAATCAATCCGTCTGCGCCGCACAGGCGTCGAATTTTTGTTGAAAAAAACATTTTTTTTTTTACTAGTATGTCATTTCTGCTTAAATTTTTGGAAAACTGATCTGGACCTGTATATTGTTGGAAATTTAATTTAAAATCTTTTATTACATAGTCGTTTTCCTCGTAAATGATATTTCACCTATGACAGCTGCCATTTCCGGTCAACCGTCGAAAGTTTCCTCTCAAATTCTATTCTTCAGTTGTCATCTGGTGATAGAAACCTAAACTTTATAGTTTAGTCGAGTGCGTAAAAGCCGGAAACGCATTTTGTATAGAAAGGGATTGGGTGTACTACGAAATCCCAGTTTTCAAAATCCAGGTTTTTAAAACCTCGGTTTTCGAAATCCCGGTTTTCAAAATCCCGGTTTTGTTTTCTTCTAGTTCTAAAGTCTTGATTTTGAAAAACATTTTTTATTAATTCGGGCCGATATCTTGAAAAAAGATATCTTGAAAAATTTACTAGAAAAAACCAAGGCTGCGAAATCAGAGGCGAGGGTCAGTTTCGTAGAGTCGGTGCTATTTTATCGGAGTCGGAAAACACTGAACTCCCATTTTTTTGTCAAATTACAAAAACAGTGCCATATATTGACACCCGCTCTATCCGAATGTCAAAATTCCACGTATTCAGTCAGTGATTCATTTTGGTGAATGGAAATTTTATCAAGCAAATTCATTAATATTTGATAAAAAAAAATTACGAAGTATTCCTGAAAACAAATTAAAAAAGTTATATTTCCAAAACGAAAAGTAACCCTTTCGAAACATTCAGCCCTTCGACACATTGAGGCCGCTTTATCAAAAAATCATTTTAGAATCCCATTTCCATCGCACGTATTGAATTTCAACAAAATCTGTTAAGAAATGGTCAAACTCCATCCCTATTAGCCATTTTCTAAAACTTTATCGCAAACTCATTTTTAAATTTTGCCAAAAAATCATTTAAGCGTCCATTTTTCCCACATGTAAAATTTTAAAAATTTAAACCTAGATTTTCTTAAAATCGGGATTTTTTTATACAAAACCGGGATTTTGACAAACCCAGGATTTTGAAATGTTGCAATGAGGTAATCCGTGACAATCAAGGATTACCTCATTGCAACATTTTCTTCAAAAAACAATTGGAAAATGTTTCCTTAGTGATGGCGCCAAACCAACCTTTAGGCAATGACTTTCTATATTGAAAGTATCGTGCTCAAGACCAGTTAGACAACAATGGAAATTTGATTCTAAAAACTAGGACGAGACAATTAAAGCAATTTTTAATCTTATTTTAATATAATTACAACGAAATTTTGCGCTATCAGTTAATAAAGTGAAAATGCAAGTCTTAAATTTATTATTAATGCCGACCTAATTGACCGATGAAACAGTATGCATTCATTTTTTGAACAGTGCGTTCAGAACTGATGAATTACAATTTGGGCTCGAACTACCCTGTGCCAAATCAAATAACACTAACTTCAGAGATAGGCACATATAATGGGGAAGGAAAGAGCGTACGTTAGAATCAGTAACCCTATTCTGGTTTTACCGGAGGATTACAACTCTATGATAATACAGATGTTTTTATAAAATTAAACTATGTTCAAAATTACCAAAATTATGCGGAAAAATTAACTTCAAAATTGCTATAAAATAGAACTGTTTTCCAAGAGAAAAAATCCGAAACGCGAGAAGAATACACTTTGGGAAATAAAAATTTCCAAATGCTAGAAAAACGTCACATTTGCTCAATTCCTTAACCCTGAAAAACCCAGAGGGCCATAGCTGTTGCAGTTACCCGCTTTATCTTATGCTACCATCAATCACAAAATTCAGAACAATAATAAATAATTGAATAAATTTTTTCCCAAAACAATTTATTGAAAAGTAAATTTAACCAAGGTACCGAAATTAAACCGTCAGTGTATTGCTTTTACATATGAATGTTTCAAAATTGTTTACGACGTTGAATTGGTACGAAACGCTCTAAGAATGAATTTTTGCGTCATTAGTATGAATTGCTGTAGCAACGAAAATAATTTTTTGTATGAAACGGTTTTTGAATGAATTTTTATTTGCTATTTTTGAACATTAAACTTCGAATTCACACACAAAACAATATATTTGTATAAATGCGTGTTATTACTAAATATATAGTTGAATTACCGAATTCCACACCCTTTCCATGAAAAGAACCATTTAAAGTATCCACGAAACTCCATACTCTCTCTATCTCTCTCTCTGGCACTATATCCCATCAAGGGATTTGGCCGCCTCAAATGAGGTTTCATAATCATATTTTCATTTCGGATAATGAGTGATTAATTCATTGATCCTAAACCAGCCGGGACCTCCGGTCGTTGGAGCAAGCATGCTGACCACTTTGCCACCGGGCGGCGAAACTCCATACTACTCACCAAAGAAAAATCGGTATGAATCTCGACTAAAAAAAAAGAGAACAAATGAAATTGAAAATAAGCTGGAATTTCATCGGAAACTCGGATTTCTTTAATTTACATTTCGCTTCTAATTTAACACATTTTATCGATAGAGCAGCTTCCACATCACGTTTACATGGAATTAATAATAATTTTCTATTGAAATTAAAAAGAAAATTATTTTTTGTATTTTTTATTTATTTTATTTAGATAATCAATATTGTTTGTTTATTGAAATTTAAAAAATCTTCCTCTATTGACAATTGTAAAAGTAAGAAAAGCGCCGAGCTAGCGGAAACAACTGTAACTAAATTAGCTATACCTTGACGTTTATTTGTTACCCTCTAAACATTGCGATTCGAAAACGATACGTAAACTATGTTCTTCATACATAACTTCGCTTTCGATTCCCAATGTGTAGAGGCTATGAACAAACAAACGTTTGGTTTTTTCATTTGGTTCAAAAAAAATCCGCTAGATGGAATCCATGATACTTTAATCGTCAATAGTGTATTTGATTGACATTTTCACGCCCCATCACCCACTGTTCAAGTTGTTATAAAACATTTTATTTGGTATAAATGGGACAAGTCATTTTAGAAAGACGATGCCCAATATGCAATGCCGATGGAATTCCTTTTACATTCGCGTTCAAAAACCAGACTTTCTATGGAAAGAACCGTGTTATGTACACGGAAATCCTTACTACTCGCCAAAGAAAAGTGTCACAAAACTTCCAGTGTGGGTGTGAATCCCGACTAAAAAGAGAAAAAAATCAAATCGGAAAGAAGGTGGAATTTCGTCAGAAACTCGGATTTTTTCCATACACATTTCTACAATAATTCCCAATACGTTTCTTTGTGAAAAAGAAAAGATTTCGTTGGTATTTTTCACATACAATTTGTTTTCGAAATAAAAAATTTTATTGACATTTGTTTTTGTAAAGTTAATTATTATTTTTTATTTTTCGCGACGACGCCATTGTGAGACAGATCTACATATATTACCTTTTTAGTCGAAATGTGTACATCGCGATCACTAAATTAGTGAACAGTTTTTATATTTAATTATTATTATATACTTAAATTAAAAACTGTGTACTTTAATAAATAGAAAAACATTACAACACTTTAAAGAAAAGAAAATAATTAAGTAGTGCAACCGTGCACGTCGACTTGTCAGAAGAAACTGAAAATACGAATAAAAAACTAGAAAATAAAAATAAATCGATTATGCACAATTCCAAACAAAACTTATAAAAAATAAATAATATTACCGCGAAACCGAAAGAGAAACAAAATTATTTTTCACCAAAATCGATTTTTTTGTCTTTGATATTTTGAAGTACGGAATTTAGCATGGAATCAAATCTTTTTTTCCACACAGTGGAAAAATTGCATACTGGGTTCATACAAAAATTACTTTGGTACGGATCGCTCTAGCAAAGAAAATTTTTTCTGGTTTGAAACTTTGTTTTTTAGATAAATTTCGAATTCATCCAAGCAATTGTTTTTGTGTAACGCTTTTTTGATGAATTGAAATTTTTTGTTCATGTATCAATTTTCGCGTCATATAAACTAATTATATATTATATGCAAAGTAAATGATTTTTGTGAACGGTATTTTGATTAATTGTAGGTTTTATTTTGTTTACTATTATCGAATCACATATAACATTGTATCAGGAATTTCGAATGCATACACAAGTTGTGTTGATGTGAGTCGCTCTATAAAAAAAATTAATTTTTGAATAAATTATTTTTTTGATCATATGTAATTTTCGATTTTTGTATGAATTTTTACTTCGTACACTATTTTATTCATTCTAAACATAATTTTTTGTATGAAACGGTTTTTGATGAATTGTAATTTTCTATTTTGAATATTTTTTCAAATCACGAATTTCGAATTTATCTAAAAGTTGTTTTAATACGAATCCTTTTAACAAAGTAAATTAATTTTTTTTGGGCGAATTGTAATTTCGTACTTTTGTTGATTTTTTGTATCATAAAACAGTTTTCTATGATGAATTCGAAGTCTTACAAACGTTGCATGTTGATACGAATTGCTCTAGCAATAAAAGGGAGTTATTGTATGAATCGGTTTTTGGATGAATGGTGATTTTATAATTTTGTGTTATAAATCTTAAAAGTTGCATTGGAACGAATTGCGCTATCAAAAAAATGTTTTTTTGTATGAGAAGTTTTTTGGATGAATTTTCGTGTCATAAACCAGTTATGATGAATTTTAAATTCATAGTTCACACAAAAATTGAATTGTTATTGCTGTAACAAAGAAATGATTCTCTTATTATTTGCATTGACTACGTTCAATTCAAACATAAACTCGCTTTGAAACGCGGTTTTACGGCAGGTTGTGGCTATTTTATATGCTGAATTTTTTTGCATTTGGATGATTTATGAATGGGATATATTAAATTTGACAATATTTTTTTGTCACCAAATTATTTTAAGTGACTGACACCATAAATTCTAATTTTAAAAATGTTTATTTTTTTTATTTTTAGTGTCCGATAGTTATTACCTGCATTCAATGAACGGTGCATATCCGCCCACACATTTTTCAACACCGTCGAATCGGACCCCACTACAGAATGGCAATAGTACAAGTAATAGTAATGGTATCGGTGGTGGAGGTAGCGGCGGTGGCGGAGGAGGTGGCGGCGGTATTGGTGGAAATTTAGCTAGCAGTTTAGTTATTAACAATAGCTTACATCATCATTTACATAGTCATCATCATCACAATCACCAGCAAAGTGTTATACAAGCAGCTACATCCAGTGTCAGCGATGATTTATCATATATGCTAGAATATGGATTTCAGCCGCGTAAGCTAAAGAAACCGAAGAAGCCAAAAATTGAAATGGGTGTAAAACGTAAAAGTCGTGAAGGTTCGACCACGTATCTATGGGAATTTCTATTGAAATTACTACAGGATAGAGAATATTGTCCCCGTTATATAAAATGGACGAATCGTGATAAGGGTGTATTCAAATTAGTGGATTCGAAAGCGGTTTCAAGGCTGTGGGGTTTACATAAAAATAAACCCGACATGAATTATGAAACAATGGGACGTGCATTACGTTACTACTACCAGCGGGGTATATTGGCCAAGGTTGATGGACAGCGCCTAGTTTATCAATTTGTCGATGTACCGAAAGACATCATAGAAATTGATTGTTCCGGTGCATAATTTTTTCTTTTCTTTTTTAATTTTATTTTTATAGATATATATATATATTATTTTAAATTAATATATTTGTTATTTGTTATTACTCCTAATTATATTATATATTATTGCGTACTATACAACTAGAATAGTATAAAGTAACTAAATAAAAATTTAACAAACATGAGATTAAATTTTTATGTTTTAAATTAATTTAAATGTTTAATTTAATTCTTTTTTTAAACTCCTATGGAGGTATTCAAATAAGATAAAATATATTATTATTATTATAATTATAAAAAATCCTCTCTTTTTAATTTATTTTTTATTTTAATTTATATTGGGATACTCCATATAATATAAATATATTCTTTCCTAGTACAAATTAAAAAAAACAACAAAAAATTGAGTATTCTCTCCATTTTAATTTGTTTATAAACAATATAAAATAAAAATTCTAAATTATTTGCGTGTGCAGCATCCGGATCAGTACAAAACTCTATATAAAAATATAAATCAAAATTCAATAAACAAAATGTACAAAATACTTCCTAACCAGAAAAATTATATTTACTATTATAATATCACTGCCTTTTAAATACACAATACACAAACTTTTACATAATTTTATGTTCTTAATTCTTTAATTTTAATTAATTCGTTCTATTTGTTTTATTTTATTTTTTTTTATATATTTTATTTGGTTGTGATTTGAATATTATAATTTTAAAATATTTCTCTCAAATATAAAATTAATTTAAAATGAAGAAAAATAAAATTAATAATTTAAAAATAAAATACCATATATTTAATAATGAATTTCAGTGCAATGAACCAAAATAGTTTAAATCAATAAATTAACTATAAATAAAAAAACAGATGGTATTATTAATTAAAATTATATTAATAATTCAATATACTACATAAATACTAAATTTCAACGAATATATATTATAATAAATAAATTCAGTTTTAATTATCATAAAATATTAAATAGTAAAAATTTTTTAACAGATTAATAAAAAAAAAGAACAAAAAGAAATAATTTTAAATAAATAGATATATGTATGTATATATACATATATATATATTTAAATTAAATTAATACTAGTAATAAAATATAGATAAATAAACAAAATTAAATTAAATATTTATAAATTTTTTGTTTAGTTTGTTTTTAAAATAAAATAAATTAAATTAATTTAATATTATAGAAAATAATGAAATAAAAATAAATATATGAGGTTTTTTTTTATTTATTTTGTGTTTATGAAAATGTGAACAGGGTGGCAAATTTTTTATTTTTATTTTAAATAAAATGACTGAAATTATTAAAAAAATTGACGGTGCATAATTATGTAAATTTTATTTATTATTTTGTGTGCGGTTCAGGGATTCAAGAAAATATCAAAATTAAAATTTTCGGTTCTTATCAATATTTGATTTAAATATAGTAATTAAATAAATAAATAAATAGATAGTCAATTTTATTTAAAAATTATAAAATAAAAACTGTAAATATATTTTTGTTAATAAATAAAAAATAAATATTTGATGTTAAATTAAATTATATTATATTGATTGTTAAAAAACAGAAAATAGAAATGGGATGAATAATGACACCATTAGGGAAACAAAAAATTGGAAAATAAATAATATTTGATGTTAATATTAATAATGAATATATATATATATTATATAATAAAAACATTTAATATTTAATATAAAAAGCTCTCTTCACGAATTTGATTTTAAAATTACATGTTTAAATATAAAAATTTGATACAAAATTAAAATTAATATTAAAATAATATACCATATAATTCGGTACGAAAGTAAAAAAAAAACTTTTTTTTATTACCCAAAAAAAAATTTCTGTGATGTTCGTAAAATATTATTGGTTGGAAATTTAGGAAAAGGAAATTTTTTTTTATTAATTAAAACACAAATATGTTACAAACAAAATGAAACCAAATATACAAATTAACATTTCAGGAAAATAAATCTCTTTAATAAAAATAAATAATAAATATGTGTACCTCAAAAATTTGCAAAATACATACAAAATAAAAATTTATAAATATATCAGAGCAATTTTATTAAACCAAAATAGTAAAATTTTTTATAAAATAGTAATAAATTTTTAAAATAAATGAATAAAATAAACGGTTTCGAAAAAAAAAATCATTAAAACATTTAATATTTTTTCCAATTTTATTTTTCCGTTAATTTTTATTTTTTTAAATATTTAAATTGAAAATATCCTTCGGTTTGCGTCCAACGAATTTGTGATAAAATTAAAATATTTAAATAAATAAAATCCAAAACATTTTTTTTTCTATTTTAAATAAATTTTTTCTTTTTATCATTTTCCATTTTTAAATAATATAAATAAATCTAGAAAAAATTTTACATTTTTAAAATATATATATTATATATTTAAAAAAATAATTTTTTACATAAATAAATAAAATTTAAAATTAAATAAATTTATCCATAATAATAAAAAAATATTCTCATCTATTTGTTATAAAATATAAACATAAAAATATGGCTGCCCAAATAAATAATTAATAAATAATAATAAAAATTCTTGCCTAACATAACCTCAAAAATAAAAGAATTAAAAATAATATGATATAGATAAAAATTATTAATTATTTTGTTTATTTTTATTTTATTATTTTTTATTTTATTATAATTTAATTAATTTTTATTTTAATAATAAATTAAATAAAGACTTTATAAAAAAAAATATTCTTAAAAAAAAAGTTGGGGTGATATTTTTCCAAAATATATTAAATATTGTATAATTTGTTTTATTATAATTTGTAAATAATTTAATTCTTTTTTAGTATTTTTAATTTTAGTTTGTATATTAGTACGATCTTCTTCGCAAGGAAAAATGCGGTAAATTACCAAATTTATCCTTGGAATGAGCGTAACACATTTTGTAAATTTGTTGATGTTTTATAATAATTATATTATTTTTAGTTTTTATATATAGTTATATATTAATTATTATTATTATTAAAATGTAGTTCTTTAATTTAATTTTTTATTATAATTATTATTATTATTTTAAATATTTAATAAAAATTTCAAAAAAAAAAACACGAAAGTTTGTTTGTATGAAAAAAAAAATAAAAAAGTTATATAAAAATCACAAAAAACACATTTTTAATAACCATATTTAATTGTAATAAGTGATTTCTATTATTAAAAGAAAATAATGAATGTATGATGACGTGAGAAAATATAAAAATGAGATTTTTTTGAAATAAATAAAATACATACATATGTACTATGAAAAATAAAAATGTTTCTTTTGGATCTACAAGAATAAATTGCAATTGTTTGATGGAGAGTAATTCGCCTAAATGTTGATATACTAGTTACATTTGGTGACGGGTTGTTTGATTAGTAAAATGCATACGGTACAGGGTTATATTCTCTCTCTTTCTATACCACCAAAATTCTAAATGAAAACTATCTTAAAAATACAAAACAATTAACCAAAATTAAAGATAAATAAACAAAGTTCATGCTCAGGAGAATAAAAGTTTATGTTTCTGCCGCATTAACGAAATATAAATAAATAATTTAAAAATATCTTTTCCGAAAAAAACATTTCCATTGTACGGGGTAGTGGCATCTAGCGCATTAAAAATATGACAATTGGAGGATCGCGAGTGGCACGTAGCCGAAAAATACTCAACGAGCTACGCCAATTTGACAATTCGAAAATAATCCAGCTATGCCAATTTGAAAATACACGTGGTTTTTCGTTATTACGAAATGTCTTATGTAATTGTTTATTTTTTCCGCTAGCTGCGTTTTCCAAGTTGTACAATCGTCGAAGCATGGCATAATTTATAAAAATAAAAATTAATATACAAAAATAGACCCAATCAGTTCAATTTTTCTGCCGTCAGATCCACTTGTAGTTCTCGCATAAAGTTAAATACTGAAGAGTGAATGATAGCAGCTGTCAAGTGAGTCAAATTCGGAGGGTAAAATAGAAAGCATAATAAATCAACGGGTCGTATTTAGAATTTGTTCGATCGAAATTAAAAACTACACAAAATCACAATTATTTTTATTCCAATATAGTACGAATTTATTTTTTTTTATTTTCGGTAAAAAATTGTACTACAAGAAAAGCACGTAGAATATGTACGTAGCAATAAGCAAAATGCGACACTGTAATATAACATCTGTTTACAAAAATAAAAAGTCCAACAACAACAACGAACATTTTTTAATTAAATTTTTCTGATTTCTAAATTAAAATATGGATAATTTTATCACAAATCATTTTCCTTTTAACATAATTTCCATTTTATTTTATATAAACACTTACAGATGGTAAGAAATTCCTTTCCGAATTTTTCGAGGGGCATTTTGGCAACATTTCACTAAACACTTCATTTCAATGTTTCAATCAAAAGTTTTCAAAATTTATTTACAAACGATGCACTATAATACACGATTCACTGTTTTATACTTAACATTTTATTTATTTTAAATATCACGATTTTTTCAATACACAAAATTTAGCGCGTCACTTTTTACAAAAACAAAAGGTTGTTTGGTTGGCTTTTTCTTTGACATATGAGACCGCCATATGCATTTTTATATAACCATCCTGCTCTGGCGTGTCTCAAATAAAATAGCAAATTTTATATGGGAAAAAACTAAGTTTGTACTCTAAGGGTCTAGTTCTCGATTGACGATTGTGCAAGTAAGAAAAACGCCGAGCTAGCGGAAAAAAATGTAACTAAATGAGCTATACCTTGACGTTTATGTGTAACCTTTATAGCGTTCCATTGGCGTGAGCAAACTACTCACAAATACTTGTGAGTAGATAACCAATGGAACGATAAAATTGTTGACAGCAGTAAAACATAACCTAAGTATTTATCGTATATAGTTTTTTGATGTGTTTGTTGTGACTAGTTTTAAAACGAAAAAATAAAGTATTTTTTGTTTTGCCATGAAGGCTGTAATTAAAAGACTAATTTATTTTAAATGAATTAATCAATTATTTTAATAAATTTCTGTTTAAATATAATATTAGTTTAATTGTTTTTATTAATTTAACAAGCCTTGATTGTCCATGTATTCAAATAATTCTTGTCGGGTTCTACTGTGCTCACTCGGTTCGGATTGTGTGTTATCAAACACAGGGATGTCATATTCTTCTAAATATTCAATCTTGAAAAATTTATTTGGTAGGTTTTCATTTCTATTGGTGTTGGCCATACTATATATCTGTGGCTTTCTTTGACCATCCATTTTATAACCCGATAAAGGATTCGGTGAACAGAACTTCTAGTTACATTGAACCTGTCGGAAAGTTGTCTGTGCTTGCTAAAAACCATAGAGTAATATAAATTTCAGTTTCCTGACCAACGTTTGAGCGCCCACCGTGTTCTAAATTTTGCACAAATGTTATGCTGTACTGTTCTGAAATAATTAAATACATATTATGATACACATGAATGAAGATATTTAATGTACATTTATAGTTACATACCTATAACTTTCTCTGCAACAGTTCTGGACAATCGGAAATGTTGTTTGAATTGAAGATCGGTGTATTTTGGGACTACTTCTAAATAATCTTTTATCCGTGCTCTTTTTACAATTAATACTCTTCCGAGTCTGAAGATGAAGCTGACGATGTATACCGCCGAGCTTAACGATGTATAAAGTAAACTGGTGCCGCTACTACTTTCATCAATTATTTGAACAACAATCTTAATACAAAAATACATATTAATAAATAAAAGTTAAAGTTTTGTTAGTGTAAAAACTCACTGCCTCGATTTTCGAATTATTTTCAGCCATTTTTTGAATATGAAATGAATTATTTATTTAATTTAAGATTTTAAACTGTAATACCATACACAAGTATTATTATTTATTCATTTATTTATGAGCTGGCGAAACCACCAAATTGCTCTTAAATATTATACAAGATGATATTTCATCCAAATTATTTTTCTCTATTAATCCAATATATTTTTTTCAAAATTTTTTACTTATTACGACTCACGATTCGCATTCTAGCACCCAAACGACGAACTTATCGATTCAAGTTCTAGAACACGAATACCATACACAAGTAAACAAAAAATATTTTTGAATCTGACATTTCAACATAACCTAAAATTATTGAAAGCCATCTATTGGATTTTTAAGAACTAAAATCCATCTGGCGGAAATTTTTTGCGTAACTGCTTTCAACATCTACACCACCATTTGAGTATGAGTAGATGTGAGTAGAAACAAGTACTTGTGAGTAGTTTGCTCACGCCAATGGAACACGACACTTATGAACATTGCGATTCGAAAACGATACGTAAACTATGAAGGCAGCCGCACGAAATTTGTCTCGAGCTCGACAAAGTTGAAAATGTGTGATCTCAAAACGGCGATACAACGCATTACAACAAAAGTTTAGAACAACAATTTGCATTGTATATCACACATTTTCAACTTTGTCGAGCTCGAGACAAATTTCGTGCGGCCGCCTTGAAACTTCTTCATACAAAACATCGTTTTCGATTCGCAATGTTTAGAGGGTACCCTCTAAGTAAAGCGTAAACAAAAAATGAGTTAACTTCATATATAAAACTTCGCAAACGTAACGTTTTGGCGTTAAGAAAGCGAATCGTTTCCGAAACTTTTAAACTATGAATTTTAAAATAAAAATCGTATCACTGATTTATCACGTTTTCGGTACGCAAAAGCGGCCTGCTTGCGTACCGTAAAAACGAAATGATTTTATATCGAAAAAATGAAGGTTTTTTATAACGTGAAGGCGATATGTTTGCGTTGTGCAAAAGAGGAATGTCTTTGTATCGCAAAACAGAACTTTTTTCATAACGCCAAAACGTATTATTTTCGATTCCATTTGGGTAAATTTAGAGAAATATTCTTTGTTGAAATAAAATAAAATTATTTTTATGTGTAAAATATAACAAATTTATTATTAAATTTTAATATCATTGGGAATTTATTATCACAATAATTTACTTTACATATATATCACAACCTCATTTAGGATTTAATACTACTTCAATACAATATATGTACTATTAAAAATTGTAGCAAGGCAATTCATTAAATTTCATTTAGGTAGTTATTTGCTAAATTATGAAATAATAAAAAATTAAATATTTCAAAAATTAAATTATGTACTTATTTACTAATATTTAAACTAAATTTGTTACCTCAAATGGTTGAATGATACTCGTAATGATTGTGACGATCGAAAAGCAAAAATACGATTGAAAGTAATGACAAAAGGTATAATTACAAATGTCGGACTCTTTATAATCTATATGTATGCATACGCTGACGTTTTACCATATGTACAAACAAACGTTAAACGTATAGCTCATTTGGTTTAAAAAAAAATCCGCTAGATGGAATCCATGAGACTTTAATCGTCAATAGCATTTGTATGAGTGTTTTTTTCGAGTTTCCCAAGTATTTTTACTTTCAATTTTTCTGGCGATATTCGTACTTAAGTACTAAACTTAGTCTAGTATTTTTCTAAGTTTGAGTTGCAATTTATTAAAATAAAACGTATGAAGCGTGTCGCGAAAATCCGAAACTGGACGAAACTCATTATAAACATTTTATTGCATGTGTATGCGTATTGAGAAATATTTGGCGGGAACAATTGTGCTTGTGTTTGTTTAAACGGCTATTTCAAATTTTGGTTGTAAAATTAAATGTTTTTAAAGAAATATTTTTGTTTTTGTAATATAAAATAATTTATTAAATTCATTATTTTAATTCATTATTGATTACTTTGGACACACATATATACATTTCGATTAAATTATTCAGTTTTTTAATTTCTAATATTTACACTAGATTTTTTTTTAAAATAATTTTCCTTGTTTGTCTTTTATATAATAAAAGTAATTTGTGGATATTAAATCGGTTTCGATAGAGTTCGTAAATTTTTCCATAGTACAATCTAAAATGTTGAAAATAATATTATAATTATTAAATTTAACACGGAGTAACGTAAACCATACTTCACATTATCTTTATTGACCGTTAAACGTAAACTTGCAGCTAAGCTCTTTGGTGAACAGCTCTGTAAAGTTTGCAATAATACACTTTTTTAGTTCGTGGCCATCTTGCTTCATAAATAATGATTTCTAAATATAAAATAGGAAAACAAAATATAATAGATTGTACCAAATTATCTCGAATGAATCTTTACATTACCAATTGTTTTACAGCCTTCCTATCTTCAATTAAATTAATATCAAAGTTGACAAATGTATCCGCATCGTTAAAAGTTACTATAAACTTAGCGTTCTCACAATAAACTAAATAACGCCATTTGTATACGCATATGTATATAATACGTATACGCTACAAACACTATCATTATAATGTGAAGTTTAACTTTCATTAATTTTGGATGAAAACGAAGGAAAATACTGTGCTCAATTTTTACTTTCGTTTTGTTATACTTGGGTTACGTGATGTGGGCCTGCATACATATGCAAACCGTATTTATTTTACTCGCCTTCTACTTGGGAATATACAAATGTATACGCAATGCTACAAGTTAACCTGAGGCGGGATGTTGAACCATCACTTCGAATCAAAATTCAAAAAAGTCGAAGGGTGGTATGTTGTATCATTTTCGAAAAACAAAAATGATACAACTTTCACTTTTTCGATTCTACTTTTTTCAAATTTCGACTTTTTTCGATTCGAAGTGGTGGTACAATATACCGCCCCTGAAGTAACCTTAACATGACTCGACTCGCATTACAAAACAGTGTAATCGCAGTATACAATTTTTCCAATGTGTGGAAAAAACATCTCCAATTCCACACTACATTCCGTACTACAAATTATCAAACAAAAACCCCTATTTTGAGTCAAAATAATTTTCTTTTGATTCGAATTTTTTTTTGATATTTTATTAGATTTGCTTTGTATCTTCAGTTTCGTGAGTGTCACACGACGACAAATGAACGTGTATGCAGTTTCGGGTTTTCTTATTTATAAAACATTTTTTGTTTTATTTTCGAAATGTTGTGTTTATTTAAAACGTGTTTTAATTATTAAAGTAAAATGTTATTAGTTTGAAGTGTTTTCTAATTAAGCTCGTATTTCACCATCATCAAGAACATTGAACTAAACCGGTAATAAAATTGAATTTCAATCATCATGTTCAAATTTACTTTTGTTACTGACGATTTTCATGTGTTTATTTTTTTAAGATGGGTGCTGTCAAAATAGATAAAAAATGTCCTGGGGCGGAATCATGAACGCCGCACGGAAATTTTAGACGGTAGAGAAATTTTATATGGAAAGCAGTAATAATTCTACCGGTTTTATTCTGTTGTTTCAAAAAAACCTTACAAATTCGTTCGATTGCTATAAAGCTGACGAATGAATTATTTTTTACTGGCTTGCTATTTGTGTTTTTTTTTGCGAAACAATGGAACAAAACCGGTACAATTATTGCTGTTTTCCATATAAAATTTCACTACCGTTTAAATTTTCCGTCCAGCGTTCATGATTCCACCCTTAAATTAATTTTTAGTGTATGTAGTTTGTTAGTTGTTTTCATTGATAAATATTCTAGAAACGATGTATAGGTCACCGTTCTCAATATTGGAAGTTCCCAAATGAAAATCTAGAGTCCATCCACATTAAAAATATTTACATGTTACTGTTGTCGGTACTGTTGTCGGTTACCGGTGGTAAGTACATGCCACACCGTTTACTTGGAAGTTGACAATTTGACAACCAAAAATCATAAACTTGTTAGCAATCTGATTTTACTTTGAATACTTTTTCGAAGTTCGAAAAAACGACAAAAGCGACACCGTGCCAAAAAATTTAATTATACATAGTAAATGCGATATCCCATTCCACACAGGGTTTTTTGTATATTGGTATTTTTTCCAAGGCAAACTATGTAGTTTTAATAAATAAAACTTAAACCAAAATGAGTCAAAAATGTCCTTGAAATATTTTTTATTTAATTTATGTTTGAGTTGTGTTATTGCACAGAAAATTTGTTTAAGTCACAATTAAAACTTGTATCATAGGTAAACGGGGAAAGAAACGCGGAAAAATCCGGTATTTTATTTACGTGTGTCATCAGCCATAGGATAAGAGATAAAAAGAACACGTCTGTCCTATAATAAGTTATTTAATATATGGTTGTACCATCACTTCGAATCGAAATTGCAAAAAAGTCGAATGGCGATAAGTTGTATAATTTTTGAAAAGCAAAAACGATACAACGTTCACTTTTTGGATTCGACTTTTTCCGATTCGAAGTGATGCTACAACATACCGCCCAGAAAAATGCTAGTATGGAATAAACCTGAATTTCCATCTTCTTTCCAATTTGAGGTTTTTTCTTTTTAGTCGGGATTCATACCTATACTGGAATTTTTGTGACATTTTTCTTTGGCGAGTAGTATGGATTTCCGTGTATTGTACATAGTTCTTTACATGTGATAGAATGTGATTTTGCACGCGAATGTAAATGGAATTCCGTCGGCATTGCATATTGGGATACATAGTCTTATTATGTTTTAAGGCGGCCGCACGAAATTTGTCTCGAGCTAGACAAGTTGAAAATATGTGATCTCAAAACGGCGGTACAACGCATTACAAACTCGATTTACAACAACAATTTAATTTGCATTATATCCCTTTTTCAACCAACAAAAATAAAAAAATGGCTTAATTAAAGTCCAAACCACACAAATGTGTGAGTAAAAAATCATAGTATGTAATGGCGTTTTTGATAAACAATTTCGCTTGATTTGAAGTACAACCAACACAAATGTATGTATAGTTATAGTGTGTTTTTGTCGAACGAAATAAGTTTGAAAGGAATGCGCAAATGTGTAAGTTGGTTGAAAACACATAAAAAAATTAATTTTTGACATGGTACTTTTGCCGTACTCGCAGAATTGTGTTAGTAAATCACAAATGGGACATATCACACATATTCAACTTTGTCTAGCTCGAGAAAATAATTTCGTGCGGCCGGCCTTTAAGGGTTTACTGTGAATTGTGTTTACATGCCTATATTCAGCTATAGGACATACAGAAACGTCAAGTTTCATAATTCATTCAATTTGTAGTTTAACCTACAATAGGATGAAAAATCATCAGTTGATTTCAAAATTATCCTTGCTTGCTTCGTTTGGAATTGGAAGTTTTATTACAGGAAGCTATGTAGAGCGATGCAAAATATTAAATCATCTTGAAGATGAGTTGGAATCGAATCCCATTTATGTTGCATTTAAAGATGAACTAACCAAAAAAGTAAGTAAGTACACGATACAATTTTTAGATCGATTCGTAAAATTATGTAATTTTAGATTAAACCAAAACCGGGCCTTCCTATTTTCGGCACCGTATCGGCTGCCGTACCAATACCAGCCAGTAGTTTAGAACCAGTAAAAGATCCTCGACGAATATCACAAATTATGAAATACGGCTTTCCGAGCTTGGATAATGTACGATCGTTTGATGATTATGTACTCTCGTACGATAGACGAAATCGCGTGGCACATTGGGTGTTTGAACATTTAACAGCCGAAAATGTGAAACACAATGATGCTGTTGATCGTTCTAAATGTGAATTTAAAGCGGACGAAAGTATCCATCCGTTTTTTCGGTCGCAGAATACGGATTATAAGAAATCTGGTTTCGATCGCGGACATATGGCCGCAGCTGGGAATCACAAATCGCATCAAAAACATGTTGAGCAAACATTTTTCCTATGTAATATGGCGCCACAGGTTGGCAAAGGTTTTAATCGCGATACATGGAATCGTTTGGAAAGATACGTACGCAAATTAACAAAGGAATATCCAAATGTTTACTGTTGTACAGGACCGCTGTATCTACCAAAGTCTGAGGCGGATGGAAAAAAATACGTCAAATATCAAGTTATAGGGGGCAATTCGGTTGCAGTCCCAACTCATTTCTATAAAATCATTGTAATGGAGACAGTTAATAATCAATTTGAGATGGAAGCGTATGTAATGCCTAATCAAGTTATCGCGGATGATACCCCACTAAAGGTGTTCCAAGTTCCACCGGAGAGCATCGAAAGGGCTTCTGGATTGCTATTCTTCGACAAACTAACTAGAAAAAATATTTTAAAAATTAATGGAAAATCAATCTAGTCAATATTGAATGTAGTTACAATTTATTTTAGAAAAAATAATAAGAAAACAATTATAAAATATTTACGCAAACAATTATGTATATTGTATTTTATAAACATTCACTTATTGAATTGTATGATTAACGTGGTCGAATGCCTCATTCTTGTGATCGGCAGCATTCGGTCGAATTTCGTAATTACATATGGTGACGCCATGAAAATGCGCCTCGCTGAATTCACCTCGCAATCCAATGTAATAAATTTTTGTTGTTTCACTGCCGAAATTTCCCGGAAAATGCATTGTTAAATGATGTACCGAGGAGAATTGTACCACTTTTGTTGTGTACTCGATTTCACCATTCGGATCTTGTTGAAGTTCAAGTTCTTGATCGGCTACAATTCTAACATCATCAAAAGTCATCCCAGGGCGATTTTTAAACAAACGTACGCGCTTCGGATGGGAGTCATCATTGGCTCCAATTATACGAAATCCCTTAAGTTTTATATTTCCAGTAAAGGGTATGTTAAAAATCAGCTCTTCATCAACATCACTTTCAACATATTTATCTCGGTCTAGGCGTTTCTCAAATTCTTTAAAAACACTTTTACCTGAACCATCAACACTTTCATTCAGACATTCAACATTTAACATATCAATCTTTTTAAACAAGCTGTACTGTATGCCAATTTCTAGCGAATGATCTGAATCTGAAGCTTCGTGTTCGCATCCGCCACCGCCATGTGAGTGTCCATGAGACATTTTTTATTGTTGGTCCTTTCCTGAAGAATAATTTTATTCGATCTTGAATGAATCGGAGAATTTTGTGTTTTGTTTTGGTTTTGAAATTTTCATGACAGCCGTAAAGGTTGGATTTTACCGATAAATTTTACCGAATCATTTAAATTTTCTAATAAACAGACCCCTCTATTTTAAGTGGAACAAACTATTATACGATAACCATACATTAAAAGAACATATGCTCATTTATGTATTTTATTTTAGTAGTTCGCTAAAAAAATATGTATGTCTTTAGCCCTTAAACTAAGAATTTTAGAATATAAAGAATTTATACCAATAATACAACAAGTAAGTGCGAGAATCCACCTACTTGGTAATTAATTTCGACCAATTGGAAGTGACAACGTAACAAATCGGAAAAATTAAACTTCATTTTTAAGTGAATTGGCAAGTCAGCATCATCATAGCATTTGCGTGTGATTTGTGTGGTTATACCGTCGCCTTTTTGGAATAGAAAGTTTTTTATAATAGAAAAAATAAATTTTAATAAAATTACAAATCTTATTTATACCTAAAAGTAAAACCAAAAGTGAATATTAGAAGAAACTAGAAATAAAGTAATGGCTGATCAAAAGAAGTAAGTTTTCTTTCATTTTTCTAAAATGCCGACTATTCACTTGTCTACTGCTGTTGCTCAACATGATAAAAAATCGTTCAATTTCTGCTTGTCATGTTTTTTTGACTTCTTAATTTTTCATTTTTATCTAATAATCATCATAAAAGTGAATTCATAAATATGAATTGCGAATTTAATTCTTTGTAGAATTATCCCGGTGAATTCATTTTGAACAAAACGGTTTTTAATGTAAAACTTTTATCATGACAAAGAAAAATGTACAGAAATGAGTTTCATTCATCATTTTTAATTTTTGCTGTGCTGTTGGTAGGCATGGACATACATACATTTTATTTCAAGAATTTCATAATTTAGTTTTTAGTAGGCCAAATTTATAAATTCTTTTGTTTCATATTGAGAAATTTAATTAACGGAAATTATTTTTAACATAAAATTTGTCTTTATAACCAACCATTCCGCATAAAACAATAAAAACCATGGATACAGGCGGCTCATCTCTTACATGTTCCGGGTCTGGTTTCTCCATCTAATCCCACCAATTCTGGTGATTCCCTATTTTATATATATTTTATTAACTACAATCTTACATTTCAGTCCCGATGATTTGGCAACTGCTATTTTAAAGCGTAAAGATCGGCCAAATCGTCTCCTTGTGGAAGAAGCTGTCAACGACGATAATTCTGTGGTGGCCTTGTCACAAGCGAAAATGGACGAATTACAGTTATTCCGTGGTGATTCGGTTCTTTTGAAAGGCAAACGTCGTAAAGAGACTGTTTGTATTGTACTATCAGATGAGAATTGTCCAGATGAGAAAATTCGTATGAATCGTGTTGTTAGAAACAATTTGCGTGTGCGTTTATCAGATATTGTATCAATCCAGTCATGTCCGGATGTAAAATACGGTAAACGGGTTCATATTTTGCCTATTGATGATACTGTTGAGGGATTGAGCGGGTAAGTTTAATAAAAACTACGACTTAAAATATATGTTATTCATACATATTGTAATGTTTTCAGAAATTTGTTCGAGGTGTATTTGAAACCATACTTTTTAGAAGCATATCGTCCAATTCATAAAGATGATACATTTATTGTTCGTGGAGGCATGCGTGCAGTTGAATTTAAAGTCGTTGGTTGTGAGCCGTCGCCATATTGTATTGTGGCACCAGACACAGTAATTCATTGTGATGGCGAACCAATTAAACGTGAAGAAGAGGAGGAAGCACTTAATGCAGTTGGATATGATGATATTGGCGGATGTCGCAAACAATTAGCCCAAATAAAAGAAATGGTTGAATTGCCGTTAAAACATCCATCACTCTTCAAAGCGATTGGTGTGAAACCACCGCGCGGTATTTTAATGTATGGGCCACCCGGTACAGGTAAAACTTTAATTGCTCGGGCTGTTGCTAATGAAACAGGAGCTTTCTTCTTCCTAATAAACGGCCCAGAAATTATGTCTAAATTAGCTGGTGAATCTGAATCTAATTTACGTAAAGCGTTTGAAGAGGCTGAAAAAAATTCACCTGCGATTATATTCATTGATGAAATTGATGCAATTGCTCCAAAACGTGAGAAAACTCACGGTGAAGTAGAGCGTCGTATTGTGTCACAATTGCTTACGTTGATGGATGGTATGAAAAAGAGTGCTCATGTTATTGTCATGGCAGCAACAAATCGACCAAATTCTATTGATCCGGCATTACGTCGGTTTGGACGTTTCGATCGTGAAATTGATATTGGTATTCCAGATGCCACTGGTCGATTAGAAGTGTTACGAATTCATACCAAAAATATGAAATTAGCTGATGACGTAGATTTAGAACAAATTGCAGCTGAGTCTCATGGACATGTTGGTGCCGATTTAGCATCATTGTGTTCAGAGGCTGCTTTACAACAAATTCGTGAAAAAATGGATCTAATTGATTTAGAAGATGATCAAATTGATGCAGAGGTTTTGAACTCATTAGCAGTTACCATGGATAACTTCCGGTACGCTATGACTAAATCAAGTCCTTCAGCATTACGTGAAACAGTCGTAGAGGTACCAAATGTATCATGGACTGATATTGGCGGTTTAGAAAATGTCAAAAAAGAGTTGCAAGAATTGGTACAATATCCAGTAGAGCATCCAGATAAGTTTTTAAAATTCGGCATGCAACCATCTCGAGGAGTACTTTTCTATGGACCACCTGGTTGTGGTAAAACACTATTAGCGAAAGCCATTGCAAATGAATGTCAAGCCAATTTCATTTCGGTTAAAGGACCTGAATTGCTTACAATGTGGTTTGGAGAGTCCGAAGCAAACGTGCGAGATATTTTTGATAAAGCTCGTTCAGCTTCACCATGTGTGCTGTTCTTCGATGAATTGGATAGTATTGCAAAATCACGTGGAGGTAGCGTAGGGGATGCTGGTGGCGCAGCCGATCGTGTTATTAATCAAATTTTAACAGAGATGGATGGTATGGGTGCAAAGAAAAACGTGTTTATTATTGGCGCAACTAATCGGCCCGATATTATCGATCCGGCCATTCTACGTCCCGGACGTCTTGATCAATTAATTTATATTCCATTACCAGACGAGAAATCTCGTGAAGCCATTTTCCGGGCTAATTTAAGGAAGAGTCCTCTTTCAAAGGAAGTTGATTTAAATTACATTGCAAAAGTAACACAGGGATTCTCTGGTGCTGATTTAACAGAAATCTGTCAAAGAGCATGTAAATTAGCTATTCGACAGTCGATTGAAGCCGAAATTAGACGAGAAAAAGAACGTGCAGAAAATGCCAATTCAGTAATGGATGTGAGTATACATTTATTATAAAATGTTTATTTGAAAATATATTTTTGAAATTATTATTTATTTCAGATGGATGAAGATGATCCAGTTCCAGAAATTACACGTGCCCATTTCGAAGAAGCAATGAAATTCGCACGCCGTTCAGTCTCCGATAATGATATAAGAAAATATGAAATGTTTGCACAGACATTACAACAATCACGAGGATTTGGAACGAATTTCCGATTCCCATCGGGTACTGGTGCCTCATCTCAAGGAGGTTCTGGTTCCGGTCAACCATCAAATCGTCCTGATGATAATAATGGTGATGATGATTTATACAGTTAGATTTAAAATCTTTAATTATATTTTTTTTTATATTTTAATTTATTAATTAATAAAAACACAAAATGAAAATGGAAAATTTAAACAAGTTTCATTTTTTCGATTTTACCTACATGATTTTTCAATTTTTCATTTTCATTTTATTATATTGTATTGTCGTCAATATTATTAAAAAATAGAGAAATAAAAAGAAATAAAATTTATAATATGAGTTTAATATTGGGTAAGACTATAATTTTACTACTTAATGATTATTACATAAGTCTCCGATTTGTAGTTTTGAAAAAATTGAAAATCTTGGTTTTTTCATTTAAATAAAGACTAAATTAAAATAAATAGTGTTGTAATTATTTGGCAAACTAATCGTACGGATATGCTATCCGCTTGATATGTACAAAGTTTTGGTGGGAGATCTGAAATTGGGCCGGAACTTTGTAGTGTCCACTGATTATGTATTTAACGTAATTTGTGAGTTGAAATGGAGGGTCCTGTGGAAAATTCGGTTTTAGATTCCAGATGAAATGTTAGTACGAGAAATTTATATTGGTTATTTAATTAAATTCATGAAATTAAAATTATTTAATCCAATATTTTAATAAAATTTTATGTATACGCAACGATAGTCGACATCTCTTAAGATGTTACAATTGAACAAGCACTGTCGTCAATTTTAAAATCAAAATCTCATTCTTTAATATTTAAACACAATTGGGCAAGAAAAGTCTGAGCAGAACTATACAAAAAAATTCATATTAAGGATTCAACTAGGATAAGCAAACATGCTTATCTAACTATTAAATTTGGGCAAATTAATACCGACTTTGATCTTAATCTAGTTAATATAGATCGGGTTCCAGCTGGAAAATCCAAACCCTATAACTTACCCTTAATGCCAAGAAATATATAAAATCACTCCCATATTTTACCAACTTGAGTCAAAACCTTAAATTGGGTTCGGAGCTAGTTGATGTAGATTCAGCCTTTCCAAATTCCAAAAAGTGTGAACTTTGGGAACGGGACAGAAGCAGAACTTCAATTGGTGAAGCAGTCTGATACGTAAAACCTAACCTGGAGATTTTAAGAACATTTACCATGGCTAGGGCAGAAACTAGGTAGTAGAAACACGTAGGAAAGCGATGAATTTTTCGTAGCTAAGCTTCGTTCAGAAACATCAAAATTTCACATGCAGTGAGGCACCCGATTGCATGATCAGTTTACTGACTTCGAAGATATCCCGGTTAAATAATGTTTTAACGAATCTTTACTTTAACATTTTAACGGTAAAATACTTCGATAATCGTGAATAAAGAGGCTACCAAGTCAGGTTCAAGTATAGTTTCGACCACATTTGAGAACGAAGTAATTTTAAATGTTTTAGCGGGACTTGCGGACAAAATGATTGAGGTAATTTTTTCAAATTTCTTTGGCTGCACGAATTAAAAAAGTTTGAATTAAAAAAGTTTTTTTTTCTGAATTAAAATAAGTGTTTTTAATTCATTTTAAAAATGAATTAAAATCAGAGTTGAAAAAGAAATAAAAAATGAGTGACTCCATTAGTACTCTCAAGGAGATGTGTAAACATGGCGTGTGTATAGTACGTGGGTACAGTTTACTTTGAAGGAAGAAGGAATGCAATTTTACTAACCAAAGTTTTTCATTTGTTTATTATCGTTAAATTGGTCTATTACTTTTTCGGTATAATCGACGCAATTGGATTTTGGTAGCTAAAATAAGATATATTATATACTGTCGACTCTAACTTTAAAAATTTTCATTGAAAAACTGCACAATATGGTCGTCCCATATCTAGTAGTAAATATGTTTCGATCTGAGTTCATGTGCAAATCGAATTCGTCTCGCAGGAAGTTTATAAGTGGTTCAGCTTGAGGAACAGCAACATTAATATTGAAATCCCCGCTCATAATCACCGGCAAAAGATGATAGTCTCCTTGGACAATTTTTGAAATTCTTTAGGATATGGGGCAAGGACGAAATGTATGAACTTCATTATGTCTTCGAAAGATTTATTCGGCGAGGTTAATACAACTACAGAAAGCATCTCATTCCCATTGAGAAGCTGAAGTTCAGCCGTATATATATCATCAATGAGTTGTGTTGTTACGCTCATACCAGTTGTTTGTCCAACGATGATTTCTTTATGCGAGGTGACTGTATGGTATGAGTATTCTATTTGAATTTTTATATATTGTTACTCCGGCAGCTCACTCACCGTCTCTCTTGAACTGAACGCAGATCTCGAAAAGCAAGAAAATTGAGCATCCTTGCGTGACTGTGTCAGTTAGGTCGAGGTGATGTGTATGACCTAAGACTCTGACAGTTCAATGTTAAAAACCAGACGTCATTATTATCTCGTACAAAATTCGCCATTACAACGGATAAAGCGGATTTCTGGTGAGGCGCGATAGCTAATTTTGAAGAAGACCCATTGAGGTCCCATTTTTACGTCCATGGTAGACGACATGATCATCGATAGCCGACGTGATGAACAGTCCTTCGAGACTCGTTTGCTAAAGCAATATACACAATTTGTTAACTGTGTCTTTTATCGTAAGAGTATATACTGACTATCTCGTAGTAGGTACCACCGTGTGATGCATGAATTGTGGTGGCACATGAAGGTACGACGCTTTACATTAATTGTTGTTTATGCTTAACATTAATTGTTGATTCGATTAATAGTTGAGCTTTTTCTAGAAATGGGCACCAAACATCGGTCGATATTCGTTTTCTGCGCCCATCCAGCTTCAAGCCACCTGACCTTCTTGCAAACTTGTGAATTTGAACCGAAATCCATCCAGAGTCGTTTGACATTTTTTACTGTCGACGTTTTCATCGTTCTCGTTGTCCTGGTTAGGATGCCTATGCATTCGATATGCTTTAGACAGCCCATAGTTCCATTCGCCAGTCCATTTGTTACGTCAATATTGGTTTTGAAAAAGTTCGGCAAATTATTTGTGTCCACTATGCTCATTTTATGGATCTTTTGACGGAATTGCTACTCCGGCAGCCCACTGACCATCTCTATTGAACTGAAAACAGCATTCAAAACAAGTTCATCATTGCGCAGCCAGGTCTCGAAAACCAAATGAATTGAGCATACCTGCGTGACTGTGACTCTGGCAGTTCAATGTTAAAAACGAGATGTCATTATAACCCCATTCAGTAGAAGACAAGATCATTGATAGCCGACGTGATGAACAGCGCCTAGAGACTCGTCACTCGTGATAAAGCAATATACAGCAGTTGTTGACTGTGTTTTTAATCGTATGAGTATGCAATTTCGTAATCGTAATTCGTATTTCGTATCGTAATTTTTTTTTTGATTTTTCTGATCGATGGAAATGTCGATGGTTTTTATTTCATTCATTAAATTAATTTTTTCATTTTCCCTACTATTATACATATACATAAAAGCATGCCATGTGTAGTAAAAATTGTTTTTGTTGAGTTTCTTTTTTTTTTTCAAACGAAGTAGGTATACGTCATTTCCGTTCGTTTCATTTACAAGTTTACTGTATAATACAAAAAATTTTGGTAGGCGCGCGTAAAGATGTTTACACATCAAAAAGTTCGATAATATGAATTTAAAAAGGCATTTCTTAATTCAGTTTTAAAATGAGTTAATATAAGCCTCTTTATAAAATGAAAAAAATGTTATTTTCATTAATGAACATTTTTTGGAATTTGAATTTGACACGTAATAATTTGGCAATGCAAAAGAAGGCGTAATTAGGCGTAAAATCAGGTAAGGAATATAAATTTTGGAAATTTTTAAATGCTTTTTTTATTAATAATAATTGCTTCGTCAACCTTGCAGACACAGATCAAATAGTTTCTATCGCTCTTATCGCTTCTTATGATAGTGCCACAAATGTTAAAAGAATCAACTTTCATATAAATTTTTTTTAATGTAATTTTAATTCGTTTATACCTTAGAGGATGGGGGCTGCCCAAACCCCCGCTTTTCCACAATTTGTACAATTCTTTAAGTGTCAAACTAAGTAAAAAAAAAAATTGAAAAAATTTTAAAATTCTCCTGGAAAAATTATTTGTACTGTTGAAAAACTATTAAGATACAATCCTAATATCCAAATTTTTATAAAGATTACACATTTGTACGTATTTTGAATAGAATAATACGCAATTTTTTTTTTAAGTGAACATTTTCCCAGAAAATGGGACAATTTTAGGAAAAATTTAGCTTCCCCCTCCTAAAAACTGTTGATAAACAATCCTGCATTAAAAAAATTATACTTCTTAATGAATTAAACTTTAGCCCAAAATAATGCACATTTCTGAATATTTGTTAAAAGTCGAATTAAGATTTTTTAATTTATAAAATGAAATAAAATGTGCCTTTTTTACTTCATTTTGAAAATGAATTAAGGTAGGTGTTTTAAAAATGAAATAGTGTAAGCCTTTGTTAATTCATTTTTGAGTTTTCTCATTTTTCTAAATCGCTTTGTTTAATTCATAATTTTAAGTTAAAAATATGAATTAAAATAAGTAGCAGATGTTCATACAAAAATTAACTTTTTTAATTCATTTTTAAAGAAGTTTTTTAATTCAGACTTTTTTAATTCGGTATTCCATTAATATCATCATTGTGTGTTGAATACAATTATTTATCAATTATTTGATTGTATCGTAATATGATATTCTTGTTCATTTTTCTGCATCTTATTCATCATAAAAATGATGATCACTTGTGAGCAAAAATTTCACAAGACGAAGAAAAATGATCAAGAATATGATATTATGATACACTCAATCATTTAAATAATTGTATTCAACACACAATGATGATATTAATCATTGCATGCGATAGGGAATATCACAATAATTTAGTATTATCATAATTTGGTAAATGCAATCATGTATTTATCATATTTTTTTTTGAGTGCACTCACTATCAATAACTCTAGTACATCTTCTGGCCCTTCATCGTCAAAAATCCCTCTTCAAAATTCATCATCGAAACTAACCAACACAATTTCAAAAATAAATTCTGTCGGGAATTAAATCGATGCTTAATCCACATTTTCGATCGCGTTCATATTCTCTTGGTATGTTTGAAATTCATCTCGGTCTCAGTCAAACAGTCGACTCAGTCCTAAATGTGAAAAATGTTATTTTTATTTTAAATATGGCGAAAATGCTCGAAATTGTAAACTCGGTTGTAAATTTTACGACCGATGTCTTATGAATAAAAAAGATAACACTGATGGAATGTGTCGACCATCCCTGAAGAAGTGAAACAGAATAAAAACTACAAGTCGTCTATTAATTTTAGATCTTTAATAGATACTGTGTCGGTGCCTAATATTGATGCTGACGTCTTAAAAAACAATGAGTACACTATATATGGATATATGCGTAAACAAAAGCTCTTCGATCCAGTAGGAACATTGCTGTATGCGATTGAAGCCATGTTCAGGGAGTCAGCATTATTATCAGCATGGATCTCCTGTTTCCTGTAAAACTACGCGTTTTTCATATGATAAATTGAAGATGGCATAGGAAAGAATTCGAAAATCGTATTTGTCGACCAAGTAACAGTATGCGGTCTAGTCCTCTGCATCTATTGCTACAGAACCGGAAAACGGTAATTGGAGAGATTGTTTAGACTACCGTGTAGTTCCAATCGTGTCACTATTCCTAATCGCTATCTGATACCACACCTTCAAGATTTTCTGTGCCAACTTGAAGGATGTTAAATTTTTCTAACACTGGATGTTGTCCACGGCTGCCATCAAATCCCGATTTAACCATTTGATATTACTAAAATAGTCATTTCATCTACCGTTGGTTTATATTTTACTAAAATGAGTCGCGTAAGAACGTAATATGCGTAATTATTAGGCACATCTGGCCAAAACTAGGCATGTCACTATATGATGGTGGGTGCTATTACTGGACACATGATGAGTTGGCTCGGCACTGAATCGGATATTACAGAGGCTACTATAGCATTTGATGTGTACTCCACATGGATTTCACGATTCCAGGTACCATAGTTCGACCCAGTTTAGGTGTCGCAATTCGAATCATATTTATTTAGAAAGTATCATCGTTAATTGGATTTAAATGACCCACCACCACGCCCTACAATCCGAAGTCAACTAAACGTAGCATCATTAAAACGGTAATTTAGCTGGTTCACACACTGCTTTTTTCAAACAAAACTCAAGGGCGGCATGTGTGTATATATGTTTCTGTAAATTAATTTTATTTTTGTAAACATGTTGGGGGTTTTTACCCTAAAAAATACTTCTTCGAACATGGAACGCCGAACCCAATCTACAACAAACATGAACCAGTTTCATGTAGAAAATATAAATATGGCAAGTGCAAGTGTAAAATAAGTGGGCAAAGTTCAACACAGCCCGAAGAAAACACCTATGCCAATGATTAACAGTGCTTCTTCAACAGAATTAATTTTACCGCCGTTTAAAAATCAAAATTAAAACCGCGATGAAAAAATTAATTTATCTGCAAATTTAACAATCCAGAACGAAAACAATAGTAATGAACTCAGTGCGATGAACTCTAGTGGCCGTGGTCAGTGCGAAAATAATCTAGTGCAAACGGGAATGGATAGGTATATCACTGTTCAATCTAAAAGAAAACGTAGCCCGAGATCTGCCCAGTTTGCTGGCAGGAGCAAAGTAACACGGACTGAAGGTGGTGTTAACCAAATACCTCTTAACAAACGATTCTCTAGTCTAGAGGTCGTTGACCCCAATGCAACACCAAATTTGAAAACGAAGAAACCGCCTAAAATTCATTTAAGGGAAGCATCTAATAATGAATCGGTTAATAATATCGCAACATTAACAGATTCTAAATTTTATATTGTCCCGCTCAAAAGAGGTAATATAAACGAAACAAGGATTCACACTTTCGAAAGCGATGACTTCAGAGACCTATATTTAAACATTTTGAAGAAGCTGGTAAAAATATTACACATACCAGCTATAAAAAAGTCAAAAAGGGCTGACTGTTGTGCTAAAACGAATTGAAAGCTGCGTATATGTTAGCGACGTACAAGCTGCACTAGTAAACCGCGAGAAGGTACCCCAACCAATGTTCCGTTTGGAACTAGAACGAGAGGAAGAAAATTCAAAAGGAATTTACAACTTGTTGTAAACAAGGTTTACAACTTAAAATATTTGCTACAGTGCAAAATAGTAATTGAAGAACCTAAGAAGAGGTCTGGACCAGTTCAATGCATAAAGTGCCAAGAATACGGACACACGAAAGCATACTGCGCCTTAAATGAAGTTTGTGTTATTTGTGGTGAACTCCACGACTCCAAACAGTGTGAAAAGTCTCGCAATGACCCATCTGTGAGACGTTGTAATAATTGCGGTGAAAATCATACTGCAAACTACAGGGGTTGTGTAGTGTATCTGGACAAAAAACGAAAATCAAACCCTAAAATGAGAGCTGAGCAACGAATGCTCAATATGCAATTTAATCAGAGGGCCATGTTACCAAAAAACACAATAGTCACCAAACCAACGAGTGCACACACACAAAATGATAACTTGGAGACATTTGCCAGCAGTTTTGCACAGCCAGGTGTTTCTTACGCAAATATCCTAAAACGTAACAAAGCAAAACCCAAAGTTCATTCTAATGAGGAGGAGGACCTAAACATTCATACCATCGTAAATAAATTAACCGAGACCATCCAAAGTTTCATGATGATGATGGAAAGACAAATGTGCATGATGATGCAAAATATGAATACGCTTATGCAAATTATAGTCAAAAATCAAAAATGACAGTCTTAAAAATAGCTATTTGGAATGCGAACGGGCTCTCGCAACATAAAGCCAAACATCCGTATGGAAAAGCTCACGGCAGCACTGCAGTCTTAATAAAAAGAAGATTAAAGCACTCTCCGGAGAACAAAATTTCCGAAAAAAATATATGGCTTTCAAGTTACATTCAAAAGTTATTGGCAGAGAAGTGGTCAATTCGGCGGCTATGGCAGCTTCACCAATCCTTTGCATCACCTTTGCATAAATGGAAATTAAATAGAGCTATTAAAGCTTTGAGGGAAGTAGTACGGGAAGAACAAAATTTAGGAATACAGAATTACCTAAGTGAGCTCACAGCAACGGAAAAAACAGATTACTCACTGTGGAAGGCAGCAAGAAATTTAAAAAGGCCAGAGCTATCCAACCTACCGATAAGTCAAACCAGATGATCACTGGGCCAGAAGTGACTTAGAAAAGGCTATCGCTTTCTCTAACCATCTACAAAAAGTGTTCACCCCAAACGAACAAAAAATGATTGCGTATTACCACAGCTTACGAGGGACGGGTCGAACCCAAGACCCAGTAAAATTTAAATGGAAATGCGTCATGCGTTATCAAAAACAGTATAAATCCTAAGAAAGCGCTAGGTCATGATCAAAGAATTACCAGATAGATGCATAAAATATATAACATATATTTTTAACGCGATTATGAGATGTGGATACTTTCCCCAAAAATGGAAAATATCTCAAATTATCATGATTCCTAAGCCAGGTAAAGACGAAACCCAAGTCTCGTCGTACAGGCCAATAAGTCTACTTCCGATAATTTCAAAGCTTTTTGAAAAGATGGTACTACAAGAACTAATACCTGTATTATCTGAAGGTCGCATTATACCAGATCACCAATTCGGGTTTAGAGAGCAACACGCGGCACAATAGAACAGGTGCACAGAATTGTAAATACAATTAAGGCTTCCTTAGAAGAAAAGAAATATTGCTCGGCAGTTTTCTTGGATATTGCGCAAGCTTACGACAAAGTATGGCATGAAAGATTAAATTACAAAATTAAATCTCTTCTGCCTAGACAATTTCATGCAATTCTTGAAAACTACTTAGCCCAAAGGAAGTTCCAGGTGAAACAAAATACGGCCACTACTGATTTAACGGAGATAAATGCAGGAGTACTGCAAGGTAGTGTATTGGGACCTGTGCTATACTTGTTATTCACAGCTGACTTACCAATAACTGAAAAAATAGTCACTTCTACTTTTGCTGATGACGCAGCTATATTATTTTCACACAAAAATCCTCAAACAGCATCGAGAGAATTATAAGAACATCTACAAAAAATAGAAGATTGGTTAAAAACTTGGCGGATAAGGACGAATGAATGTAAATCAACCCATGTAACATTCACACTGAATAAACGTACATGTCCAGCAGTAAAATTAAACAATATCACAATTCTTCAACAAACAAACGTCAAATATCTCGGTCTTCATCTCGATACAAGATTGACATGGAAAAAGCACATTGAGACGATCAATTAAAAATAAAATTTTCTAAAATGTACTGGATGATCGGAAGAAAATCGAAACTCTCTCTAGACTGCAAGGTCCTACTATACAAAGCGATCCTAATCTCCATATGGGCATATGGTATCCAACTATGGGGCTCAACTAGTGCATCAAATACAGATGTAGTACAAAGAACACAAGCAAAGATATACTTCGTAGCATTACAAATGCCCTATGGTATATTCGAAACAGTAACATCCATAGAGACGTAGGAATCAAAATTGTTAAAGAGACAATTATATCATGCAGTCTAAAATACCAACTGAAACTGGAATCACACCCTAACGAATTAGCTAGAGAACTACTAAGGCAAGCGAAATACGGAAGGCTTCGCAGAGTAGATCCTCTAGATTTAATTAACGGAGAAATATAATATAATAATTACGCGCATGTTGACCACTAAAATTAAGTAATTTATAATAATAATGCATAATGATATTAAGTATTAACGTAGGTTAAGGCTTAAGTTAAAAAAAAATTATAGTTTATAAAAATTTCACACTTCCTGTTAGTTTCGTATAAAGAAAGATTCAAGAATAAAGCCTTTGGCAATAGTTACAAAAAAAAAATATTTTTACGTTCGGCACATTCGTGGCAACCAGTAGTATTTCTGAAAACATTTATAGTTTTATCAATACTGAAATGCCCCCTTTGATCATGACATTCGACTAAACTTTTTCGACGAACTCCTTTCGGGTACAATAAATAATAAATTATTTATTTTTCGATATAACTTTCCATTCAACGCCTTGTAATCATGATGTAATCGCTTAGATTTTTCATTACTTAGATCAAATAATGATTCGAATAATTTCACTATATTTTTTCTGTAAAGCTACAAGCCAATCCTTTCTACAAAATTTAATTACAATACGTCGTGAAATGCCGGCAAAATATCTGACTGCGGTAGAACCGGGCTTCTACTCAAGACTTGATGCATTTGGTTACCACTTCTATGGAGGATATCTACCGATACGTGACTTGATAACTTTTTAAGTAGATCTGCGGTCTTAAGAGCTTTGCGGTCTGCAACTACTGTAAAATATTTACCTAGTAAATATGAACGGAATCAATTAATCGTTTCGACAACAGCCAGCGTCTCCAGCTTTAAACTGTGATGTTTTTTTTAAAGTTCGATTTTGACGTCTAAAATACGATACGGGATGTAAACATCTATCTTCCTCTACATTCCCAGCTACCCCAATCATACTATAATCGGTGTAAACTTGATGTTGTACAATTTCAAACATTACGTTCACAAAGTATTGACTTGATAGTCTAAAATGCATGTAGACGACGTGTTAGTGGCTCTGCCATAGTTGAAAAATACGGCACAAACTTCCTGAAATAGCTATAGGCAGTCCTATAAAACTTCCGATTTCGTGGACATTTTTCGGTGTGGGAAAATGCAGAGAAATATCGTGACTAAGGAATGTTATGTTCTCTTGTAAAAATTTACATTTTGTTAGTTTCAAAGTTAAGTCGTATTGGCTTTGAGTTTCTATATCGACGCTAGGTACAATTTTATCGTCCAAGTAAACGATAATCTCGTTGCTTATTTCTTATGCGATGGAATTCATCAATTTATCATCATCTAGTGTGTTAGGCAAACCGAATTACATTCTGTTAAACTCATACTGGTGGTCTGGTCTCACAACCGCAGTAAGATGCTTTAACTCTCGGTGACCTTAATTTGGTAATAACCGGCGATGAAATATTGTTTTCCTGCTAATCTTCGTATTAAATCGTCGATTTGAGGCAATAAAAAACGATCCTTTACAATTTTATCATTGAGACGCTGATAGTCGACGCTTATTCTATCCTCACCGGATCTCTTCTTCACAATCACGATTGGGCTTGAATATGAGGACGCAATTTTTTATTCCGCCCGATCTGTTATTCCTAATTCTGACATATTCACGGCATAACAGCAAGATATTCATTTAAAATGCCTCGCAGCTTATCCCTAACAGCTTCCGACAAATTCCCGTTGTTCTTTTTCGGTACGTACATTGATGAGATAAATGCCCTATGTTGTGGAATTTAAAACATTTAGATTTCAGCAAACTATCGGTTACTTAATTTACGTAAATTATTATCGGCGGGATGGAAATTTTGTTGTTTCATGATACTCTCATAACCCTTAACCTGATTTCTGTAACATACTATTGAAATGTTGTGCGCAGCTAACGATTTATCAAACGACCAAGGCCAGAGATATTATATCTGAGTATTTCAGCTTCATCTACATTACCTTGACTTTTATCCCTACTTCGTAAACGTTTCGTTGAATTTGATTTGACACGAGCATCACATTAAATGAATATCAGTTGTGGTACAACGACGGCCAAACTCCAACACTAAATCAGTGTGCAAACCTTTCAAATTCCTAACAGACATTGACGGGACTCATACCACTTCAAAGCAATTCCTTTTAACCTAGTAACTACAGAGTTTTTTTTAAAGCATTGAGGCCATTAGTATTCTAGGTGCAGTACTCAAATAAAGAACTCCTTACAGCGGTACTCAATTAACACTTAATCATCGGATGGCTTCCACATAACAAGTTAATTCAAACGTTGTAACGATTTACAATTAAAATTATAAAACAATAACGGTTTTTGTTTCCAAGTGCATATACCGGGTGTTTCTTTTAAACTGAGACGATCAAATATCTCGAAAAATAGCCACTCTACGGAAAAAATGTACATAATCAAAATTTAATCATACCGCGGGGGAAATACATTAGTGCAAAAAATAGTCCCCCACCCCCCGCTTTGTAGGTGGGGCGGGGGTAACTTTTAAACTAAGATAGGAAGCTATATTTTTTATTGCAGATACGGATTCTACGACTAAAAGTACGTTTGATTTGAATGAAATATTTTGTTCAGTTCATGATAGATGGCGTTGTAATCGACGAAATTCATTTTTTTCAATTTCTTCTTCTTAGAACACACGCATTCGATTCTGCAATACGTTTGAAATAAAAAACATCACGTTTTCATTGGAAATATGTACTCGAAATTCGTCATCAAAACAATTTATTCAGTTTTGTAAATCACATTTAACGTTTGTGTAATTCCAAAATCAATGCGCACGTGAACAAATATGTACAGCGAAACCCCAATTTTTTTCGTTGCGTAATGTTCTCTGACGAATCGTCTTTTACAAACCATGGAACGGTTAATCGACACAACATGCATTATTGGAGTGTTACAAATCCGCACTGGCTTCGTCAAGTTGAACATCAGCGTCCTTGGACTGTCAACGTGTGGTGTGGAATAATTGGCAACAAACTCATAGGCCCCCACATTATTGAAGGCAACTTGAATGGTCAAATGTACCGAAACTTTTTGGAAAATGAGCTGCCAATATTACTTGAAAATTTGAACTTAGAAGTGAGACGGAACATGTGGTTTCAACATGATGGTTGTCCTGCACACTATTCGGTGGTGGCACGTGAAATACTTGATCTGAAATCACGATGGTCGATGGATCGGTAGAGCTGGTCCGATTAATTGGCCCGCCAGATCACCAGGGCCCTTATTTCTGAATACGAATTCGGACAAATATTGTACGAATTCGTATGATTGGTATTTTTGAATACGAATTCGTCCAACTCTAATACGAATCCGTACCTACTTGATACGTTCACAAATTTCCCTTATCTGGCAAAACGAATTCGAACGATTTTTATACGTTCATGAACGAAATTTTGTTCGATGTATGTTTAGTTAACGACTCCATAGAAAAACCAAAGCTTAAATTTATTTCTAAATAAGTTACACATATATTATATTTTTAAATTACATTTATTAAGACGATATAAAATAATTTTATAGAAATTCTTAATAATATTTTCTTTTTCCATCAAATTTATGAAATTACCAAGTGGTATTTATTGTGTTCTACACCACCACCTTCCGAAGGGTGGTAAAGATTACTGTTAAAATCCCGACGGAACATAATAAAAATTTCTCTGGGATATTCGTAATTGACAGAATAAATTTGTAAACATAAATTTACCAAACACTATGATACCAATTTATATGTAGGAGGTTGGAGTTGCAAACATTTATGATGTGCCACTATCACTACACAAGAAATTATTCGTTGATTCACTGATTGTGTTCGTTTATAACAAAAATGTTTGTACGGCACACAAAAAGTACACAGCATTGCATTTAAAGAAAATTTTATTATTTTATGTAATGAGATACACATATTGCCTAAGATAAAGAAAACTAGAATATTAATAATAACAATAATCATAAATAAATCATCCATTTCTAACATATTTCATATAAACAAGAACGAAACGTCAAGGCAAAATGGCACAAGTTGTATAATTTTATTATAGGTAAAACCATTTAAAATAAATTTCCCTTATAGCAAGGACACACACCAAACAGTTACGTACGATCGTATTCAGAAATACCAAAGTATTTTCGTAACGGATATCATTTTCGTATCGAATACATTTTCGTATCGTATTCAGAAATAGGGCCCCAGATCTTACTTCGCCAGATTTCTTTTTGTGAGGCTATCTCAAAGACAAAGTTTACAAACAAGAACCAACAACACGTGAGAACATGATTGAGCGAATCAGAAATGCGTGTGCTGAAATTCAACCAAACACACTTCTCAGTTGTGTACAATCATTGGAAATGCGTATTAATAAGTGCATTGAAGTCGCAGGCCATCATTTTGAACACTTATTTTAAGCTAAACTTATTTTATTCACCTGCCATTTACATTAATAAATTGTTTTGATGACGAATTTCGAGTATTTCCAATGAAAACGTGATGTTTTTTATTTCAAACGTATTGCAGATTCGAGTGCGTGTGTTCTAAGAAAAAAAAATTGAATTTCGTCGATTACAACGCCATCTATCATGAACCGAACAAAATATTTCATTCAAATCATACGTACTTTTAGTCGTAGAATCCGTATCTGCAATAAAAAATATAGCTTCCTATCTTAGTTTAAAAGTTACCCCCGCCCCACCTACAAAGCGGGGGGTGGGGTGACTATTTTTTTTGCACTAATGTATTTCCCCCGCGGTATGATTAAATTTTGATTATGTACATTTTTTCCGTAGAGTGGCTATTTTTCGAGATATTTGATCGTCTCAGTTTAAAAGAAACACCCGGTATATTAGCTATGTTTTATTATTCGAGTACTATCCGGCTTCGAATGGAAAATTTTTACTGAAACTACAGCAATTATTCACTGGTGTTGCTGTCTATAAAAATTAAAAATAATTTCATCCATAAAACAAAGATTTAACGATCTGAAATATATGAATTGACATTTTGTTGAGAATTAGAGTAATTCAATTCTTCATCAATCGCTTTTTCCCATTCGTCTCGATCTGAAGATTGTAATGCTTCTTCGTATGAAACTGGTTCAACTACGACTGCTGAATATCCTGACACAATCAAACAATCTGTGTGTTTAGGATTTTGCCGGAAACTGTATCTGTCATTGTTGCGATTGCCCTCAATAACGTTTTCATTATGTTCCGTTGCACTATTAGTGACTACTGCAACAGAATCATTTGTTTCATTTTCATCTTCAGTCATGATGTATTGATTAATAGCTGTGCCATTACTTTCAACTTTTTCAACTTCATTTTCAATGACATTATCATCACCACCAATAACATAAACTTTTTCATTTGCTTCATTGAAATGAACGTCACAACTAATAAAAACCTTTTGTGTGTTTGAGTCATATAGACGAAAATTTTTGTTGGAGGGCTCGAATCCAACAAAATTAACTTTTTTAGCTTTTGGATCCCACTTCTTTCTTCCAAGTTGCTTTGGAATTTGAACAAAACATTCCGTTCCAAAAATTTTAACATGGCTCAAGTCTGGCTTTGATCGAAACCACTTTTCATATGGAGTACCGTTAACACACTTGCTGTTTGATGAACGATTCAATAAATAAACTACGGTACGTACTGCTTCTGGCCATAATAATTTTGGTAATCCGCTGGAAATTAACATTGTTCTAGCACTTTCTTGAATTGTTCGATTGTCTCGTTCGATACGACCATTTTGTTCTGGTGTATATGGAGAAATGCGTTCCCATGTGATTCCTTCTTTCAACAATAAATTTTTGACATCTCGATTAGCAAATTCCAGGCCATTGTCGAATCGAAATTGTTTGATTCGGCTTCCAATCGTGTTGTGAATCAATGGAATAAGATTGCTCAAATTAGTGTATACTTCAGCTTTCGATTTTAAGAAGTATACATATCTGAAGTTAGTGGCTTCATCTTTGATGAGCAAGAAATAACGGCTTCCATTGATTCCCTCTTGCTCCATTGGGCCGCATAAATCAGCATGCAAAAACTCTCTTCTTTCGGCTGAACGAATTGGTGTTAAGTTATGTGAGACTCTTGTCATTTTACCCAATTGACAATCTTCACAGAAAAATGTATCATAATCAGATAAATTTGCGCCAATGACCATATTTTCGTTCACCATTTTCTTGATTGTTTCGACAATGATGTGTCCCAATCGACGATGCCATTGTTGAAGCGAAACTGATGCAACATTTGCACATTCATTCATTGGACGACGAAAGTTAATTTTTATTTGTCTTCGTTTATCTCTATCACCAACTGCTACGATGTCTCCATTGGAATTTAAAACTTTGCAACCATTTTTTAAAATAAGCACATTAAATCCTTTGTCAGTTACCGATTGAGTTGAAAACAGGTTTTGCTTCAAGTCTGGAACATATAGCACGCCTTCTAATCGCCGCGTCTCCCCCTTGTCGTTCCATTTTTATTTATGTGGTCCAAACTTCCAAGGCTAGTTCTCTCTTTATAAGTTCAGTTTCTGATGATACTTGGTTTACCTTGAATCTAAAGCAGTTGGAGATCGGATTCCAAAGGATTGCTAAAGTTTTAATAGTTTCGTCTTCGGCCAGCTCCAAGTTTCCAATTAATTTTTTGACACTTGTATAGACTACAATACCTCTATTCCCCTAGTCGCATCTCTTCAAATGATGTGACTACTCATCTTCTTGGTTACTACATAAATCATTAAATCGAAACTTACAAAATAATTGTTCAATAAAGTCGTTCTGCCTGTTTTTTAAATCTTAGTATGCTACTTTATAAATATTTCCTTGCGACTGACAAATAAAAAAAAAATCCAGCTAATGCAGCCAACTAAGATTTAAAAAATTTCATTGAGAGTTTTGCACAAAATTATGTATGTAGTAACCAGGAAGATCATAGTCACGGCGCATGAAGTGATACGTCTAAGGGAATTGAGTAACAAATTGCAATAATTTTGTATGGGCATGTGATTAGCTTTTCTTATGTTGAAGTTGTGCATCTTGTAGGTTATCGTAGGTTTTTATTTTCATCCATTGCTAGCTGTGCCATATATAAGTTGTCAAGTTGTATTTCGGTAATGGTTGGTTTGGTTTCTCCATCCATAGTATTCTTTGATAATCTTGATGTTCCTTTGTCACTTCAATTTGTCGATACATTTTGGTTTTGTCAGCTCCGAATACTATTCTGTGTTTTCTCCACCGTAGAATAGAAGTGGCCATAAATTGTTTTGTAGAGTAGCTCTGACATGCATAGTATCATTCAAGCTACAACCAGATCCTGGCTTCATCGAGGCTTCAAATATAACGGGAAATTTTGTTTCCTTTGAATTTTCATTCAAAACTTCATGGTGTGGAATGTAAAAATGCCGCTTGCCGCAATTCGCATTGGATTGTTAGAATATACCTAAAGTCGTTTGATGGTAGCAAAGAGCCAACCGTATCAATCACATATTTTTCCATAACAGATTATAGTTTCCATAAATGACCTATAAAAACACAATGAAATAAGTTTAAAATAAATTGTAATAAATTAAATTAGTCAACTTTTATAAAATAATTGAGTAACTTACTATTTAAAAAGTAATTGAAGTATGTATTTTATTTTACGTTTACTCTATGGTATTCGTCACCTATACAGCAGTCGAATTTTGACATTTGACTTTCGTAAAATTAGATTTCGTTTTTTATTTTTTGGTACAAAATAGGGCGGATTATACGATTTTCGAATTTTACGAAAGGAAAAATTTCATAATACGAATTTTTGCGGTGGATCGAATTTTACGAAATCATGATTGATACCTTTATCTTTGTAGGTGTGTAGCAATTTTTTCACAAATTTTTTCTGTTGATGAAATCTACTCTCCAGCTTGGCATAATTTGTTTAAAATGAACACAATTTGGAATTACGTTCCCTTTTTTCGCAGTAATTACAGAATTCACCACTACTACAATCAGCCTTTTGCTGGCTTCCTTGAACTGTTTACTTGTATTTAGAAATGTTGGCGTAGCTCTGACCCACGATAACCGCAGTATTCCGAGTACAAACAGCTACATATTATTTACTCTGTGATACTCTACCGACTGAATCAAAATCAATTAGTTTTTAATATTTTTTTTCAATTTTTTATTTTTAAAAATAATTAGTTTTACTTATCATTTCTTCTTTCTTTTTAATAATAATAAACATAATAATTAAAATAATTAATATAATAATAATAGAATTTTTCATTATTTTTCTTTAATATTTTCAAACTAAAAACTAATGAATAACACATTAGGTAGGTACCTTCATTGTAATTTTCTTTTTTAATTTAATTTATAATTTAAATTGTATTATTTTTTTAAGTTTATTGTATGTTTACTATGTGTGTGTGTGTATGTGTGGGGAAAAAATTATTATGTGTATAACAAATTATTACAAAAAAAAATTAGTTTTATACTATACATAAACATAATTTAACAAATTAAAAAAAAATTAATATATATAATTTTCTTTTAATTTAATCATCGTGTAATTTTTTTTCAATAATACAACAAGCATAAAAATATTACATTTTCTTTTTTTTTTTACAGAAACAAAAATCACATCACCACTTAATTTTTTGTTTAGTTTTTAAATTTTTCTCTTTATTTCTTAAAATTTCTTTCTTTTGTTTTATTCAATTTATACATAGATATTAATTAATAATATTATTTAACAACTATTACTCTTATTATATTTATTCTTATTATGTTTGTTTTAAAAAATAATAATAATATGTATATATACATAATATATATATTTATAATTAAAATAAAATATTTATAAAATTTACAATTATAACAAAAAATAATAATAATAATAATAATAATAAAATAAAAATAAGTATAATTAAAATTAAAAGTTACGATTTTTTTGTGTATTTTATTTTTTAATATTTTTTTGTTTCAATTTTTTTTTAAATTTTATGTAACTTTTTGTTAAAAAAATATATTTATATTTTTTTTTTTTTGTAATTTACAGTGGGATTAATTGTTTATATATTATAATATTTATAAGTTTAAAATTAATTTAAATCAAATGAAATAAACTTTAACATTTTTTTAGGTTTAATTTTATTGTGAAATTACTAGCCACCACCAAATTTTATTTGTTTTTATTAAATTATTTTATTTTTTAAGTATTTACACAAAGTTGGAATGTTAAATATTTTATTTTATTTTAAAATCGTAGTAGTTGCTCATTATGTTACATAATATATATTTAGCCGGGTACCGTTAAGTATTTTATTCTGTTTTTGGTTAAGTTATTATTGATACAATGTAATGCTGTAAATAATTAGTTTTCGTTTAAATAGATACGGTAATAATATATTGATAGGATTTGGTTAAACTTTTCAGAAATAAATATTAAGCTACTGCCATCAAATTTTTGTAATATACATATAGAGTTTTATATATTGAGCAAAATTCAAAAATTATTGTTTCGGTAAAAAATATGATTCTTTACCACAGGAAAAGCTCTCTGATATGTTTGATGTAATGAAAATAATTTATTGGCATCATGATTAGCAACGTTTGTTAGATTTGATTTAAATTATTATATATCTATCTAATTACCAAACATCAAGTAGACATCTTTGAAATATACAATGTATAATTTGTTTTCTCTAAATCTGTCACAGCTTCAAGTTTCTTATATTTTTTTTCGTTTTGAACATTTTTGTTTTAAAAATACAAAATTTAATATTGATAAAAAGAAAACATTTAAAGCTTCTCGTGATTTTTTTTTAAAACTTGTTTAAAAATATATAGACATAATTATGTACAACAAAATAATATTAATTAATTAATAATAAAAACTATAAACAAGCGTAATTTATGTGCAAATTGTAAATTTTTAGTTTTATATTTTCGTTTTTATCAATATTAAAATAATTATATCTTGCTTTATAAAATCGTATAAAAATAATTACATTTCACGAAAATGAGAGCCAATGAATCAATGTGGATGTTTTGCGTATTTACTTAAACCCGCGATTTATAATAATAAAAATGTAATTATTTTTATAGTTTTATTTTGCTTAATTTTTGACAAATTTATCTAGGCCACAGAAAAAACAACTATTAAAAATATTCTTTTTGATTCAACATTTAAAAATATCTTGTTTTCTTTTCACCTCTTAATTTTTTAACAAATAATTATTTATATATATATTTATATCATTTATGAACATTTTTAAAAAAATAAAATAATTTTTTGTTTCATTTTGTATATTTCTTTGAGAAATAATAATATAAGATATAATATTTGTTTTTAAAACTTTAATTTTGTTTTATTGAAACATCACAAATCGCCGCCATCTATCCAAAAATTTCGCGTTTCCCCATATTTTATAATATTTATGTCTCTGTTTATATATTTGTTTGTACTTTTATGGTGAATAAGGCATTAATTAAAAATTAAAACAAAAAATTATAATTTATACATAGAAGAGAATAAATTCAAAATTGAAAAAATTGCATCCAAAAATAAATATCTATATATATTATCTCTCATCTTAATAATTTTTAGGTTCTCATCTCTAAATTTAATTATGTATTTGTATTTACACATTTTTTTTATCTTACAAGCGTTATTTCATAAATATATTTTTTATTAGTATACAGGAGAGGTGCTCACTTTTAACAATAATTTAACAAAAATATATATTTTTAGTTATAAACAAATGGCCCAATCATCCTGAATCACAATACACCACCTCTTTTCACGGACGTTGTGATGTTCCAATAAATAATTTTATCAAATCATACAAAAAAATAATATATAATTTTTATTTAAAGACAAATCATTTCCAAGTTTAACTTGTCTGTGTGTTGCGTGTTTATGTGTATGTATTTTAATAAAGGTAACAATTACTTAATAATATTTAGTGCATTCTTAATACAACATAATTTTTTTTTTAAATAAGTTAAATTTTTAATTTTTTTTTATTGCACTAAAAATAAAATAATAATAAAAATAATAATAAAAAATAAAATTATTAAAAAACCGATTTTAAAAATAATTATGAAATATATATTAATTAGAAAAAAAAAATATATATATAATGAAATTATTAAAATAATTTAATAATTAGTTCTCTGAGACGGTAACGGTAACACAAGTAGAATATTTATATATTTAATATATAGATTGACGAATATTTTTTATGTTCTTCTTCTTCTTCGTTTTTTTCATTTTCATATAATCAAAACAACAGCACATTTTAATTTAATAACAAAAAAATTATAATTAATTATACAATAATAATATAATCTTAAAAAATATTTTTTTACTTTATACTTTTTTTAAATTTAGATTGTGTTTCATTTTTTTTTTAAATTTTTGTGTTTTTTTTTTGTTTAAATTTATTGTTATTATTATGGAAAAATTAAAAATTATTAAAAAATCAAAAAAAAAAATTATTATCACCTTCAAAATATTTTAAAATTTATATTTTTAGTTTTAAAATTATTTGGTTCATTTTCGCTTTGCATGTAACATTTCCATAAGTAGTGTCTGGGTTGGTGCACTGCCGGCCACATGTTTTAAATAGAGATGTTCCTCACCACGAGCAGCCATTGCATGAATTTCTGGTATAATACTGAGGAGTTTACTAAATTTGTCCTAAAAGTTAAAAGAAAAAAAATCTTATTAATAAACAAATCAACAATTTTGACCAGGACTGGGACATTATACCTAATGACAACTAAATTATGCTTTATGTTTGTGTAAAGTACTACCGTGTGCATAAACTACGGATCTAAATTAGTCTGACCGTTGTTAGTCGTCGATCTAATCAGTAAATTTTTTTCAGCAATGCCTAAAATATGCTACAAGTAACACAATACACATAAATTAAGATCTGCTTTGATGTAATTAACAACGAAGAGAAGAGGTTGGCACGTCACACAAAATGTATTAGAATTAGTTAACGAGATGTCATAAAACAAAAAGCAGCGAGTTTGATAGTACTAGAAAATAATTTTTGATAAAATTTATTGTTTCTAATTTCACAAAATATTTACAAACTACAGATTTAAATATTCTGGATATCGAAATCTCGGACTTCAAAGCCTATTGAGCTAAAACACAATGACAATTGAATTACATCAGTGCACCTAAAATACTAAATTGATTGCTTTAAAAATGTTGCTATATGACGTCATTTTATGTCGACTGTTCCAATTTTTGATTATAGGCGGCAGTATAATCAAATAAATGATATGATTTTTTGCATGATATTCCGCGGTGAAAACACAAAAAAAAATCTACAAAAATATCAATAAAAATTATATTACGGACGATAAATAAATATTAGTAAGAATCAATTTATTACTGCCATCTACAGTTCAGAAAAGAAACTGTAAACATAAATTTGTAGATGTATCAAGCAGTACTGCTTGGTACTTTCTTGGTGCTTTAATTCCATTAAAGATTATACGGTGAAAATTGCTATTTTCAATGCTAAGCTGTTTCTAAACTGGCTCGGATCAAATACTGTTCGTGCAATGCCATAATAAAAACTGAATACGCTTCTGAAAACGGCCAATAGGGATTAATTTTTAAAATTGTCACGTAGTTATAAATACTCATGTGTTTTTTATTAAATTTATAAAACTAGCCTGATGAAATTGGAATTTCATATACGGTCCAAATGTGGTTCACCTAGAGGATGGGCCGGTTGAAGCCCTTTCTCAACCCATTCGAATGAAACTTTATTGTTCTAGAAAATGCAATTTCACTAAAACATTCGGATGTGATTCTGAAAAAAAGACAAATTTGAAATAGAATAGCCATTTCTGCCGTTATGGAACGTATTGGAATCGACATTGAAAACACAATCGGCCTCGCAAGATTAATGGCAGCCTTCTTTTGCAAGAGAATCACCTGTCGAATAATTCACATAGCGATTCAACCGGATCAACCCTGAGCACTGAGCACAGTATGACCATCCAGCGCATCATGACAGAATCAAAATCGGAAACCTTATTACAAACGGCAAACAAAGGTGGATAACATCTTCTTATTATATATATTAAAATGTAGGTCACATTCATACCGATTTTGACGTGAAAAAAGACCTTCTTTAAATTTATATTAGAAGACGAATCCCATAAGCCGAAATTAGTAATGGTAAAGAATTATGAGAGTCAAATAGTCAAACCATGGTCAAATTCCCAAACCACGTAAAAGGTTCTTTTTAGAATGTTTATCTTGCACACCAAAATTGAACGAAAAAATTTAACGAATTAAAAAATTCCGAATTCAAAATTGAACAAAATCGAGTTTTAATAAAACTGCATGTTACAATCCCAATTCTGTTCTACATACGAAGTTTTGTTTAAATCACAAATAAGAATATCATTAATTGGAAATATATTGTCGGCCAAACGGTGTTGTTGGTTTTTACAATTTTTCTGAAGAATTATTTTACTGTGAATTCTCGATTTTGACCAAAAAATAATTCCCAATAAAAGTTATGTCTATTTTTATCTGTGTCATTGAATCCAACAGTTTAACAATCAGTTAAAAAATATCCGAGCTCCATCTAGCAAAAACCAAATTCCAGAACTTCAGTCATAATTTTTTAATCCCATTATCTACACCAACTCACATCATACAAATTCGACCAGTCAGTCTAAAAACTGCAAAGTTATTTAACTGTACCAAGTTATTTTAAATAACGAATTATGATGTGTGCCTAAATTTCCGACTAACTAAATTAATGGGTAGTTCATACCAGTCGTTCATAGATAGGACAAAACAAACCGATGTTTAATTAAAATTTGCAATACATACAGTATTTCTGATCAGGGGTGGTATGTTGCACCATCACTTCGAATCGAAATTCGAAAAAAGTCGAATGGCGGTATGTATTATCATTTTTGAATCGCGATAAATGATAAAGTTTCATCATTTAAAACCAAAGTAATAATAAATGTAGCTGACATTTCATTCTAGAAAAAGTATTGCAAGATTAAAAAACGATAAAAGTCGAAAATGATACAACTTTCACTTTTTCGATTCGAAGTGATGGTACAACATACCGCCCCAGGTATTGATAAATCTGAACTGTTTGCAGTTTAGAACTGGATTTGGTATATGAAGATTAGAGCATCTATCAATAACTGGTGTCAACTAACCATGAATTTAGTTGAACATTCCGACAAAAAAACAGTGTCAGGCACACAGTATAAACTTTTCAAAATTTGAAGCTTCTGCCTCATAGATTTTAGATGAAAAGTCAATTTACGAGGTTATTTTTTGTTTACTTTTTATTATATCGTTTCACAATTGTCCATATTTTTAATTTAAAGTTCGTTTACTTACTCGTAGCATAAATGGATATTTGGTTGGTTTGGTAAAAACTAATAGTTAAAAATAAAATAAATTTATAAATAATATATGTAATATAAATTTCGGTATTATAAAATTATAATAAATGCTTTGTTTTTGAAATTCGAATTAAAATTTAATTTTCATTCGAATTTCATAAACAATGAAGTTATTGACGACTGTTAAAGTTGGGAATGTGACATCTAGCGCATTAAAAATAAGCTCATTGTGGGTTTTTTCTATGAAATTTTAGCACGGCATACTTTATGAAAATAAAAATTAACATACAAAAATATCCGGAACAAGCTTATTTTTTTGCCGTAAGATCCACTTATAGTTGTATATAGTTGAAACAGTTGTGTGAAGCACAATTGAATACTTTTACTCTAGTGCCATCTATTTAAATAATACATGAACTAATGAGTCTTACAAATCCGGCAGTTCAACATATCACAGCGCAGCTAAAATCGAGTCAAACCATTTTACGAAAATATTAAAATCTAAAAGGTTTGCAACATTCTTGGTCTCGTAAAACAAAACTTAACATTTATTTACTATGAACTAAGACCAGTGGGTACGCTCGGTTGCCAGCTTTGGATGCTAACAGTACGAGACACTGATGTTGAGGTGGTGGATTTGTCTACTCACTTCTTGGGATGTAGCACCAGCAGTAAGTAAGGCAGAATATCCCAATAAATTTAAATATCCAGCACATTTAAATTTATTTATGTTAAGCCAACAATAACTACAGGAGTAACCCATGGATGTCATCAGGGAGAAATTCATCCGATCAATTTCTACTTCAAGTGACATTCAGTTACTACAGTTCGACTTGATCAACTTTATTATTACACGTCTGTGTAATGAGCCTTATTTTCAAAATTTGAAATCTCAACGTCATTGAAAATCCAGAATTATTTTCAGAAACAATTTTGTCAGACTGATTTTGCATCGATGTTGAATTCCAGTGGCACTATTCTGGCTTACTCTGGGAATAGGGAATTGGAAAAAAATTCATAGCATTTTGTCGTTTCTGACCTACTTTTGGAATTAGTTTGTTGTAAATATTTTCGAAATAAAGTTAACGGGGAAACTTTTGTTTCACTATATTTTTATAGGAAAAAATCAGTAGATCAGAAAAATACAATTTAGACAAAAATGCTATAAAAATATTTTTTCTAAATTCATATTCCCAGCGAAAGCCAGAATAGTGCCCACTGCTCATGTTTTGTGGGCCCAGTGATTTTTATGTCGCGTATGTCTGTCGGTATTTCATCTTTGTTGGTCTTCATTTCATGTTCTGCTCACACTTGCGTGTGTAATCGGATTCTTATCTATGTAAAAAAATGCCTCTTATTATTTTAATTAGAGCTAAAAACGGCCATTCAGGGATTCATCCAATGGATTTGTTTTTGTAAGAAATTATTCAATTAATTTTATATATTTTCTCATTTAGGGTTAAAATGAAAAGGGTAGGGTAAAATAGTTAGCCCAGGAAATTTGTGTTGCTTTGATGACTACCTTGCCTCTTCCTAAATCTAATCCGATATAAAAATTAATTAATTAATCCTAATCATTTGAGGTTAATATTCAGCCTGCTACCATTGATATTGTGAACCTTGTTTTCCACTGGCGATCTACAAAATGTAGATTTAATTAATGGCCCAATATCGATGAAAATGAACAAAAATAATAAATCGAGGACCTGAACCAATAGCATAAACAACAGGGATGCATAATTTATCTCAAGAGCGCAAAATAAAGAATACAAGTTGTAATGCAGCTGGAGGCTTTTTGCAACTAATGATGGTGTGCCGGAAAGCACACTAAAAATTAACACGAACCAAAAAAGATTGTAGAGTGCGTAATTGACACATTTATTTTATTACATAATTGCTTTAAAATATAGGGTTTTCCAATAGGAATGATATGATTTTTAGTGACGTTTCGGCCATTTGTAATATGTCATGATCTGTCATTTTTTGTTTCATTTTATTCAGTAATGTTTACAATTTCATCATGGTGAGATATACGCAAGAACAACGTTTACAAATTATTCAGTTTTATTATCAAAATAATCGTTCTACAATTGCAACTTTTCGTGCGCTTTTGCCATTTTATAGTCGTAATAATTGTCCAAGTGTGCTCGCTATTCGTCGAATTGTTGAAAATGTTGAGCATACATTTTCTTTACTAATATAATACATTTTCTTTACTAATATAATTGGCCGTTCAAGTGCCAATAAGACAAAGAAACGCTCGAAGTAATGCAAATATTGCTGCCGTTCGGGCAAGTGTTGTTGAAGACAGCAATTTGTCGATTCCAAGACGTTCTCAAGAATTGGGACTGTCTCAAACCACAACCTGGCGGATTTTGAGAAAGGATTTGGGTTTGCATCGTATGAAATTGTTCTCACTCAAAAACTGAAGCCGTTGGACCACCGTAAACGTCGTGAATTTGCTGATTTTTCCTTGGAACAACTTGAAAACGATAAAGATTTTTTTTTTTAAATTATTTTCTCTGTTGAGGCTCACTTTCATCTGAGTGGTGCGGCAAATAAACAAAGCTGTCGATTATGGTGCGAAGAAAATCCACAAATTATTCATGAAAAACAATTACATTCACCTAAATTGACAGTTTGATGTGGTTTTTGGTCTGGTGGAATCATCGGTCCGTATTTTTTTCGAAATAAAGCTGGTAACACCATTACTGTCAATGGAGATCGGTATAGATCGATGATAACTAACTTTTTATGGCCGAAATTGGAAGAAGTTGATCTTGACAATATTTGGTTCCAACAAGACGGGGCTACGCGCTACACAGCTATTTCTTGTGGGGTTATTTGAACATTGGTCTTTAGCAAGAAACCAAACTCTCTTCAAGCTATTACAAGTCAATATTGAACGTGCTATTCGTGACATACGGCTGGATTTAGTGGAAAAAGTGCTCGAAAATTGGGTTCATCGAATTCGTTCCTGCAGAACAAGTCGCGGAGGCCATTTGAATGACGTTTTATTCAGAACTTAATTGTATCGATTGTACTTCACATTAAATAAACAACATTTCAATTTCCTTAACAATTAGTGTGTTTTTTTTTAAACAAATCATATCACTCTTATTGGAAAACGCTTTACTTAAATTAGTCCAGTCGAATAATTTTTTTACAAGAATTTAAGAGGACCAACTTGTACGGTGATTTTTATCGGATTAGACAACTTTATTCAATTGAATTCAGTACAAATTAATAGGGACTTTGGTTGCGAAAAACTGAATACTCTGCAAATTCCTAACACGAGTTTTTTATTACAATGCGCCATATCTCAGTACACTGAAGTGACTTATTAACTTAATCAAAATAATTTGTAATTTTGTACTTCTCTACCGGACCGATTAAATATTTTGCCTAGTTCATCAGTTCTATGTAATCCAGTTTTTGTCTATTAATTGGTTTATGAAGAAAATTACTTTTTGTCTCACTTGGTCTTATCAAATTGTTATTATTCCATTACTAAATAATAATGATTTTATTTATGTCGACAAATTTTTTACATCCAATTTATAGCATAAATTTTAAAAAGGTAATTTATCTGAAAGTCTCCAGATCAATCCTGAATTTTAATCACTCGAGTCTAAGATTGAATTTTGTTGCGATTTACACAGAAGACAAGTCACATTAGAAAAAAAAAAGATATGATGCATTATTTAACAAGAAATAATACTAAATACAAATATATTTATTATCTTAGGGCCTAATGTATTATGTAATTTTATCAAAAAAGAGAAGCAAAGAAAATTATAATGATTTTGATCCCAAGAAATAAAAAGTTATAAAAAATTTCTATGAAATCTACCCAGTAACAAAAATTCATCTTAAAACGTATCGTATAAAGTTGATATAAAAGAACATGGACGGCACCCATCATTATTATATGAACTGGCTAAGTGCGAGGGAAGTTTTGTATTATTATAAAGTAAAATTAGTTTGCCACATTCTATCTAACGTAATTTATGTCATAACGGTCTAGTTAACGGAATTAATAATAATAATAATAAGTTAAACCTTATTAATTCTCGCCTACATAGGAGTCGCAACATTTTTTCCTTCGACATGCATTCAAAAATATAAAAATACTTACCGTTACAGATGGATAACATGTTAGTGTATAATCTAGTAATGCTGCCTGAACATTTTCATATCCCTCTAAAACTGTTTTCCGATTCGTTATGCCCCGGACATCTGTAAATTGTAAAATACGTTCTAAAAGTTAACAATTTTGTTTAATAATCTCTTCAAATTTAAAAATGATAGTAAATTTGTCAGGAAAATTATAAAACTGTATAACATACCAGGATTTAATAGTAACAGGAATTTCATACAAATATAATCGCCAACATCGAATTTAAGCTCTAGCAATTTATTTTGTAATTCATTGAAACGTTCGGCTAGTAGCGGTACACCCAATAAACCTAAACCGAGCAAATCAAATTTTTGTCCATTTGGCAGGGTTGTCTCATCCGGTAGCCCGTTATGTATCCGATGATGTAAATGATCTAATACCAGCATATCTGACCATGAATTTTGTAAAAGTTTCATTTGATCATCAACCTAAAAAAAAAATAAATAAAAAATTCGAAATAAATCGTTTGTATAAAATTAACGCACTCCATTTTGTAAAGTGTTATTGTTGCTGTTAATTATTTATTGTATTTACTACCACTACTATTATTACTATTATTATTATTATTATTTTTTTTTGTATATTCTCTATATTTGGATAGTGTATGTATATATTGAATGTATGTACATACAAAAAAAAATATAAATTTAATTCATGTTGCAACAAAAATCGTTTTGGTTTTTAATAATACACAAATTATGCCAAGAGTCAGAACGAGATAAATGTACGACGTGCATTGTTTATCTCCATTTCACAGCACCGAGCGATGAAATAAAGAGAAGGTGCGTTAAAAATAATATAAATGTCAGATATTTCAGAATAATTTTTTATTTTTTTTTTAATTTCCCAATTTAATTTTTATTTTGTATTTTTATAAAAAAAAAAAAAATCAAGTAAAGATTTCGAAAATAAATTTACTTGTGAAACACTAAAATTTGTTAAAGAAATATTTAATATGTACGAAATGTATACAAAATACAAAAGTAGCAGCTCGCGTTTATATTGTGTTGTTGTACTTTGTTGCGAGTTAAAATGGTTAGAAATTAATCTTTATTGCAACCATTTGGTTTGTATTTCAAGAAATTGTAAATCTTTTTAATGGGAATCACAGCAAATATATGCAGGTAATTTCTTCACTAAGAAGGTGATTAAATTTAAACTTTTCGAAGCTTAAGGCAACAAATTATGTATCAACGATTTTCTTAATCGAAATTATCGGTTGGCAATTAAAAAACAGTACACCCTCTAAGACTACGGAATGTTTCGAAGACTAAATGTACGATGGTTTTTGTCAAGATGGTAAATTCACCAAATAGAATCATTTTTATTTATGCCATTTTGTTAGCTCTAATGTTTCATAATTTAAACGGTGACTATTTTTACTTCTTATACACAATTGAAACTTGTGGTGTCTTGCCAGTTGAAAATCATGATTCGAAAATTTATAAAATAAGGTAGGTGGGGGTAGTGTACTAGTACTAAATCATTTTTGTCAACAAGATAACTGGGTTCGAATGAAAATTATTTAGATTCAACCGAACTGTATACTGCCTTAATTCTTGATTAAAATTTTTGATCCCACATTGCCCAAGTCTTATAATTACATCAGTCCCACGATTTGTAAAGATTCTGGGCCCTGATTGTTATTCGTCAGGGTTGTAAGATTCTCATTATTTAAGGGTTAACCCAATGACGTCGGTAAAAACAGCTATTGTGGAACTGTTTGAGTCTCTTCTAAAACTATCGCATTGATTTGTTGATGGGGGTTAAAAATTCTATCATCATCGTTTTATCTACGATGCACTATAACCCAAACTCAAGTGTTTACTCTTAATATAAGTTTTATTTGGCAACGGTAACAAAGTTTGAATTAGATTTTTTTTTTCTTGGAGCAGGTAGTTGCTTCCATATTGGTGACTACAGAATTTAAATCACTTAAACGTAAAATGTAAAAATAATATTCCATTGCATTTAATTACAGTAAAGAACGCCAGTTATTGAGGTCTATGTTCGAGGGCGGGGCTATAGTGTTCCAATGGTTACATATTATAGGCCCGCACAGGACTCTATGTTCAACTGAGAGTGTGTTTTCCCTTTATATGGATAGTCAGACAAAATCAAGCCGCTAGAATCAGTGTGACGTCGCAATTAACTGCCACTCGTGTCTTAGCAAGATAACAGAACACAGAGCAGTGCCTTATTGTGGAATACGCGAGAAGGCTGGGTCTAGAATCTAATGAATTTCTTCAAAGATCCCAGAAACAGGAGGAAGAGGCTATATGTACTAAATGTACTTTTTTTGTTTCTAACCATCATTAGCACTACAAGGCAAACAATTTAAGTCAATTATTAATGGGTAACCTTTTCGCAAAAAATGACGAAACGTGAAACTTTCTGCATTATATAAGTACAGCTCTGGATGATTCGTGTAGGTTTGAGAAAGGGAAAGATCTTAAACAACTACTACTGCAAAACCTGACTTAATTTACGTAATTTGGGTAGGTAAGTTAATTTTTTTTTTTTGATCTTTTTCAATCTGTTCTGGGGCCGAAGCACTTCCAACTCTTTCGCAGTTCGCTTTTTCCGTCCTTACTTTACGCAGTCGCCTGCCAAATCGAGGACGTACGGCTATAGGTCCGATTTTTTTACTATTTGCACATTGCATAGCTCCATGCTAGCCTATACTGACATGGAAGATGGGTCGGCCCATGAGTTTTGCACTCCGACAGGGGGTCATAGTTGTGTTCCTTTTTATCTCCCAGATCGTAATCTGAAGATGAAAATTCCCTTTTGCATCCTGCCCCTATCGGGGCAGTAAGTTAATTGATTTCATTGACACGAATAGGCGATCTAACCACTGTATTTAGGGTTAAGTCAAAACACCGATTTTAAAATATCACATTCCAAATTTGGGCTCAATACTTTATTTTTAGACACAAACAAAATTCAACAATTTTTTAGGATTAATGCTAGAAACAGACGTGCGGAAAAACGCTTGCGTTTAAATTAGAATACACGACTATAAATGAAATGAAATACATGTATTCCGCATAGCAGGCGTTTTTCCGCAAGTTGTCTCTATTTCTAAAAAAACGCACCGCAGCAGTGTTGACTACATAACAAAAAAAAAATATCATGAATAAATATTTAACATCAAGACGGCTTTTCTATATTTTGACAGAAATTCCAAAACAAATTGTATATTGTTTATTGAAAACTCTATACCCAAAATTAAAAACGCAATGTCAGAAAACTACGCTCATATAGTTTATTTGCGTTTTCGCACGCGTACCCGCTTGCGGAAATTCCGCACGTCTGTTTCCAGCATAAGTAAATTTATTATTGCCATGTGCCACACGCTGGATTCTTTGTTAAAAAAAAAATTCCGACCAACTAAACTGAGAAAACAAAACACGACTGGTGTCTAATTAAAATTTGCTAAGTAAATTATGAATTAGCCATCTTGAAAATATTTCTAATCGGTGAGATAAATCTGAACTATAATTTTGTAGTTTAGAATCTCAGGTAATTTTTGGTTGGTGAACATTAGAGACAACTATCAATAACTATGGCCCTATTCTGGTAAATCCCCGGTAAAGAGATCGTATTAGGTACAACTGAAAAAGTTCTATTAAGTAAAAGCTTTTTCACAGACGTTACTTTCACCATAAATAATAAAAAAAACACGAGGAAGGAGCAGGGGGCTGGAATGACTTGATACTATTTGAAACGCTTTCATTACAATTTGAGACGATTTGTAACGATTTTATGCAGATTCATATTTTTTTTTATGATAACTTGAAGAAGATTTGAAATGACTTTTGAGACAATTTGAGATGAGTTGGAATGCTTTTTTGAAACCATTTCAGAAATTGTTCCATTTAATTACAATTTGAGACGATTTGAGAAAATTTAAGTAAATATGACACGATTTTTTGAGGCCATATGAGATGATTTGGAACGATTTGGTTACAGTTTGTGATAATGATTTTTAGATTTAAATCGTAATTATTTGATATAATTATATTTGATATAATTTAATTCTCCACATTGTAACCAAAAATGTGGAGCGGATCTGAGGATCTGAAATGATTTTATGTAGATTTAAGACTATTAGAAAAAATTTATGCAGATTTGAGTTTGAGATGACTTGGAAAGATTTGATTTCAATTTGAGGCAGTTTGAGCCAACTTTATGTAGATTTGGAACGATTTTGTGTAGATTTGAGATAGATTGGAACTATTTAATTACACCTTGAAATGATTTGGAACGACTTTTTAGATGATTTAGAATGCTTTGATTATAGTTTGAGACGATTTTATATAGATTTGAGATAATTTAAAACGATTTGATTTAATTTGAAATAGTTTATGTCTAGATTTGGGATAATTTGAGATAATTTGTTGACTATTTGAGATCTTTGAGATAGCTTGATATGACCTAGAATTGATTACTGAATGCCTTGATGTAGATTTGAGAAGCTTTGAGTTAATTTGGAACAACTTTTTGAGAGGCGATATGAGATGTTTTGATTACATTTTGAAACGATTTAATTAAATTTTGAGATAACAATTTTATGTAGATTTGACGGCGATTTAATTATTTGAAATAATTTTATTTTACATAGATTTGAGGCGCTTGGAGTAAATTTGGAACGATTTGATTACAATCTAAGACGATTTTTTTAGATTAATTTGGACCGATTTAATTGTTTGAGAAGATTCGCAAGGATTTGATTACAGTTTGAAATAATTTGGAGTGAATTTTTGAGATGAGTTTTGAATGGTTATAATTTGAAACGATTTTACGGAGATTTGAGACGCTTGGAGTTGATTGGAATGGTTTGATTACAATCTAAGACGATTTGAGATGGTTTTATGTATATTTCATATAATTTGGAACGATTTGGTTACAATTTAGAATGAGTTTTTCAGGCGATATACGAGTTGGAACGATTTGATTACCTTTTGAGATGATTTAGAATTATTTTATGTTGATTTGAGACGAATTAATTGTTTGAGAAAATTTGGAAGGATTTGATTACAGTTTGAAATATTTTTTAGCAGATTTTTAAGAGGTGCCATTGTAAATAGCATCTTAAATGAATTTATATAGATTTGAGACTATTAGAAAGTATTTATGCAGATTTGAGTTTGAGATGACTTGGAAAGATTTAATTTCAATTTGAAACGGTTTGAGCCAATTTCATGTAGATTTGGAACGATTTTGTGTAGATTTGGGATAGTTTGGAACTATTTGATAATTACAGCTTGAAATGATTTGGAACGGCTTTTTAGATGATTTAGAATGCTTTGATTATAGTTTGAGACGTTTTGGAACGATTTTATGTAGATTTGATATAATTTAAAACGATTTAATTCAATTTGGAACGGCTTATGTATAGATTTGGGACAATTTGAGATAGTTTGATATGACTTAGAATGCCTTGATGACAATTTTAGGATGGTTTGAGTTGATTTGGAAGACTTTTTGAGGCGATATGATTTTTTTTTTAAATATTTTGGAACAATTTAATTACATTTTGAGATAATGATTTTATGTAGATTTGATGAGATTTAATTATTTGAGATAATTTCCAATTTTTCAAACATGATTTGGGCAGATTTGGAAATTTTGTGTAGATAGATTTGCGATAGGTGGAACGATTGGATTACAATTTGGAACGGTTTTATGAGAAATTTATAAAGATTTGATTAAACTTTGAGACGATTTTATGTAGACTTGAGATAATTTGCACCGATTTGTCTACAATTTGAGACTATTTTTTGAGATGACTTGGAATACTTTGATTGCAATTTAAGACGATTTTATTTAGATTTGTGATGCTTTGAATTGATTTGGAACGATTTGATAACAATTTCAAACAATTTGGATCGATTTTATATAGATTTGAGATAATTTAGAACAACTTCTTTTTGAGTTGATTTGAGATAAATTGGAACGCTTTGACTTCAATTTAAACGGTTTAGAATGATTCTATTTAGATTTGAGACGATTTGGAAAGATCTGATCTGTTTTGTAATGATTTTTGGACACGATTTGAGATGATTCCGAACGATTTGAGGTGATTGAAATGATTTCATTTGATTACAATTTGAAGACGACTATACGACGAGAATGAAAAAAATTGAACCGTCACAACCTCTATTTACAGGGTGAATTTCTATAGAAACCCACTCATTACGATCACATAATATTGGTCTGTGGTGATTAATTTTGCTCCTTATGAAATATCGCCAGCAACAAAGAGAATTATGTAGTTCTTTTTGTATCGTGTAAGATACTTTGAACTGGCCGGTTCACTATAAGTCGATTCACTACCACTAATATATAAATGATTGCCTTTCATTTGTACTAAACCCAACTTTCTTTAATTCCACATAATAATTCATAAATCATGTATATGATGTGGGGCGATCATAATTTTGTTATCTAACAATATTCATCAAACCCAATTAAATTTTCCTGTTCCGTTTACTCTCGAATCGATATTTGTATTACTTATATTGTGAATTATTGCGGACTCGTATTCAAAAAAATTTGGGTTAAAAAAATTGTCGATAGATTTAAATCTTATATACAATATTTACAAATATATGTTGCTTACATATTATATATGAAACACAACGCCATGTCCTATAGTATGCCGTACAAAAATACTACAAAAAAATAACTATGTCGTGTCACGTCATCCTATAATATACAATAAAAACTAGTAAACTAATATCAGTATTATTTTCATTGATATATTCGGTTGTCGTTATTGTATCGAATGATTTTGCGTTACACATAGAAAATGGCCCATTTCCCTTGACACGATAAATAACAAAACATTATGTATCATATTTTTAAACTATAATTTTCTCATGTAAATGGCAAAAACCCATACACAAAACACAAACACACACACGAGAAGAACGTCATAAAACTCCAGATGTGTATGTCTGGAAAATTTAAAATCATTTCTCGCATTGTGGAAAACGTAATGGCGGAAATGTATTTTCATATGTACAGTAAACTACAACAACATAAATTTTCCTTTTTTGTCTGGTGCACTTTTATAAATAAGCGCCTCGCTGACATTATTTTATTTATAGTAAATCACATTCGGTGATAATTATTGCATCTGTGCATTGCAGCCGTAGTTTCAGGGGTTTATCTATATGGTTTCCATATAAATGGTTACAAAATCGGATTTACAATTTAGTTATGGTTAATAAAATGCATTTGTTCATATATAGAGACAGCGGTACCTAATTTATGCATGCATGGCTGTAAACATAAAATGCTGTTTAAGCTAAACATCTAATGTTTCTCGCGTATAAGTAAACTATGTAAAACTATTTTAATCGATCACAAATAAAAAATAAAAAATCGGTGCCAAGGTCAAACTATATATATATATATATATATATATATATATATATATATATATATATATATATATATATATATATATATATATATATATATATATATATATAAATATATATATATATATATATATATATATATATGTATATATATATATATATATATATATATATATATATATATATATATATATATATATATATATATATATATATATATGTATTATATATATATATATATATATATATATATATATATATATATATATATATATATATATATATATATATATATATATATATATATATATATATATATATATATATATATATATATATATATATATATATATATATATATATATATATATATATATATATATATATATATATATATATATATATATATATATATATATATATATATATATATATATATATATATATATATATATATATATATATATATATATATATATATATATATATATATATATATATATATATATATATATATATATATATATATATATATATATATATATATATATATATATATATATATATATATATATATATATATATATATATATATAACGAGTAAAATAAATTAATTATTAATGCAATTAAATTTATTTATGAATATATGATTAGCTACTAAACTAAATATGTGTATAAATTAAAAACCCTAGAATTAGGCCGTTCATAAAGCGGCGAGAAAATCTCAAGATTGCCACGAAGCTTTTAATCTGATTAGTTTAATATTATCTATTTATTGACTAATATTAGAATATATTATAAAAGTTTCAAGGAAATTATTAATGTTGGTCAATTGGGCAGCCTTCAAATATCAAAATAAATCTACAAAATGTTTTTTTGTTAGTTGTCACTATTAAAATAATAAAAAGTGTTTTTATAATTATGTATAGACGAACGAACGAACGAAGGTTTCGATTGTTTATAAATACATGAGCAAATTTCTAGAAGGTACAGGTTGATCGCTCTATACATCTTAGATGCGCACGATTATGAAGTAATCTACGAAAATATTTCTGCTAAAATATCGATCGGATGAGAAAATAATATCCAATCATGTTACACGAATGGACAGATACATACATACATATACAAATGAGTGTCGATTTAATCGTCGAACTCAAAAATACTCTGTGTATGTATGTATGTATATATATTCAATAAAGGATTTAGATCAAGGTTTATTGTATTTTAATGACATGCATTTTGAACTTAATTTGAATATAATATATGGAATATTTTAACATGATTTGAATTGTATCAATGCGTATAATGTCTAATTATATTAGTTAATACAAAATTACCTAAGTATGAAATCACAACTATACTCTCGTCTAATTTTATCAACAGTGATACAAATAGATGATCTTTATGGCTCGTCGCTAATTTTCGAACATATTTGATTATCAAAGTCTAGAATTCACTGAAGTTAATTTTCTTTGGGTCACTTGCTTCATGTTTTGAAAATGACAAGATCTCGACTCATGGCATAATCAATTTCGATTAATCGAAATTCTACTTAATTAAGTTTCTTTAATTTCTACACTTAAAGTAAAACCTTTTATAATCTTTTACAAAGTTCTTGAAGCCCTTATTGAATATATTCGTTTTTACTGCAGCCTAATTTTTCAAAGTACGAATCTACGATCGGGCGCAAAGCGACCGTTAAGATTTCTCTATAACAGTTTAAAGAAGTGTACATTATGTAACGTAACATGCGGTTAAGTGTATAATATCTAGGAACTGGACCAATAGACAATTCGGTCAGGTCGACTATGCACTATCAAGAAAAAAAAACTTTATTGAAAATTTGTAAAATTTTAAAATGAGAACTGTGGCGGAATATTCATTATATATTACCACTTTTTATCATAAGAAAAATATAAGTGTATGAATTAGACTTAAATTAATTAAGAAAGTTGAATTTATTATATCACATCACAGGTCCCAATAGTTATTCGAATCGAAGTTACGTGAATCCGTTTTCGAATATTTGGACTATTACGAATTCGGCCTTTCAGCCTCACAAACCCGTTGTTGTGCTTCGGCACACTTAGTGATTCACTGTTCTTTCATCAGTAATCTTGCCATATATTAACAAAATTAATGGCATAGAAACATCTTTCTTAATGGATATAAATTTTATTTTCAATGCTTCCTGCAAATACTACATATTTTTATTTTTTCCTCAAAGCCAGGCCTGCGAGTGAATAATTTTGAGAGTAAAATAGTATAACTTTTTTTTTGAGTATTTATACATTTTATATTTTTCGTTTGTTTCTCGAACAATTCTCGTACAGGTTTAGAAGCTTTATAATATATCGCCGAGACATATTAAGCAAATGTGATCAGATTTGCTGCAACAGTGACACAATTCAAATTTCACACATTTCTAAGACATTATAATCAAACGAAATCAAATTCTTATTTATTTTTTTATTTTGTATAAAAACATACTCTCTTGTTTATTTCTAGGAAATCAGATAAAATTCCATATAAAAAATTACTCAGATCGCGATAGATACATTAAAGGATTATAAAATTTAAGAGGATGTAGGACTAGGAACATTTTGATTCTAATAATTAGCGTGTATTTTCTTTACTTTAGAAAAATGTCGTTTTTACAAACAATTATGAGTGATGAGTGGATTTTGCGGTCACTCTTGCAGCAAATGAGCGGTATCAAATTTCTCCATTCCTTTTCAGGCCTAAGATCACAATATTTTGTGGGTGACGAAAAATAATCATGTCAAAAATTTATTTTTGTATGTATTTTGGACCAAAATACACATTTGTGCATTCCAGTTAAATCGTTTTCGTCCGAAAATCACTATTATAATGCTTTTTTCAAAAAGAATTCCGATTTCCGTTTAAATCCGGAAGACATTACAACCTGTCATTTTTTACATACACATTTGTGCGTGATGGACTTATATTGAAGCAAAAAAACAAATTCTGGTCGGAAAAGGGATATACTGAACTGGATCCACGTGAAGTGCGTAAACTATAATTTCAGATGAGGAAAAATTCAAATTTCGAAGTTCATTTGTATCCCTCACGATGCCACAATAATCATAATACTGAGACAAATCGGAGGGGTGAATATGTTGTGACCAACACCCGATTTTCTTTTACCACGAAAGTAAAGATCTCGAATTCTTGATAAAACTGTTCAACCCTTGTTGTTTGAAAATTAAATCTTTAAATTTATTTAAATCTTTTATTTCTTTGTTGTTTCTGTAATTGCTAAACTTTTAAAGATCATTTCAAAAATTAAAAAGCTCTCTTTGAAGCTGCCACTTTCGATACACAGGTTTTCACCAAATTTCACAAGGATCTCCCAATTAATGGAATTTTTTTCCGGTGGCCCTATCTCAGCCAAAAAGCATATCCGATCTCCAAATGAATTTTACTACATAAAAGAAAGTAAAATTTTTCGTTTTCGGAAACTAATGAGTTTTTTTTTAATTGTAAAATTCACCGTGTAGGTGTGGCGAGTGATCCCTTTTCCCTATATGCTCTCGATTCAATTGGTGCAACAATAAGTGAACACATAGACTAAAATGTGATTCTAGTTTTAGATGTTAAAGACCCTACCAAAAATAAATCACTTTATCAAATATCTTGATAACAGGGGGGCCTTTTACCGCCTTTTACGAAAGTGCAACGCGAGATGCGTTTCTAATTTGGGAAAGTGATTATAATTATTGTTGTTTATCCTCTGCTAGTGACTCTACTTATTTTGAAAGATTCAGAATTAAGGAGTTATCAGTGCTCTTACAAACACTGAATGGTCCAGTACATGGATCTTGAAGAGATTTCTTTATAGACAGCAAAAGTTCCCGAAAAGTAGAGAGCAGGCCATGAAATATTTAATCATAAAAATTGCTCACATTGAAGTGGCTGGATACCGGAGTTCATCCAATTTCCCCGTACAAATTCTGATTGGGTAATTTTATCGGCCAAATAAGAATATAAAAATTCCCCCTTTTAATAGGCATTCAAATACGAGTTCGGTTGGAATTGTTTTAAGTTACTCGTCAGAATTGTTTTAAGTTTACTTTTTTCGTAAATATCAAACAAAGTTTGTTTTATGCCATCTATTAATGACTGGCATGAACTAAATCTTTAATAAGTCTATCTGTATTTTAACAGAGCGCGAGATTTGCGTGTTGTATAAAATTTTTTATACAGAAATTGGCTTGTCGTAAATACTAACTATTTTTCAATGAATGTAACGGGTGATTTTTTTGTGGTTAGGATTTTCATGCATTAGTATTTGACAGATCACGCGGGATTTCAGACAAGGTGTCAAAGAGAAAGATGCTCAGTATGCTTTGACATTTCATAATGAATAGACTTACTAACGAGCCACAACGTCGAATTTTCAGTGAATGGGCCCTAGTAAAGTTGGCAGAAAATCCGCTTTTTTATCGACAAATTTTGTTCAGCGATGAGGCTCATTTCTGGTTGAATGGCTACGTAAATAAGCAAAATTGCCGCATTTGGAGTGAAGAGCAACCAGAAGCCGTTCAAGAACTGCCCATGCATCCCGAAAAATGCACTGTTTGGTGTGGTTTGTACGCTGGTGGAATCATTGGACCGTATTTTTTCAAAGATGCTGTTGGACGCAACGTTACGGTGAATGGCGATCGCTATCGTTCGATGCTAACAAACTTTTTGTTGCCAAAAATGGAAGAACTGAACTTAGTTGACATGTGGTTTCAACAAGATGGCGCTACATGCCACACAGCTCGCGATTCTATGGCCATTTTGAGGGAAAACTTCGGAGAACAATTCATCTCAAGAAATGGCCCGGTAAGTTGGCCACCAAGATCATGCGATTTGATGCCTTTAGACTATTTTTTGTGGGGCTACGTCAAGTCTAAAGAAATAAGCCAGCAACTATTCCAGTTTTGGAAGACAACATTTCCGAAGAAATTCGGGCTATTCCGGCCGAAATGCTCGAAAAAGTTGCCCAAAATTGGACTTTCCGAATGGACCACCTAAGACGCAGCCGCGGTCAACATTTAAATGAAATTATCTTCAAAAAGTAAATGTCATGGACCAATCTAACGTTTCAAATAAAGAACCGATGAGATTTTGCAAATTTTATGCGTTTTTTTTTAAAAAAAAGTTCTCAAGCTCTTAAAAAATCACCCGTTAATTTTTGGTTCGCTGAGAAGAAAAAAAAATAGCTGCAAGCCCAATTTATATTTTTTGGAAATAACGAATATTCTATGTGATCTTAATATATTTGCGGCGTCATCCATAATGTGAACCGTATTAATGAATCGATAATTCAATTAACATTAATGAGAACCATTTTTACCTATCTAGAAGTGAGTTTGTGTCTGAGCAAATGCTGTCTATTTTAAGAAAGCAATCTTTTTCTACAACCTGCGCCAATCTTGCTTTTGTTTCTGATTATAAGGCACAATTGCCTAGAATATCAAGAAATTCAAGGTTGAGCGATTAATGATTAAAAATGAGGAAAAAAGTTGTTTGGTAAGTGGTTCGTGAAGAGTATTATTTGAAGATGAACCTTGTACGATGCTAATGGTAAAAGAAAGTTCAAATGATCTAACATTTACAAGTTTGATTCAATGTTTTAAATATTTTAAAAGTGATTTTATTAAATACGGGTGGATTTCAAGTATTTTGTATTTGAAAGTATGTGTAATATCAGCGAAGAAAGTTTATTATTTAATCAACAATTTTTGAGGAGATAGTTCATTACAAATTTAACAGTGTTTTCTTATTTGTTTTATAATTAAAATTATTCCAAGGAAGGTTATATTAGACCACCGTTAGTTTAGTTCATTCTGTCTGGCATGGAGCTACATCATGAATTGATAATCTTAAGCTGAGTTAGTTATTCATTGACCTATTTAATATTCATGTTGCCTTCATGGATAATAAATGTGAAATAAAATTTTGCAACCTTCACGCTAACCCAATTTTTTTATCTAGTGAAGCGACTGGAGTAGAACTACTCAGATTGTTGGATGTAGAAAGTGTTCAAAAATGATAAAGTACGCATGCTAGTTAAAATATCTTTTTGTTGAAAAGGAATTTGATGAGCATGTTCCAGGTGAAAGGGATGGTATTTGTTATGCTGTCAATACATTAAGCCGCTTTAATCAAAATCCGGGTTTGGTCTATTGCAATGCCGTCAAAAAATATTGAGGTCTGATGAAACACAATTCCATCTTATGTTAATAAGTAAAATTACCGTGTCTTTTAGGTGGCGTTATGTCATTCAGGCGGAATCATTTGGCCTTCCTTTTGATAGCAATGAAGGTCGAACATTTATTTTGCGGCGCTATGCAGAGCCGCAAAAGGTAGAAGCCGTTTCTTGTCAACAAACGCGAAACGTTGGAGCAAATCTAAAAACCAACATCTTCCAAGTTATATCCGAATTTACAATTTATTAAACCCGAAGTAAGTAGCAAAAATCAAAAATTTGTTTTGTGTTTCTATCCCCCAGTTTAAAAATTATGTCCGAATATTATGGTAATATCATAGGTAAGAGACTCCACTCCGCGGATCTTAGATAAGAGACTCCACACGACTAAATAAAAAATTCCGTTAAAATTTTAAGCCCTTCCAATAAAGCCACGTTTACAAGTACTAAGTGAAAACAATTTAATAAATCCAATGAGGCGTGTTTCCTTTTAACAAACGCTAATTACATTAATCGGCAATATGATTTATTTCTGAAATACATTTTGCTAGTACGCCCGAATGTAGGCACATCAAATATAATAATTTATTTTGGCTTTAAATTTTGAAATTATCATACCAATATAAAAATTGTTGAAATTCTATTGATATGAATTATGAACAAATCACCAACGAACGATATTCAATGAATTCTAGAAGTTCGAGCATTTAAATATATGTACCTCAACACCCGAGAGGTGTACGATAAAAAATATTATTATCAAATTATAATATATAGGTATATTGAAAGTTTCCATTTTTTAAGAAATTAATTTATTTCCAAAAAATGTTAAATGATTTCGTGGAAGCGCAAATTCGAAAAAAAATGTTTAGTTGTTAGGGAAACAGACAAGAAGAGAAGAAATCAATAAAATATTTTTAGTATTTTGTCGAATTTGTTGCGAGCTGTCTAATTTTCCTGTAGCAAATTTTCTTTATACACCTATACAGAGCAATTAATATTTAGATTACCATTTACTTTATATCACCGCAAATAACATACGGCGGTGGCCAATTATAAATGTAACAAAAAGTGAAAGTATATTGTAAATTATCAAATTCGTGTGTCATTTAGATTTACAATAACAATTAATTAATTTTAGTTAGTTATTTATTTTTTGTTCTTAATAATGTAATGTCGTTATTAATGGTTTACTTGTATAACATTACAGTTTGGTGTTGTTGGTTAAACAGAATTTCTAATAGGAGGTATCGCTGGTTTCGCAAATTATACATATTAGGTATTTTGCAAATTTGATTTCACTTATTGTGGAACGATTATTGGAAAACTACAATACATGTAGCATAATTAATTATTACCAGTCTTACATGTTTTTTTTTTTTGAGTGAAAGTTCAAGTTCATCAAAAATATTTATCTGATAATTTGGCTCAGTAAAAACATGCATTTATGTAATATACGGTTTATACATATATAAAATAATATAAGCCCTGGAGATGCTTAACAACAAAAATTTTGAAAAATTGGTTTTAAAATTGTTTAAGCGAAATAGAAAATGATATACATAGAACGTAGCATACGTAGCAGAGGGTGTAACCCAGAATACGATATTTCATTCTAAGCTTTGTTCGGCACAAAACGCTTATTTGAATAACCTTTATATATCAGAATGCTATTAAGGTAGGCAAAGAAATCATGATTATTATTATTTTATCATTGAAAATAATTTTCTCTAAGTGAGTCCACGTGCATATAATTAAATTTTTTACAAAATGTATATATAAAATTAAACATTCATTCGTAAATATATAAATAAATATATTTAATTTATATTTGGTTATGAGATTTTTATTAAAATACATGTTTTGCCTTTCGGATGATTTTCCATAAATTTCTCAAAACAAAAAAATTATACTAAATAAATTCATTGTCTGAATAATATTAAATGTAATGTAAATAAATAAATAAAATAAAATAAGTCAAAATAAATGCCCATAAAAAATAATACAGATAATATATAGGCCATGGACATTTTTGGAATTAAAAATAAAAATAATGATGAGAAAATTTTTAATAAAACACAAATGTTAACGAAAAATATTAAGTTTTGAGGCAGTTTATTAAAATAAAAATAATATTCTAGAGAAAAGCTCTAATAATTTAATTGTTTTCATATTATCTTGTTAAAAAAACTTCGCCTGTGTAATTGCAAAAGAAAGCTCAGCAAATGATAGTTCATATACTACAGGCTTCACATATCGCTCATTTGCTGCAAAAGTGGCACAACCCCAAACCCAGTCATTTCTAAGATATTCGAATCAAACGATTCCCAATAGTTCATACTTTTATTATTTTCTATCAAAACATACTCTTTTATTTAGTTATTTCTAGAAAATTAGGTAAAATTCCATATCAAAAATCACTCAATTCGCGAAAGAAATTAACGTTTTAAGATATTGGTAACTACCCTAAGAAAATTTGGAAAATTCTAAAAAATTATAAACATTAAGATCTTATGTAGTAACAGACAAAAATTTATTTGACACAGAGTTGTGTCACTGTTGCAGCAAATGAGCGATATCATCTCAATATTTTCGGTGTTGCGAATGGTAAGGATTATCATACCTAGTTGGCTTCGAGTCAGGTTTATAATAACCATCCATCCAGAATGATTTTTTATGGATACATGATCGTACGTTCGTAAACAACAACGTCAGCGTATGCCACTTTAAATAAACACTCGTATGGATAGTTAATTGTAAACCGATCTTAATATGGACTCCAAATCATATGTGCGGAAACAGTAATCATTAATAAACCGATTGTGATGTAACTTCGTATGGTGGATCGATAGAAGATTCTAAAATGTCGTTGGAAGATGTTCTGATCTCACCACGATCAAATAAGGAATACACTCCAGTTCCGTTCTACTTGGCCATTTTAAACAAACTTCTCCTTAAAGTAATTTTGAAATCTCATTTACCCGGGGTCTTCACTATGCAAAATCGCTGAGATTTTCTATCATGAGACTAAATTTATGAATGTATGTGTAAGTATGTTATACAAATTTTGAAACTCTCAGCAAATTATCAGGAGGCTATTTCACGAAAAAATGTTCATGTAATTTTTAGGAAATGTCAGTGAAATTGTCAATGCTATACTGTTTTAACATAAAAATCTATAAAGTGGTTGACAATATTTACGGATTTTTTGAGAAAAAAACATACACATACATAAAATATCATGAGAGAAAGTCTAAGCGATTTTGCCTAGTGAAGACCCCGTGTTAACAACAATACCCAATATTATCATGGATCGTTCGTAAATACTATAGTTCCGATGGTGTCGTGTTTCCAGGTTAGGAGAAAGTGTGAATACTCACACGGAGATTCTCCCTTGGATTATTAACCCTCCGGCCAATTATTCGCCGATTATCACCTCCTCTCTCCCACCTAATTACGCCCCTGAATTATCCCGTTAATTATTAATCACTAATTATCCCCTTAAATTAAGTTAAATCGATTTTGATCTAAGCTGGGTTTTAATTTTTTTCTTGGAATAATACAATACTACACATACATACTTTGGGAAAACTCGATCTTTAATAATATCGCTAGTTGACGCTAGATGTCTCTAATACTACGAAATCAAATGATGCAGTTAATTTTCCAATTCTGGAGTATTATCAGCTAAAAATATTATACGCAAATTTTGTACTTTTATCAACTTAATATTTTACGACTTATCTATTATCATCATTTATCATCGTTATCATCATAAATACAATATTATCGACAAATTTAATTATGTTATTTTTAAGAAATAACAAAGTGTGTAATAAGTCTACTTCCATGTTCTGGATACTGGCCTTCTAATGGCCGTGAATAAATAACGATCGCCATTTTCTTTAACAATAAAGGTCAAATTCAAAAATAATTAACATATGATGGATATAGTTGAATGAAACTCGAGCATTTTTTGAGAGTAACAGGACATTATTCTTCCTGATCAAAAGCATCGGGTGTCTAAATGTTTGACTTCAGTTGTATCTAACAAATTTGACCAGAATCGGTTAAGAGATAATCAAGGAACCGGAGGAACAGGCGGCAGTAACGAGAGGAGGGGGTGAGGGGGAATTATAATAGACCGACCAAGAACAAGAAACGAAACGGGGAATAGATGGTAGGGTGATTGACCGGGCAGCAATGGCCGAAGTTTATAATGTCCTGGATCCGAATCCGATCCTGAACAATAGATTGGATTTTGATAAAAATAATTTATCTTTGGCTCGTATGACCCTAGTATATTAAAATTCAAATCCTAAAGGTCGATACCGACTTGGACAGAAAATTTTACGAGCTAAACGATAAATAAATTTTTTATTTTTGCACGTGATTCCACTACTCGGTTCTGAGGTCCATCAAGAAAAATTTTACAAAATCAGTTGTGTGGATTCTCATATAGATGGCTTCAGTGTAAAATCTTTAGTTGTATCAATAATTTGTACACTAGCACATTAAATTGAAGTTACAATTTGTCATTCGTTTATTTCTAACTTGTGATTAGAGATTAAGAATCCATTTTATAATTATACGTGGAATATTTTGATGCATGGAATATTTTGTGAAATGAACTTTTCATTTTATTCTTAAAATTTTTAGAAATGTTACCAAGCGCAGACGACCTATTGTTCCACAATAGTTTTTAAATCGGTAAATTTTACAAAAAGTTGTGGATGAACCGATATATTTTCGTGTGGTGAACAAACAAGCTAATGGACGAGTAGAATGGGTTTGGTAAAATTTACACCAATACCTGCGCGTATTGGTACGTTATATACAGTTCTCCTTTGCTACACTTATTTAATAGTTACACTTTTCGTTAAAAAGCTCACTTTGATCTAACTAAGCCAAATAGGAGATTCTATCAGAATGCTTCAGTTATTCAAAATCAACGAAAATGTTAATGGTGGAAGTGACACAGGTAGGTAGAGATAGGAAATAAACACAAATACCGCACGGGCCACGAAACAAATCTCCACCCTTCTGAATTCTCAAAAATCAAATTTAATTAGCTATCAAATCCTGAAAATCTCGTCGAGGTTGACTAAAAGATAATACTTCTCTCTTATATCACCTGATCAAGAATAAGTTTCGTCGTAACAACTTAATTTAAATTATTATTTATGAGTTTTACATTTTTTACGATTTGGTCGTCTGAAAACCTTTTCACCTGTATAGGCACCCCGTGCAAAGTTTTACAATAAGCACATACTATTTTGCTTAAAATTCCTACTTAAAGCATTTATGAATTTTTAATAACATTGATTTTCTGAGGTAAAATGGAAATGTAGAAAAAACAAATATATGTACATACACAAATTATTAAGACAATAAAATATTCATTAAAAAACAAATGGCTTGGTTTCGGAGCAGTATAAATTCACTAGAATTTTGTAAGACCAAACGCTTGCTTGGCCAAGTAAGAATAATAAATGTATATTCTATTTTCAAGAATTAAATTTTGACTTAAACATTTCGTTAGAATTTATCATTATAAGCCCAATTTCTAATTTACTGCACATCCATATAAATTCTAAACTAGGAGTTATAATTATGTAACATACTCGTATGCGTATCTAACCTAAATTCATTTGAATCAATATTTTTATGTCAAGTGCAAACCATTAATTTCTTCTGTGTACATTATAAACTGCTAGCGTGTGACGTAATTAAAAAAAACTAATACTACTTATTTCTTGCGATGACCAGGAAAAATTGAAGAAAAATACCAACAATTCTATATTTTTACATGTTATAATACCGAGTATAATAGTTTGAGTTGTTTTTTGTTAGTTTACTTGTTATAATGTTATTGCGTGACTATTTGATATAAAAATAACAAAAAAAATTATACCAACAACAATTATATGTATAATGAATAGTAAAAACACAAAATAGGATAAATCCACTGGGGCACATTTATTTATATTATAATTTGTGTGGTGCTGCTGTTGCTGCCACAGTGTAATAGTGACCCTCTTTATGGGTGTTGTTGCTGCTCAAATCAAAACCATAAAACAACAAAAAGTAATTCAAGATCAAATTGTGTAACGCAAAAACTAAACTTTAATTATTTAGTTTAGGGGTAGAATTAGCATGTGGTGGAATTTTTCTGTTTCTTTGTGGAAAACTAATGAAATTCATTTTTTCTGTAGTTCAAGAGTATCATGTTGTGTTGCTAATACAAGCTTTTATAATATATTTTTTGAAATTGTACTCGTATTTTAGCTCTGACGAAAATTTTCTAAGTTCTATTAATGGTGATTTAAGAGCCGGACGGTGTTCGAGCTAGAATAAATTTCGTAAAGACCTTCTAGATAGCAGCACGGTAATTATTAATTATTTTCTCCAAAAATGTTGTTGTATGACACAACCTGATATTACTTATATCTGATCTAACCAAATCGACCCAACCATCTGATCAAATCAGACGGTGTGGTGTGTAATGGGTTTTACGCTTAAAAGCCTGCCAAGTATTTGATATAAAATCTGTTAACGATTTTACCAACATTCCACTTATGTATGTGTTTGTTTTGTAGTTTGTTCAATGTATCACATAAACTCTCCAAATTTCTTTCACAGGAAAATAATGTCTCGGTTTATTATTTTCACGTGAAATTTTGGTATTTGTGTGTGTTCTTTCAATACTCCAAGTATTTCTTTATTTTTTCAACTCCTAATGCAAATTTTATAGTTCAAAAATTCCAAACCACATTGAGATGTTAAGTATGTTTAGACTGGTGGTAGGTAAAAGGGTTTCTAAAATAACATTTCAATGTATTCATTTTTGATGTACAACAGCTTTGAAGAACATGCGTTACATGGCATGGCAATTATTAAACGTCAAATAAGTGAATATAAAACTATTTTGAAGAGTTTATTTGCCCTGAGAACTACAAAACGAAAACAGAAGTGAAATTGAGTTAAGTATATAGAAAAATTTGACTTCTGATTTAATTTTGTATCAAGTTTGTTCATTGCATAAAAGATAGCACACATAAAATCTCCAATTTTTCGACCACGGAAACAACATCTCAATCCATTAATTTCACGTAAAAGAGTAATTTTCACCAAAAACCACAAAGCACGGTAAAATACATAGTTGTTGTTGTAGTCAAATGTTGTGTCAAAATTTTTGCTTCACTTTTATCGTACAAAGAGATAAAAATGCATTGAACAAGATGTATAGAAAAACTAGAGACATCCAGGCTCTACATTCATTCTAATTGGTAAAACTCTAACTTCATTAGCTAAACTGCGTACCGTAAAATAAAATTCCGCGGTGAAATTTTCATTTTTATTTTCGCTTGTCATTTTTATATAAAAAATTTGTACCGGCCTAAAACTATTAAATTTGTATGTGTTTGGCAAATAGGGTCAGCTGCACAAATAAACTGTAACTGTTCACATTGATGTTTGTCCTCTATTACAAGCAAATATAAATAAAATGCTGGAAAAATATAAATAGAGGCTATATAATCATTGGCTTTATAAATTGAATAGAGGCTAAATCCAAAACCCAATTGGTGAACAAAATTCTCTGTAAAAGGGTTTTACGAGTATGTAGAAAAAAAACGAAGTGGGATACGCTCGAAAACAAGTCATGACGCCTGAACACCTATTTTGGAATGAACCCCTTCTGTTAAAACGGACTTGGAAGTGTTCGAAAAAAACTTGAATGCTCCTTAGCCTTGCGGGGCTGTTTTTCGGAAACCAAGTTACCTATTTCTTAGTTTATTTTGTTTCGAATAATATTTTAAAAACATTTAAGAAGTTAAAAATTTAGCTACAAGACATAATTATTAACAAAAATTGATCTCATAATTGTGGGCCACAACAGCACATTTCAAAATAGAAAGTCACAAAACAGTACATAGTGCACTAAAGAAAATAGAACGGCACAGAAATATTTTTGATAGTTTTTTGATAGAAAAAAAAACATTGAAGAGTATTCTTCTTACAACCATTCCTGTTGGTTCAGGAAATTTGATATGTACATATGGTACATGTGTGATTAATAAAGCCGCCCAATAATTTTCCAGAAAATTGGAAGCTTGGAGACCTCTATAAAATTTAAACAAAAGAAAGTGTATCATTGCAAGTTTCTGACGTTGAAAAGTGAAGCTTTGCAAAAGATCATTTTATTAAAGATTTATACAACAACAATTGAACAAAAGTAAAAGTTCGACTCAAATTTTAATTGTTCGTATTATTTGTACGTTTCTGAAAAGAAAAAAATCGTTCTAACGATCAAAAATAATAAATCGGCAACACTTTTAATATTACTGAACATAACATGGTCACAAAAAAACATCCTTTTATTCAACAAAATAAAGTATTCTTTGGAACCAAATAAATAAAATGAAACCAATAATAATAATTTTGAACGCCGAATCATTTATATAACGTTACTATTTCTATTGCCAATTTATTAAATTTATTCCCTAGAATTAAATTTTCATGATACCAGAATTTTTTTTACATTAAATTGTGTCAATTTATTATTATTAGCCAAATATTAATTTTTCCATACCGGAGTACTTTTATTGTTATTTCAAAACAGAGGGCCTCTTATTATTACTTTTGAACATTTTCGTTAAATAACGATTGCGAACGTAGACGATTTTAATTTAATCGTTACGAAAATCGAACGTGATTTTGGTGCCGAATCTAGCGATAATGAAAATCAGAGACAAAAACCATCAATTGTCCATAAGTATTTGATATTCAAACAGTTATTTCGAAATATTCGATAATTATTTTCTAAACTGACTAACCGTGCACTTATTATTTTCTAAACTGACTTTGTCGTGACAAAACGGGGCTTGGGCAAATCAAGAATCGGTCGAAAATCACGAATTTAATGCTCTTTATTTAAGGCGATTATTTTCAGAAACAGAACAAGCTCTGGATTTTGTTTTAGGCAAAAAACAGCCACTCGATTTTTACTTGTCAGATTTTATCAAATTTAAAATTCAACAAACAACGTTGGCAAACCCTGAGAAATTTTAAAATTCCTGAATATTTTATTGAAAAAGTCACATAATTTTTTAAAACAAAAACGAAAAGATTGTTAAAATGTAATTTGCATTTTGAGCGCCGCTACATGTTCCATGAGCTTCAAGGTGGTCAAAAATTTTTTGAAATTGAAAACACCTTTCGCGAAGCAGAAACACAATTTCTGTAGATGTCAGACATTCTGCGTTAAAAGGCGAATATTACCAAATAATTTAAACAGATGATTTTGAATATTCTGTTATAGCTGAACTTAAATGTCCTAGTATTATGGTTTTTCCTGGGAATAAGGAATTGGAAAAAATATTTTCATAGTATTTTTGTTTGAAATGTATTTTTCCGGCCTACTGATAGAATCGGTTTAGTGTAAGTAAATATTTTCAAAACAAATCATCACACTCGCCTGTTATGGGACAACATTTATTTCTAATTGAAATTGACTACTAAAATTAATGCTAGAAACACATGTGCAGAATTCTGCATGCTTAAAAATTAGAACACACTAGTGTATATGGGTTAAAATACATGTACGACGCATGCCATGCAGAATTCCGCACGTCGTCTCTACTTCTAATTTGACTGCGCATCCATCGGTATTGACAACATGAAAAAAAATAAAACTAAAAATCTTCGGCAACTACATGCGATATTGTTTGATATTTTCCAATTTTGACACTAAATTTTGTCTAAATTACAGAATTTATAAAAGAAAACCAATTTTTATACGGTACAAGACATTTCAATTGCAAAAATATTTATCTGTGTGACAGAAAGTTAAGCTATCAACTTAGCGTTAACTCTAAATAAAAAATGTCGCACACGTGTGGTTATTAGTTTGGAAATAAAATTAAGTTGGAAATAATGGCCAATTTCGATATGGAAAAATTATTCCCAATGTATAAAAATTGTCATCCAGCTTCTCCCCTCCGTAGGCCAATAGGAAAAACTATGTAAATTCTTTTCCCAATTTCATATTTTCAGAGAATTACAGTGTCCCTATTCACTATTCAAAAATTGTGCCTATTCGTCTTTTACCGGACAAGTGGTGCTGTGGTTAAAGCTTCGGCACTTAGACCGGGAGGTACTGGGTTCCAGCAGAGGCTAGATGCAAAGCGAATTTTCGTCATCGATTACGATCGGTAATGTTAATAAAAACAAATAAGACCCTCTGTTGGAGTGCAGAATTCAACGCCGAAAAACCGTCCATGTCATTGTACAGGTTGATATAGAGCTTGGACATTAAATCCACTGGACAATTAATACATATTTTCTTTTAAAACAAAAAAAAACGCAAAGTGGCTGACATCTGACGGAATATTTTGAAACTAGGGCGAAAGGTGATCTGAGAAGTCGAAAATTAGTTTTAATGTAATATAAATTTCATAGATGACTATAATTCGACTGAATATTATGTAAAATGTTCAATTAGTTTACAATTATTGTAACAAATGATGAAATAATGGTGTCGATTCCTTGTACATCTTCTATTTATCTTTTCTTCTATTATTTCAAAAGCCACTCGATATTTACATATTTCAAAATTTTTATTTTTATTTATAGCTTGCTTGCTTAAATACATCGAGTTTTCCTAGTATAAATAGCAGCATAGAAGAAAAGAAAAATAAAAGGTTCAATTGAATCGACATAAATAATAAAATGGAATGAGGCTTTTTCCCGTATAAACAAATATCACCTTTCGCTCGTGTAGGAAATGACGTTAACTATGTGGTGATTAAAATGCCAATAACAGATTCACAGATTGCTCGACGTAATTTTAATTTGTTTACATAATACAAACCTCATTCAAAATTCGACGTTATTTTTCCTTATACGAATGGAGCCGAGGGTTGCAATTGCTAATCTAAAAAATAGTTCTAGTTGCAATTTGTATATGAAGACGCGCTTGACATTACCAAATGGCAATTTTAATATGTACATTTAGTTTTTTTTAAAGAATCTAGGCGAGTTAAATTCTTGAATCTGACGGTTAACTGGTCGGTGCAGTATGGAATGATCCATTTAAGAGGTTTACAACATTCCTATTGGCATTTCCGGACAAATCTGGCCAGTAGGAAGATTTTACGTTCTACAATAAATTTTTGGCAATTTTTTGGAACAAACATTCATATCCCAGCAATTGAATTTTATATCTATTTGTTTTATTTTTTAATTACATAATAAATGTACATATTTTAATTCTGGGTATTGATAAATATGTTGAATAGAATACGGGCTCGGCCAGTTTTTAACCAATTGAAAAGTACATGCAGTTTGTAAAATATACCAGAGATTTTAAAATGGAATTTGGTCTAGAATTCAATTCAAGATAATAAACAAGAGTTTTAGTTGTATGTGAAATTTTAAAGCGAACGTTGTGCATTACTGGAAAATAACATTTACGGAATAAACAAGAGATAACCGGCCGCCTTCGTGCCGTGGATAAAAACTTCTGTAATGATATTGAAAATTTAAAAAATCGTCCTAATTTACTTGAAGCTCGAATAAATTAGTTTAATTTTTATTTTTTTTTTTTTACTATCAGTCGGAAGTATGAATTCCCCGATTTTATACCGTCAACATTTTAAAGGTCAACATTTAGGCGATTAACGAATTATCAATGTACCCATGTCCAACGATTTTACAAAACTGGCGAAACTAATTTTTACTGACACGACACTCATGTATTTAATATTTTCGTAATTGATTTCTTGAATACTACCTATATCGAAAAACTAATTAACATAATAACAAAATATATCTATATAAAATTATGACATATAAACATTGTGACACCTAATTTCATAATCACACATACATATTGTTGACCACGATTTTTCTGTTGACGTATTAAGTTAAATAATATACATATTTTATAACGCGTCTATATGGTCTTAAAAATTTGACTTTTAAATTTGTATTTAACAGATTTTAAACCAAATTGTGAAGGTTAAAGTCAATTTTGAGTTTTAATTTAATTTCTTTTCAGGGTATTTTCGGTATAGCATAGCAATACCCTAAATACGTTCCGACATCCTACGTTTCAGTTCGGGCTGTAAAAATAATAATAATGAAAAATTTATGTCGTAACAATATATATTCTCGCCTTTGTACTTAAAATTTTAAACTACCTATTTACATTCTGTAGTGTGTATAGTTTTTCTTATAATACTTCGTTTTTGTTCATAACAAAATTATTATTACTTTATGTATATACATATATACAATGTGGCGTGCACGATGCAATTTAATAATAAAAACAAAACTTTACATATATACATGTATATAATGTTGTTTATATATAATACCCAGCATAAAATAAAAAAAAAATCACTCTCAGTTGTTGACCTACTTGTCAACTTAAGCCGAACCTCGCGCCACGCTAAATTCGAAAAAAATATTTTTTTTTACTTTATTATAACCAAATTTACTTTTCTTTGTTACAGTATTTTATATAGTTAGTCTTATTACCGGACGAGTTTCTCTGGAAGTTGTGTAAGTTTTACAACAACAACAAAACAAAAAGAAATAATAGTAATAATAACAGACGCGCCTTATTTAAAAAATATAATCAGTTTTCTTGTAATTTACAGTACTTATACACATAATGAAAAACACTTACCTTGAGATCTTTAAAGAATGTTGTATTTCGCGCCCAATCAACTTGTGAAAATAAATTTTGATCTAAAACTTTACACATCAATTCAAATAAATCTACCTCGCATTGATTATATGATTGACTTTGTAACAATGAATACAATTGTTGCTGCCACTCTCGATCATCGATCGTTTGAACAAATTCACGTATCATAGGCGACACTCTAATTAAATAAATAGAATAAAAAATGCGTTGGTTAATTACATTATTTAATTTAAATATAATATGATATACGACCTTAACGTTTCTACCCCGCTACCCGAATCGACTGTACTCGTTGGATTAGTTCCCGAATCAAAACTAAACGTTTTTGGACTAAGCGAATGTGGCGATGCTGTTGTTGAATTTGCTAACCATAATTTTGAATCAGTTACAGGATTTTGTAATACAGGAACGGATGTAGTTGTCGACGAATTTGTTGGACCGCTACTCAACGACGACATAGTAGTCGTTGCCACCGGATTTACTTGACTTAATGCTAATACTATTGGACTTGGTGATGAATCAGGTGACGATGTTAGTGATGAAACCTATATCAGAGAGAAAATAAAATCGGAAGAAAAAAATATTCAGTACATTTTTTTTGTTATACATAATTGTTCACAACAACAAAAGCTAAAGAGCGAGTATATATTTAACAAAATAATACACACATTTACTACTCTCACCTGTGGAATTTGTATCTCTTGTTTTATTTGCATATTTGTATACGGTTGCTGGTAACCAGTTGGCGATAATTGGGATGGTGCACCATCACCATTACTTCCCCCGCTTCCACCACCCATTGAACCTCTAATTGCTTGTAACGCTAATTGCCTTTGCCTAAGTATTTGTAATTTTCGCGCTCGATCTCTTTTATACATTGGACCAAATTTATTCCTACCACCTCTCATGCGATCTGCCCGTACCGCTAAAATAATAATTACAAAAAAAAAAAAATATTAATAACATTTTCAAAAATTAAATTAAATATTTTAAGATTACATTCTTACATTTGAATTTAGCTAGTTAAAATTATATGAACGAAAGTGTTTGGACCATTTCGTAATCATGAACGACAAAAATATAGTAAAATGACAATTATTTTATTATATATTGAACAAATATTAATTTAGCTGTTTTATTTTTAACAGATTTCGAAATTGTTCAGAAAAAGTAAAAAATTGAAAGTTCAAACAGTCAACACAATTCGTCATAATTTTTTTGAGAGAAACTTTTTTTTTAGACAATACCCAACCGTTTATAAACGTGCAATGTTGCCATGACAATAATCTAATTATATTTAAATGCATAACATATAGACATACAATTCATTCATTAAATAATAATAATAATTATTTTCGCGCTTTTGTAATTTTGTAATAGTTTTGTAAAAATGATGGTATTGTGTTATCATCGTAAACAAAACCGAGCTCTTATATTATATTTGGGCTTGATTTCACTTTCATTATAAATCAATTAACACTTGTTGTGTATTAGAGGCACCACTCCAGCCAACTACTAAGTGTATAGTTTCACACTGTGATAATAAACAGGTGTTTGCGGTATCGTTTTTTTTGCATATAACTTACACAAAAACAAAATGCACTAAAATTATTTATTGGTCAATATATAAGCAATTACAAATTCCACTGTGGAATTGGGAAATCAAAATACAACAAAAAATATAAAAATTGTATATTAAAATTACAAAAATGTGACATTTACCACTTTATGAATAGAGAAAAAAAATAAATGTATACAATAATAATAAAACCAACAACGAAAGATCAATAGTTTTGATATTGTTATAGTTTTTTATGTATTTATTTATTTATTAATTATATAAGAGTTTTTGTTATAAATTAGTGGGTTGCATTCTCCTCCAGTATTTAAACACAAAATTGTTTGTACACATATTGAAACTCGTATACAGCATAACCCAAACAACAACCGCCCGATACTTATATCATGGTAAAGTCCTACCTCGACGTATATGATTTTCAATCAGCGGATGATTTGTTTGCTAACGAAACCGATTAAAATAAAATTTACCGCAATAAAATTTAGTAATAAATACAAAATTAATTTATTTGTATTTTGAAGTGAAAAAATGGCGCTTAATGCGCGCAACCTAAACAAGGTGTGTACCTTAACTGATACAACTGCAGTAGAAAATAGGAATTATGCATTAATCAACATAAAAAAGCCAGCAATTATATAGCTTAATTTAGTAACACGTTTAATTAGCATTTAATTTGCGAAAAATAATTAAAAAAGTAATTAATTAATAAATGTAATTCAATCCGCCAGGTAAAATGTCCATAATTTTGTTATTAGAGTATTGGTTTTCAACATTGACTGTATTGAGAGCGACTTTTTTGACTCAATTGCCGAATAAACTAAATTAATGAGTAGTTATACTATTACCCACCAGTTTTTATCATTTAGCCTCCGGGGCCCTATTCTGGTTTTCCTCGGGAATAAGGAATTGGGAATTAGTGACGTATTTCTAGCAGTTGGGAATTTTTTATTCCCCAAAGTGTATTCTGCCGTTTGGGAAATTTTTTATTGGGAAAAAATAATTCCATTTTATAGCAGTTTTGACGTTCGTTTTTCCCCATTATTTTTTTAGGGAATTGTAATTTATACTTTTTCGAATTTTTAAACATTACTTTTCTAATAAATATATATTTAAAAATAAATTAAACTTGTAATAAGGTCGCGTTTTAGTTTATAAAAAACAAAATAAAAAATTTTTCCCCCAAAAATTATTCCCAGTCTACCAGAACATGCACTTGAGAACGGAAAATAAATATTTGGGAATTATTGCAATTTGTAATTACAGCAAAATATTTTCCCTATCCAGAAAGCCAGAATAGGGCCACTGATGAGGTTACTTGACTATTTAGTTGTCATTTTCATTTTTTATTTTTATTATTTTTTTACGAGTAAAAATGTCTAAAAGGAGATACTCTCATTCTTAAATTTCGATTGTAATTTATTTCAAAAATTCGACCATCATCGAACACTGTTGAAAATCTAATTTTGTGAATTTTTATTTGATCTCTTCATTTCACAATCTTACAGTTTCGATAATTGATATAATTTCAGAACGCCATTCGTCGAGGTCATATTTAATTCAACTATTAACCGCCAGGAACAGCACTATATAGCAAAAATAATTACTAATTTTTGTTATTTTTCATCCAAATTTCGTACTTTAAGTTTAATTAATAATATCGTACTAAGACACGTGTACTATTGAAAAACCAATAAAAGTTTGAAAATTTGTTTATGGGTTTTGAAAGTAAACCTATAATTTGAAATTAATACAAAATTAAAATTCAGAATCAATGTAAAAATGTCTCATTAAACGAAATTTATTACAACGATTCATTCTCGTGAGAATTGCTCGATGCCATTAAGAAATTCTGATTGTTCGGCTATTTCGTATTTTTGTAAACTTCACTGCTGCCATCTTTTGGAGAACAGTGTAAATTGAACTATACATTTTCTCAAAATGTGTGATATCGCATTTCCTGCCTCTCGAAGGCAATCTAGGATAAATCAATAATAATTAAAATGCAACATATATGTCAGGGAATAGTTAACAATTTCAATGCTCTATTTTAGTCCTGCGTTAAATTAGAATTTCAACACATAATGCAAGTCATTTTGATATATATTTACAGTATTTTACAAAATTATTAGAAAAACCTCTCTGTAACTGCTGGTACCTGACGTGGGTAAATTATTTATGTTACCCATTTACATATATGAATTATGATCCCAATATTGAACTGGCAACGTTTCATATAAAAATTACTTTAAAAATTTCTGGAGTGCTACCGATTCTTTCTATTTTATGTTGCCCCTGTAGATGGATTATGGTCCGAGTTATAATTAAAACACAAGCTTAGAGTAGTTGCACAGAAATTAATTGTATTTTTATATCAAAAACCTCAGCAGAAAACAGTGCTACTGGCGGTGAATAACAAAATACAATTTCTCTATAGGCTTATCTACATGATCTAGCGCATTTCCAATATGGTATAAGGATCCAATTGGTATTGCTCTTTGCAAAAAAAAAAAATACCGCTACCAGAAACATTTTTCGATTCTATGTGAAATATACTAACGTGAACTGTAAAACAAAAAAGTTCACTAAACAAAGTGCACTAAAATAAAGTGCACTAAACAAAGTGTACTAAAACAAAATGCACTAAACAAACTGCACTATAACGGGAGTGTACTAAACATAGTGCACCACAAAAAGCGGACTGAAATAAAATACACTAACAAAGCGCATTAAAATAATGTGCACTAAACAAAAATCACTAGGCATTGAGGTAGTAGTCTATGAGGCAAGCATTTTGTTAGTCAAATCTTGGATAAATTTTATATCGCATATTAATTTTGTTTACACCCCTTCTATCTACTCGTAATAGATCGATCGTGAATGAAAAAAATACAAAATGACAATTTTCTGGACCCAACCACCTTGTTCCACTCAAATTAGATCAATCCGAGATTAATCCTCATTGTTTATGAAATGGTTTAATTCCACTCCTATTCCACAAATTAGGTCCAATCCGATTTGTCATTTTTCAAAGCAATGTTCAGCCCTAACAATTGAATTCCCATGTTCATCATACATCCGTCGTCCCAATTGGTAGAAAATTGACTTAAATTTATTAAAATAAGCGAGTTAATTTATTATTAAATTAGTTTCACATCGTAATGTGCGTTCTATTTTCACATTAGAGTCATTCCAACTCCATCCCCCCAGATTTTAGTTTTAAAGTTGAAAACGTATCCTGATTTTGATTTCTTTCTAAACTTTTAGTGAACGATTTTAATAATATCTGATAAGGGGAGATTTTCGAGTGCCAAAAATGATTGGGAACAAACCCGACTTCGAGAAACTCCGATTTGAGGATTTTCAATACCAGGTTTTAAAATATTTCATATTTTTGCGTTTCTTTTGTGATTTATGACTTTTGGTCGTTTTTTAAGTTTTCAAAATTAATACTGGATGTGGTTCTAAGTAGGCTTGGATTATAGGAAGAAGTTCGATTTTCTAGTTGGAAATGGGATTCCAGTTCCGTATATGGCACTGCGAAATAACCAAATAAAATAAAACTAAGCCATTCCTCAAACGTTCTGAATGAAACTGAGTTTATATGATAATAAATTTCAATATGAGCTTCGAATGCGGTTCTGAAAAATGGCCGACTTAAATGGAACAAAGTCATTTCTCAATCAATTTATTAGGTTAGACGTATAACTTTTACTTTGCAGCAATATAACTCTTCTGCAAATTATTTTTAGCCTCAAAGGTCTTGCGGGTGAGATAAAAATTAGTCGTAAAATACAAATTTATGTTTCCCACAATAGAAAATCTACAATATCTAAATAGAAAACAATTGGGATTTATGGCGCGAATTATATGCTAATTAAGCCATTGCACAGCAGATCAACATTTTTCAAAAATCTCAAAAAGGGTATATGCTCGGCGCTGTAAAGGTTTTACAAGAACCCATTTTTTTAAATTTAAAAAAGGCTAAAATTCCAATGATTAATTTTCCTCATAATTTGTAACCTGCGACAAAACGGTGAATTTGTAACCTAAAAGCTAATAACAGAATTCTTGCTTGGTCCAAGCGAGAGAGATCACATTAGTATATCGGAATAGAATAAAATGTATCTACCTCCAGCGTCAAAGTAGATATGTAATGCCAATAATGATATGCAACAACAATATCTTCTAAAATAAACGTATAATTTGATAGCAGTGCCAAAACGGCGCATTTGTGAACTAATTTGTTGATAAGAAAATTTTTGTTTGGTTCAAAACCATTCAAATGATATGCTACATGATTAAATAAGAAGGAAAAAATGTTTGCGTTCAGCGCCAAACCGGTAATTTTGAGTATTAAGAAGCTTCAGCTGACTTTGTGTATTCCTCAAAAAATTTTAAATGATATAGAGCAGGTGTATATTCTATAAGATTCAAAATTTGCCAACAGCGCGGGATCAAACGGTCGATTTATGAACTAAATTGATATTGTCACAATCTTTGTTCCAAAATTTTCCAAGCGGTATACTACAGTGCTATTTGGAAATAACGAAAAATACCGTAAATCGTGATGTTTGGGGATTTACGAGTGTATTTTGATGGCAGGTATCCAACCCTTTCACGTCCAGGTTGTAAAAACTTTTCAATTCTTCGAATTATAAATAAAAAAAAAAATTGAGATAGATTTTATTTTTTAGGGTTCAGAGACCTTCAAAACGCCAAGAAATGTGGTTTTGGACCATTCCACCATTTTGGTCGGTTTTGGACCATTCCACCATTTTGGTCATTTCAATTCTGCTTGGTTCTACAGACCAAAGTTAAGAAATAAAATATCGAACAAAAATAGTATAACTAAATATTCTTAGTCTGAAAGAAGACAACGCTTTGAGCCGTAAAGCAATATGTTTATTTAAAGATAAACTAATGATGATAGGGGTGAACTACAAGATACAATTTATGACATATTTTGATCTGAATTAGATTGTTTTGAACCGACAAAGATTCCGCAATTAAATTTGTTGGGCTCCAAAAGCTTCGCCTAATGGGAACGTCGTCGAGAAACTTATAAGTCACTGTGAGAAGATCCGTGTAAAATTCACAGTACATAAAAGCGAGATAAACAAAAATAATCAATTCGCCCATACATTTGTGTCAAAGCATACATTACAAAGCATACAACTAAATTAAGATTTTACCATTTTTTCCTAGATCAGCGACAGAGACATCACATATTCATCATTTAAAAATCGAAGACTAATTTAATTTTGAAAACAACTAGCTATAAATAAATAAATGCTGATGACTTATTTTGTATCTTCCCTCTTTGCAAAAATAAATAAATTTTAGAGTTGAGATTTATTACAGCATTCACGGCGAATCAGTATTGTGTATTAATTTCAGCGACACAATAAATAAATTTTAGAGTTAGAATTTGTTTTTTGTTTGTTGCTCGTTTGACTGATTCAAATTGTACCATTGTCATAAACCTTTATTGTACGAGCAAATCAAAAATGGCGTTCAGAGGAACACCTATCAAAATATAATAGTTTTGACATCATTAGGGAATTTCCTTCATTTTTAAAAAAAAAAAGGAAACACAAATTTTATTTGATTGGCTAGAGAGCGTCACAACAAAAACCAAAGAATAATAAACCGAAAAGATTGAAGCCGCCATTTTGAAAAATAAAAATGTAACAGAAAGATATGGCTTTACGATCTATTATTTTCAACGCATACTCGTCTAGCACATCGTTCGAAAGGTTTTGGATCAAATTTACTATTTTGACAATAACACCTTAGTTCGTAAATCCACCGTTTTGGCACTGTTGGCAAATTGTTTTTAAATTAAAGAATATACACGTCTTGTTCGACCGACACACGTGATGTGTAAAGCATCTTCTTACTTTAGTACCTTAGAATAACGGCAGTGGTGCTGATAGCAGATAAAGTTTTTCTTGAAAAGGTTTTGAACCAAGCAACAATTCAAGACAAAAATTAAGTTGAAGAACTTTAGTAATATAAAATCAAAAATTTTGTGGAATTTTGTGGGTCTTGACCGAAGTTCTGATTACCTCGTGAGGTTCCAGACTCTCGATTCTTCTTAGAAGTTACTACTAAGACATTCTATATTTTCACTGAATACCAAAGCAAAGTAAATTTATTGGCCTACTAAAAACTATATAACTACTTTTAATTGTGCTAGCCGTCTGTAAATGTGGTGTCCATGTTATTTAACTAGGCTATTATTGAAATTTAATTTATAAATAAAACCCGTTATTTTAGGTAATACTCAATACATTAATAGACGTTGGCACAGTACATCACAATTGCCCGAGACATATTTTCATTATCTATTCTTCAAGCATCGAGTAAACTGTCGAATACAATAAATTATAATGGTTACTTTAATTTTTTGTTCAAAATAGAAAATTGATTGATTTTTAAAATCACTTCGGCCAAATGTTATTATTTCCAGTCCAATTCAATAATGAATTAAAACAATTCCCCACAGGCCTTAGTCAATAACCAGTTTCATATATTTTACATTCATGATCCAACAACATATCATATATAAATCATATCTAACATTCAGAAAATAAGCGTCTTATTATAAAATAATTCGCGTTCGTTAACTCTACAAAGAAATAAGAAATCATAATCTCAATCACATTCCTTTTACAAATCTATAGAATTATTTCGTGCTTCTAAGTTTTTAATATAAAATTTCAAATCGTATATATGTTACGCATACGAAGAAGCTAATTATGATTCACTTGCATAATCCCATCGAGTATGGAGTGTCCCAAATGCAACCTGATCATATCTCGTTCATAACAAGAACAGTTAAAATGAATATCGTATATTTGTATTAAATTACATCTCAAAGATAAATTCATTAGTAAAAGTGAATATGTAAGTATATTTTATAAGAAATTCGGTCACTGCCAAGGTTTGCATTTCTTTATATTTTCTATGATTTATTTTGTAACAATTTCTATTTGTTTTCTTATTATTATTATTACTGTTATTACTACCATTTTATGTATTTTCTTTTGGCGCGCGCTAAGCTTGATCTCTAAATACATAAAACGTACAAAATAAGTAAAAGTGGTTTGTGGTGATATAACAAACAGTGAGAAATTTTTTTTTTCTATGTACCGCGCGCCGCATTATTACAACAACGTGGAAGCTCTTTAGCATAATTTTACCTAGATAGTTTATATGCGCGCCGGTCGGCATTTTTATTTTCTCTCTCTTATATACGAGTATACATATATAAAATTGTCAATGAATTTCTTGACTTTGACATTTCTTTGCGTCGACGACGACTAATTTATTACAAGATCGATTATAGGAAATTTTTATGTTTGTTTTGTGAAATTATTTTAGAATAATTGAATATTTTCAATTTTCGTGTTTTATTTAGACAAAATTTCCGCTAAAACAAAAAAATTTTAATTTCTAATTTTATTGTATCACGTTTTATCGATATCATATATAACGATATTATTGTGTTGCTATCTAAACTATGTATGTACAAAAAAAAATTATGCATGTTATATGATTATTTCAACCAAAATTCAGACTGTACACTGTTACCATACACAACATACGAGAATACGGTCCAATGTTATTTAAGAATATTGTTTATACTCGTAAATTGCTCGATGCATATATAATATACGGATAATAATATTCTTGTTTTTAAAAAAATCGTTTTGCTCTAATTATTCAGCGAAACGAGACGCCAAAAATACATTTAAAAATGTATGCTGTACTGCCTACTGTGAATATGTTTTGTTGGAAGGTTTGCAAGTTATATACGAGGGGCGTTCAATAACTCCTATACATTCCGCCGGAGTTATATAGGGAAGATTGCCGCTTTATTGCAAGTTTCTGCAAAATTAAATAAATTTTTTCATACAGAGCAACCTTTTTGCTCTCGGTCTAAGCTAATTACTGGACTAGTGTCCTCTTAACGCCCTGGATACAGTAAATAGACAAGAATTATTTTGTGTTGATAATAGCACCCCCAAAATGAGCTTTAAACGCTTTTTTCCTATTTTCAGAGTTTTTCATAGGTGCAAACTTGATAGGTGGCTATAATGCCGATATATGGCGCTATATATTGTAAGAGATTCGATAATTTTTAAAACACTCGTTTATCTTAGAATCAGATAGTAATGGGAAATATTGAGTGAAGCACAATTTGCATTAAGATCTTAAATATTCAGAAATAGTTATGAATTATTACGTTTTTTAGACAGTGTTTTTGTGTTGTATGTAATGTACTCATCGGCGGATACAATCACACATGGAATTCGATTTTTGACTTTTTTAAGCGAAGCTTGGTTATAGGTCTATTTTCTGGGCAAAAAAAATTATAAGAAATTTCCACTTTCGGTAAAAAGTTATTTTCATCCATCAGAAGTTGTTCTGCTTCAGAATTATCACATTTTAATACATTGTCTGGAATTTGGTCAGGTGAGCGAAGTAATCAATTCGAATGTAATCCATAGTGGCCTCAGTCATAGATAAATTTATTAGTTTCTGATGCTGCTCACATTTTTGTGTTATATTGGCCCAAGCATTATAAAGGTCTTTATCCTCTTTTATGCCATTCTATACACTCTGTGTAGCTTTAAATGGTTGCAAATGGCTTTTCCTTAAAAATGTCCCGAATTTAGCAGAAAATGTATCTTGAGATGCTAGTTTGTTATAATTCACCGCGTCAGCAGAAAATGGATAAATTCCGCTTGTTTTAAAAGTATTTTGGATAGTGATTGGGTTTGCTCCCGTTGGTGAAACTGTGGCAAAATCTTCGATTTTTAATCGCTTCCCGTTTTATTTATGAGTTTAAAATTATAGACAGTCTTTCTCCATTCCGTTTTAAGCGGACGGAAAACACCGATCTCTAAACGCTGCAGGAGGTCGATTGCATTGGCATAAAGTGCTATTAAAAAATAAATTTGAAGCGTATCCATCTAGGAAAAAAATAACCGGAAGTTAAACAGAACTTTGCTTTAATCACGGGAGAAATACATTTGTGATGTACTCACATTGAAAACCTCTCCCGTCCTCCACCCGGAATCGAAGCAGCTCATACGTCAGCTTTTTGGTATTCTCTGTTCTAGTGCAAAGGGAATACTTTTATATTTATACACCACTATCAGTGGAGGAATATCCCCTTATTAACGCAGTAAGGCACTTTTTTCGTCGTTATTGTTAAATTATATAAACCTTTCTTTCATTTTGCTGTTAAAACACACTTTTCCTTAGGTGCTAGTAAAAAAACGCACTCGCGTCACAGTTTAAATTCACTTCGGATCTTTCATTGCATCCTTATAGTTATTTTGCAATAAATACATATTAATTTACGGAAACCATCCCTTATAAAGGGTTTTCCAATAAGGACTTGACAACTTTTTTTTTAAATAAAACGAAAATCTTATTATTGGCTTGAAGTAGAATCAAAACATTTATGTATTGAATTCGACAACGTTCATATGTCTACCACAGGCACGTTTGCAGGTATCGATTCGTTGAACCCAATTTTTGATGACTCGGCCACACATTTTGACGGAAACGGCCGCTATCTCTCGTTCAATATTGGCTCTGTAGCTCCTCTAATGACGCCGGCTTGTTGGCATAGACCAATGATTTAACGTAGCCCCATAAAAAAATGTCTAGGAGTGTTAAAATCACACGATCTAGGCGGCCAATCAACAGAACCCATTTCTGGATATAACACGTTCATCGAATTTAGATTTAAATAAGTCGATTGTTAGACCCGCTGTTGCAACATGTCTCTGTATAGTGATCTCCATTGATTGTACCGTGGCGGTCATTTTCATCGATGAAAAAAACGATCCAATGACACCACCAGCAAAAAACCACACCATACAGTTATTTTTGTAGTTTAGGTGTTTCTTGAAGCACATGAGGGTTTTCACTTGACCAATAGCGCATATTCTGTTTGTTGACGAAGCCGTTTACCAAAAATTGCGCTTCATCACTGAAGATGGTTTTGCGGTCATCTTCTTCCAACATTTCCAAAGCCCAACCCGAGAACGTACGACGCTTCATGTGATCGAGTGGCTTTGGGTCTTGCGTTAACTTGATCTTATAAGGGTGCAAGCCAAGATCCTTTCGCAAAATTCGCCAAAGTGTGGTCTGAGCGATACCCAATTCTTGAATATGCCGTGGAATCGACTGTTTTGGTTCGTTTGCGGCAGACGCTTGAACGGCAGCAATAACCCGTTGTCTCACTGGAACGGGAACATTCAGCAGCGAATATTTATAGACTCAAATTTTTTCACTAGACTATGAATTGCTTGTCTACTGGGACGATAATTATGACCAACAATTGGAATTAACGCTCTTAAAGTTGCAGTCACCGACTCGGAATTTTTGTAGTAAATTTTAATTATTTGTAAACGTTGTTCGTTCGTGTACTTCACCATGATGAAAATGTTGTCTTTACTGAATGTTTTGACACTGACAGTTTGGTTATTCGTTTCGTGCGTTCAGAGTGAAAGTTCAAAGTTATCAAGTCCTACCCGGTATTTTGGTCTAATATGATATCCCGCCTTGTAATTAAATGATGCAAGACTCGTTACGAAATATCAGTATTTCTTTTTTAGAAACCGTCGTACAAACGTCGGCCCGATCTACCATCTTTAAAATTATATTCTCTTTTGATATTTTTAATAGGAGCTGAACACTGTCACAATATATAAGATACATTCTTTAATTCTTCTTCCCTTTTGCGGTTGTTAATACCGTAGAGTGGCCTATGTCCGCATTTAAAGCATATGCCTCTCGGTTTGTAAAGTAATGTAAAATTGCTTGCTAGTAGCATATATGCTCATACCATTTGTCATATCTTCGAGCGCGTTGTTGAGATCATCCCGGACTATATTGAAGACGCTAAACATGCGTTTCTGTGGGATATCGCCCGCGGCTCGAACAGTTCGTTCTGATTTTTTTTTGAAACAGAAACCTTCTGCATCCCAAACTGTGAAACTTATCCGCACACACCCTCCGATCTTAGACTTAAAATTTGATTTCGTACAAATAATGAATGAGGATTAAAACATGAAATATATCGTCGGTTTGGTGCAACAGTGACACTAATTTTTCAGTAGAACATTTTGAAAAAATCACTTAAAATAGTGCGTACAAACGGCGTTTTTCAAAAGTAAATAAAACACATTCTGATTAGAAAAATAATTTTTTTTCTATTCCTATATCTTCAATCGGATCTTAATTTTTATAATTCTTTAAAATTTTGCCAATTATCTTGGGATAGTTTCCAATAACTTAAAATCTTAATTTCTTTCGCCAATTAAGTGATTTTTTACGTGGAATTTTACCTTATTTTTTAATTACATAAGAGAGTATGTTTTGATACAAAATAATAAAAATATGAATTATTGGGTATCGTTTGATTACAATATCTTAGAAATGAGTGAAATTTGAGTTGTGTCACTAATTTTTAAGGTATTGAATATAATTGTAAATACACAAAATTTGAATAAATATTGTATTAAATAGTTTTAGCTAAATAAAGTTGAATAATATATTGCAAAATTTTTGTAATAAAATGGTTTAACGAATTGCCAAAGAATCGATGAATTGCGGACTGCAACTGGCTGCTGCATAAATTTAGCCTTCACAACGGGCAACTAAAATGTCGAGCTGATTCCTAGACAGTCCGAAAATTGATATTTATTGTAAGAGCGGTGGAGAATGCGTCGATGTACGACGGTTAATTCCGGATGGTTTTAACCGGACAAGTGGTGCTTCATCATTTCACCGGGAGCTCCTGGATTCAAATCTCTCTAGACGCAGGAGCAAAGCGAATTTTCATCATCAATTCGACAATGAAAACTACCAGTAAATAAAAAAAAAATATGTACTGCCATTCTTTACAGTCGATACAAGTCGATGGAACCTTTGTCAATAATTATTATCATGAAGTCATGACCAATGTCAACAGCAGATAATTTTCATGTAAACAATAATGATCGACGTAAACAAAACGACAATGTGTTTTGTGCAATTACATAATTAACTTTGATTGTTTTCTTACTTTACATGTAAAATATAAATGTAAATAATTCATTGTTTACCAAAATATCGGAGAGCAGAGATTTGTAAAATTCATAAATTATTATAAAAGAAATAAAATTCATGAATTATTTTAGACCAAAAAACTTCGTCTAATTCAAGAGTAAAGAATATATATTGAAACTAACTCCCCCGAAAGGTGTAGATATTGACGATTATTACTTTCTCCAAATATTTTTTTTTATTATAAGCATTGTTTACACCGTACATATCAAAATGGGACCAAGGAAACATTTTCCGCGTCGATTAAATTCCCAAACCATGCGTCCACAACAATATCGATAATACAAAGTGCAAGAAAATAAAACCCACACACTGTCATTCTTTACAAGTCGATACAAAAAGAAATGACAGATGATTTTGGTGTAAACAATGATGATCTTTATAAGACACGCGTGTGTGTTTTGTAAAATATATAATTTACTTTGATTGGTTTCTTTCTTTACATTGTAAAATGCAATTAGTAATTTTATAATTTAAATGTAAATACTTGATTAATGACTAAAAGGAGCGGAAAGGCAACCGTTATGAAATTATTATAAAATATAAAGTTTGTCCGATGCAAGAATTGTGTTTGTAAAATAAATGTAAATAATAGTTATATAAAGTAAATACATATAACAAATTAAATTAATGAAATTACACTCTCGAGCAACTAAATCGATTCAAACCTTCAGCGCTCACAAAAAGGCATATTTTTTAAAATTGCTTAACTGATTTTCGTAAACAACTTTTTATTAAAATATATACAGTACTTTCCAAATTAATGCAATCGTAACAAAATGCGATGTTTCGGTGAAAACATTTGGCGTGCTGCAATTTCCTGTATAATACCACGTTGAACGATATTTGGCATCAGTCACTTATCAGGCGTTAACCTGAACAAATCCACACAAGTTGTTGCTTTATTGCAAGAAAACAAAATCAAGGAGAATTCACTCGTCAGATAATACACATCACGGCGTGATAATACAACTTCACGGCGAAATCGCCATTCCACGGGCGTCGATACAGCAGGAGGTAAGACAACCTCGAGATGGAGTTGTTAGTCAATGGTCAGTAAGAAGACGCTTGAATGGAGCCAACCTCCCTCCAAGACTGCCCGCTAGAGGCCCAAAATTGGCAGCACGCCACCGTGGATATTTGGAAATTATTGTGAAAATATTTTCGGGAATATTCCCGTTTTATTTAAATAAAAAGATTCGTTGTTGTAAATCATCAAATTATTCGCAATCCAGCGATACGAACCGAGTTTGCCATTCGTAACATTACATTATTAAAAGTTACAACATTTGAATATTTATTAGCTTCGATTAGATATCGGATAACTCCAGTATAACAGTAGAAACAGTAAAACCAGTAAAACAAACATTTGTACAAACACACAAGACAAATAGTTTAACACTTTAAACAGTTTGAGAAATTTCGTCAAATTTTATACATTATGTTCAGTTTACTGTCGAAATGAATTCAAGAGTCGATGAAATGCTAGTCAGGTTGTCGAAGTATATAACCTACTTTGCTCATTTTATTTCTCGAAAATTATCACATAATAGACACCAACATCGGAGGTGATCATGGATCATCTGATAACCATTAAAACTACAGTAATCCACAACATTTTACAAATTTGTACAACACATATTGTTTCAATACTAAAATTAAACATTTTTGTTTTAATGATTAACGCGAAACATTTTGCTTAATGTGATCAAGTTAACAAATCTAACACTATATAGTGTTTTGTAATAGTTATATTCATGTTTATAATACAAACATATTTCGGTGTTTATTAAGAAATGTTTAGTTGTGCTGCGACTGAGCAAGAGGAGAATGAAATTGTCTAAAGAAATAAAAATTTGTGTTAATTTTTGTGACGATCATGTTCGAAATTTAATTTTGAAAGATTTATAAATATCAAAAAGTTAATAATTAATATCAACTTTTGAAGATGTGTAAAAATGTACATAATATAAAAATTTCTCTTATTGAAGAGTACATAGATACAAGCAATTCATTCAACTAATTTGGAATACACTAGGGTCTCGAGTTGCGTGGCTAATGTGTTCCAGAAAAATAGGACACAACATGCCCAAAATTTTGTATTTTTTTTTTAGCATTCAATTTAGCAATCATTTTTGTTTTCCAGATATCATTAGAACAGCTGACGCTTGTTCTAATGTTTGTTCAAATTCTGGCACTGTGTTCTTCGTCGGGATCTTTATTAAAATATCAAATCTTTCAGATTTTAGTTTACTTAATTGCTTTGGCAACACGTTTGTTGTAAGAGGCTTGGAATTTTGAAATTCTAGTAAATTGTCAATATATCTCTAGTTGTCATACTTAAATCGGCATAATGTATATGTTCGTCGAATCTGGCTTCAACCATGCACTTCTACCGCAGTTATTACACATTCTGACCAAATTTCGCAATTCATGCAGGGCGATTTTGTTTTATTTTTATGGCAAATTCTTTAGAAGAAATGAAATGAGATCAATTATTTTGTGTTCCAAAGAACACGAAAAGAAAAAAATGATTTGTTTACATTTGTTTAAAGGGAAATCAAAACAAACAACAACAACAAAATATTACAACGTAACAAAAAAATCACTTTAAATTACACCAAATTCACTTTAAATTACACAAAAACTAATATTATTTATAATATTTTATTTAAATAAACACTTAGACGCAAGTTAAAATATAAACACCAAATTATAATGCCGATAATGAAAATTGTGCGTCTTTTGTTTCTTTGTTTTTGACATTGAAGTTTTTCTTTTTTTTTTTTTTTTGATCAGAAAACAAATCCTTCAAAAAAAGAGATCACATGAAAAGGTATTTGTGATCAAAATTTTTTGATCATATCAATTTTTTTGATCATTTTTCTTCTAAAGAACTTGACATTACTTTTACCTAATATTGCTCAGCTCAACTAGAAACAGCGCAAGCTGAACCGACGCAACTAGAGAATTTAGTGTATTATAACCCTAACTGTATCCGTATAAGCACGCATTAAATTATGATATTCAAAGATTTGAAATGTTTGCTTTATTTAATTCAGTCGAGTCTGAAAAACATATGGTAACGTATTTTCGAAACCCCGATTACAAACATATGACATAAAATAAATATAATAATACGAAAACATCAAAATAATGTAATATCGCTCGCTATCAATTTAATTCAATCTTAACTCGTAATTGTTTTTTATATATCGAGGTAAATTCCGCGCAATAAAATTACCAATTAAAAGAATTTAAGTTTTATTGAAATTATTTCAAAAAAGATTTTGTTGCATAATCAACATTGGATAATGGATTCATATAATTCGTAAGCTGCTAACTCCATCAACATATTTAAGGAAAAATTCATTCTTATCATTTTTACGTGAAGTTTCTCGTCTAATCATGCGAAACATACGTTGACGCGTAGATCACATATATAAACAACAACCTTTGATTATTACGCGTAAAAGACTTTATTCTAACAACACACGTTTTTAACTAAACAAAAACAATGATGAGTAATTTGTATACAGTTAGTATAAATAAGTACACTGAGTTAAGTATGTAATGCCAGAAATTATAAAAAAAATTATGAACACTGATATTTTTCCAATCGTCCGAAACTTGATTTTACGAAACAACTTAAAATTGTATTCGTGTGCAATGTACGTTTAACTAATACAAAATGTACAGTCTGGTTCAAAAGTACCCAAATAACAAGTATTTTGAATTTCGAAGCACCTAGTTTTGAAATAGTGTTCAGAAGTAAAATATTGGAAGTGTCACTCATCGAGGTTAAATTGTTTTGCACTTGAGTGCAAAAGTAACCTTATCCGATCGATTATTCGCCCATTTGCTGCAAGAGTGACACAACTCAAAATTCATTCCCTTCTAAGATATTCGACTCAAACGATTCCCAATAAATCATATTTTTATTATTTTGTATCAAAACATACTCCCTTATGTAGTTATTTCAAGCAAATTAGGTAAAATTCCATATCAAAAATCACTCAATTCGCGAATGGAATTAACATTTTAAGATATTGGAAACTATCCTAAGAAAACTTGCAAATTATTGAAGAATTATAAAAATTAAGATCCGACTGAGGATGTAGGAATAGAAAAAAAATTGTTTTACTAATCAGAATGTATTTTTATTTACTTTTGAAAATCGCCGTTTTTACAAATTATTTTGAGTGATATTTTCAAATCGCGCTACTGAAAAATTAAAAATTTTGGATTGTGTCACTCTTGCAGCAAATGAACGTTTTCAGTATAGCGATTTGAAAATATCACTCAAAATTGAGTGTAAAAAAGGCGTTCTTCAAAATAAAACTACATTCTGATTAGTAAAATATTTTTTTTTCTATTCCTACGTCTTCAATCGGATCTTAATTTTTATAATTCGTTAATATTTTGCAAATTTTCTTAAGATAGTTTCCAATATCTTAGAATGTTAATACCTTTCGCGAGTTGAGTGATATTTTATATGAGATTTTACCTAATTTGCTAGAAATAACTTCATAAGAGAGTATGTTTTGAAACGAAATAATAAAAATAGGATTTATTGGGAACCGTTTGATTTGATTATCTTAGAAATGAATGATTTTTGGGTTGTGTCACTGTTGCAGCAAATGAGCGCATCTACCGTAATATATCTGTGCATATTATTGAAATTTATTGAGTGAAATTTGAGATTTTATAACTTGGTTCAAAGAATTTTTCAATTACTAAGTTTCAATTTCAAGTAAGTAGTTAAGTCATATAAAATGGTTAACCTTAAACACTTTAGATTTACACAGAACTCCAGAAGTGCCTGTTCGAATAGGAATAGTTGATTTAAAGTCTTAAATGTTGAAACAAAACCAACCTAATACCACAGTTTCTACGAAATTTGTTATTTGGAATTAGTGAAAAATGATTGAGTGGAAAACTATTAAGAGCAAACTTATTGAGTGAAAAGTTGTTGAGTGAAATTTTAAATTTAAAAATCTAATGGCTCAACTTGTAATTAAGCATAACGATTTTGGAATTCTAATGTCGTTAAAACACAAAATTAGGGCACACAATTATTCCTTTGCGAATTCGTTGTTTAGAAAGAAACACGTTTCATAAAACAACATATTTGGTTACTCAGTTCCTTCGGGTAAATGAGTGACTGATCAGAATTATGTTTATTCGGAGTGAAATTTTATATTTTTTAAAATTTTGTATCTCAGCTGACGGCAGAGTGTAAATGCGTTTTGAGTGTAAACCGCATACATGGTCGGATTTAAAGTTGCATTAAGTGAAATTTAGATTTATCGTTTTGAAAACAGGTCATCCTAAAAATTCTATTAACCAACAACGGCGTTCATTTTTTTGAATTTTGTTAATACGATGAGTGAAAACCAGATGAGTGAAGTTTAAAATTTTCTAACTGGGCTTATAGATTTTAAAATACATATATTTAGTCTGAACATTAACATTAGAAGTTCGTTTTTCAAAAGAGAAAATCGTTCAGTGAAAACTCAAATAATTTATTACTCATTACTTCTTTATTACGTTCTTTCGGGTTAAGTATACGAAACTGGTTAGACATTGAAATTTTGGGTTTTTCTGGGTGACAGCCAGATATTACTTTTACATTGAATAAAAGTAATATCTGGCTATCACCCAGAATAACCCAAAATTTGATATAGAAATAAATACAATAAAATTCGAGGTTATGAAGGGGTTGACAAATGCGTAGCGAATCATAACACTTCGCTAAGGCATTGTGATTATGCTTTGTATGTAAGTTGAATGTATTTTCAATACACTCAAACCTGTTTTTCTGTGGTCTTTTTTTGTTCGGTATTTTTTGTGCGATTTTTTTTATGCGGTATATGAAAAAGCTTATTCAGTACAATCTACTTAAGTCTTTTCAAAATTTCAGTCAAATTAGAACATAATTGAAGGTGATTAATATAATTAGTTAATTGACGTTGACCATTTACAGTGAATCGCGCTCGTATTCGTAATTGTAGTTTTAAAAACGATAAAAATCACTTATGTGCATCAACAGTTTAATTTTTTTACTTTTAAATCAGAAACACTATAGTTAACTTCATTTTTATATAAAAATGTGTGGGTATATGTGTTACATATTTTAAGAAAATTATAATAAATTGAACTTAGTCTAAGACTCATATCGCTTTCGTATTCATAACTCATCAGAGACGGATACTAAACTAGCCAGTTAAATTATTAATTATTAAAAATATTCCACTCCATCTTCAATCGATGTATTAAATCGTTGCTTGTCACAGATTCTCAATGGGATTGATATCGGGCGATTGCGATGGGGTTTACATGACTTTTGGACAATTATATAATAATCATTGTCGTGTATCGTAAGCTTCATGTTTGTATGCCCAATTTCATCACACCCAATTAAATCAGATAAATTTACCTTTAGAATTTCGATGTACTTTGTTTTATTCATTATTCCCTGATTTTTGTTTTGTAGTGAAATAAATAATAAAAGACCCTCTAAAGAAAAACGTGAGCCGCTTAAAACGGCACGAAAACTGAACGTTTAAGTGACGCGGTTTTGAGTAACAATATGGAAAAACGTCATTGTATGCATACATAAAGATTATAAAGAGTCCGCCATTTGTAATTATACCTTTTGTCATTCTTTTCAAACGTATTTTTGCTTTTCGATCGTCACAATCATTACGAATATCATTCAACCATTTGAGGTAATAAATTTAGTTTAAATATGCATATACAATATAAAAAAAAATAAATTGAAAAATCATCTACATATTAATTATGAATAATTGGCTAAACTAAGTAAATAAGTGCAATAATTAAGTTTTGAATTTTATATTTAGTAAATAAGCATTATTGAATTTTTGAATTATGAATTTAGTAAATAAGTAAATTAATGAATTTTTGAAATTTCTAATTAGTAAATAAGTACATAAATTAATTTTTGAAATATTTAATTTTTTATTATTTCATAATTTAGCAAATAAGTACCTAAATGAAATTTAATGACTTGTTTTGCTATAATTTTTAATTGTATTTTGTATTGAAGTAGTATTAAAGCCTAAATGAGGTTGTGATATACATATAGTAAACTATTGTGATAATAAATTGCCAATGATATTAAAATTAAATAATAAATTTGTTATATTTTACACATAAAAATAATTTAATTTTATTTCAACAAAGAATATTTCTCTAAATTTACCCAAATGGAATCGAAAATAATACGTAAAAGTTCTGTTTTGCGATACAAAGACATTCCTCTTTTGCACAACGCAAACATATCGCCTTGGCGTTATAAAAAACCTTCATTTTTTCGATATAAAATCATTTCGTTTTTATGGTACGCAAATAGGCCGCTTTGGCGTACCGAAAACGTGATACATCAGTGGTACGATTTTTATTTTAAAATTCATAGTTCAAAATTTACGGAAACGGTTCGCTTTCTTAACGCCAAAACGTTACGTTTGCGAAGTTTTATATATGAAGTAAAAGCATTTTTCGTTGCGCTTATGTTACGCTTGCAAGCAAATTTGAAAAAAAACGATTAAAGTAGCAGGCGAAAAATTCGAATAATATAAAAAATTTTAAAGCAAATTATTCGATTCGATTTCAAGAATACGCGCCCGTTCCCTAAACTAGAAAGTTTTTTTTTACATGACACTTTCCGAAATTTAATCTTATTTTCCGATTCTTCTTACTGACCCATGGTTTTTTCTGGCTACTCTACCATTATATCCAGCTCTCTTTAAAACGCACCGAACAGTATCTGGGTCTACATCTTTTTATTAAAAGAAGCGTTGATTTGCGCTATTCACTTTAGAGCGCTTAAACGAGAACCTCTTTTAATTGCATGCACAATATACCGTTCCTCTGCAACAGTAAACATTTTGCGGTTCGTGTTTCGCGGCAAATTTTCTACTCGATTTTCAATTTGGTGTCGTTTTACGATGTACTGTATTGTAGAAATACTGCTTTGTACTATTACTGCTTTGTACTAACGCACCCACTGATATTGAGTACAAAGCGAAACCGCAAAAATAAATAAAGGATAATGATAAATAATGGTACAATTCAAACTCAAATGGAATTTTACGAATATGAATGCAACGCCTATTTTTCTTTATGCACAGATTTTTATTTATTTTTTAAGCATAGTTGTTAAAAAAACTATATGGTTTCGGTTTGCCGTCTGTCCGTCCGTGTGCACGATAACTTGAGAACGGATGGAGATATCAACTTAATTTTTTCACTAAAAGTTCAAGCAATTCATGGAAATGATCCCTATTGATTTGGGCATTTCTGTGTTTAGGTTGTTCGGAGATATGTAGGGTTTTGTTAACCCCCCTCCTTAAAATTGATAATTTTTTTTTTATTTTTAATTCTATTTTGGTTTCATCGAGCATGTGAATGTGGAATAAAAATATATCTAGTCTGGATGTGGGTTTGTGTGGGTGGTAGGAAACGTGGTATGGGAGGTGGAGGGGGATGGGATGAGGTGTGTTGGGTTTGGTGTGGGAATTTGGGATTTAGTGGGTGAGGGTTTGTGTGTGTGTGAAAGTGGGTGCGGAGTGGTTAAAGGGTGATAATATGGGTGGTATAGGGTGGTGCGGGTGAGATGGGTTTTGGGGTTTGAGTTGGATAGTGGGTGAGGGGTGGTAATAATGTTTAGATGTGGTGGTTTGTGGTTGATTGAGGTCAGTTGAGATATGGTGGATTGGGATCGGTTGGGTTGGGTGTATATTCGGTTAGGTGGGTGTGGGAGTAGGTGGTCGTAATATTTGAAATACGCAAATCACACTGCATAGAAGTTCTTTATAGACAACAAAAATGCTTATAGAGATCGGCTCCGAACCTTTCCCGTCTTTTTTTTTGTTATTTTTGAAAAATATTTGGGTTACGAATACGAGTGCGATTCACTGTATTTTTTTCGGTTTTTGATATTTCATCACATTGCCTAAATATTGCGTCAGGTTGCGTAATTGTTTAACTTATTTTCTACCTGAGGCTTTTTATGTGGTCTCTGTTCACCGCATAAAAAAAAACTTTTTAAACGTGTTGCGAAAAATATTTTTTATACCTACTCGTAAAGTTTTGGAAGATTTTTTTTATGCGGTCCCTATCCACCACACAAAAAGCAGGTTTGAGTTCATTTTTGTAGTTTGTACACTGCAGTCTGATGAGACGGCCGAATTTTTAATTTAAAGAATTCAATGTTTCATTAGTTCGAAACCTAACTTCCAACGTCTTACAACGCATCTTCAATAGAATTCCTTATGACTGTTTCCTTACAGAAAAGTATGAAAAAAAAGTTGTTCATACTTTTCTGTAAGGAAAAAGTCATAACGAATTCTATTGAGGATGCGTTGTAAATGATTTTAGAAATTAGTTTCCTAAATGCGTTTTGAATTTGTTTAAGAATTGTATCACAAGTTGTTGCCAAATTCTTTATAATTATTCAAACTGTCACAGAACGCCGTCAAAACTCAAGAACTTCCTGGAACTCTCTGCATGATCATTATTAACCGCAGTAACTGAATTCCAAATTTTAATCTAAGCCCAGTACCATCACTAGATTCAGTAATATCGTCTTTGGTAGAGATGTAGAGTAAATCCCCCTAATTTCAAGCTTGTTCTAAGGAATTTTCCTAATTTTTTTAATTTACTACCAGAACTACCAGTTTTAACTACTGTTTAAACCAGAATGTAACGTAGGATGGCGATCCATAAAGTCTGGTTGGAAAGAAAAGGTTAAAATTTAAAACGTTCTGGGTGAACGGAAGAACTCTACTTACTACTACTGAAAAACAACGAAAATAAAAATGAAAAATAACGGCGAAAGAATTCTCTATCATCAAAAACACTTACAACGAGATCAAATTTTCATATTTTAACATTTTATAGTAAGCTAAACCGCCCCGGTGGCAAAGTGGTTAGCATGCTTGCTCCAGCGACCGGAGGTCCCGGGTTCGATTCCCGGTGGTGACAAGGAAAAAATTTCACGGCTGGTTTTAGGATCAATGATTAATCACTCATTATCCGAAATGAAAATATGATTATGAAACCTCATTTGAGGCGGCCAAATACCTTGAATGGGGTATAGTGCCAGAGAGAGAGAGAGAGAGAGAGTAAGCTAAACATGCATGTATTACTTGTAGCATACATTTAGGGGAAAATTAAACTAAGCGTTAATCCTGCTTGCCTAATTAACATCAACTAAAAGGACAATTTCTGAAATTTCAAACAAAATGTAAATGTTTATTGTTTTGTGTAAAACAAAATTTAAAGTTAGTAAATTTCTTTGACGCCTAAAATTAAAAAAACGTAAGTTTTTTACATGACAATAAATACAGTTGTGGATCAATTATTTTTCGGAGAAAAGAGATTTTTCCAAAGTTGTACGGTTTAATAACTGTTACGAGGGTCGATCAATACGTACCCGTGTTAGGAATGAAGTCACAAGTTTTTTAAATTTTTATTTTTCAACGTAATCTCCTTTTACGTTGATCGATACACTTCCCCAGTGCTTCTGCCATTTTTTAACCACTCCAAAAAATCAGAACAGAAAGAAATCGCAGACAGCCAGGTCAGGCGAGTACGGTGTGTGCGGCAGTAACTCGTAGCGCAGTTCATGCAATTTGGCCGGGACAATCTGGCTGACAAATAAAAATTAACCTGTGAACTATACTGAAATTTAGTATGGTGTCAGTACAGTACACGATGGTAATGTCAAATTTCCTCATCAACGCCACCTGTTTTCAAACACGGGTACTTATGAATCGACCTTCGTATATATAACCAATACCAACTTTTGATTATCCACACCCAGGCTAATAAATTGCAAATCTTTTTAGTTTTAATTAGTTTGTTGAACTGTCAAAGGTTGCTATTGCTAGAAATAAATTTTCCCGTTGAAAATATTGATCGGCTGAATTAAAAAATCAAGTATGCGACTGACGCTATTTTCAGAAATCTATACTTTTGGAACCAAAAAAACCAACATTATTTAGCACCTAAAATAAGGTATTCTGGTCGGGTTTTAAAAGGTGGTATCAGTCAGGATTTAAAAGATGTTCAACACATAACCCTTGAAGATTTATCCTAGGCACGGTACTCGAAGAACACGGATACCTTCCCTCGAATTACACGGTTTCAGATTTTCGTTGATTCTTTTTTATTTTGTTTTTTGTATAACATAACAACAAAAAATCGTGTTCTTGGAGGGTTTCCTATAAATAGCTTTTCGTTTTTTCATTATTGCGATTATGAATTTGAATAGCATTGCGATAAAGAATTTATTGTGCCGATATGTTTAATTATTCTGGCCCAACCATCATCTCTAAGAAAAATGATTTTAAAATTCCGTAAATTGCTTTAAATTCGATTAAATATGTTCAAAGTTTTATTTTGCAATATTTGTTCCGACAAAAAATAAATTCGACATTTTTTCGACATCGTTTCATTTTTTCGTCTAATTTGCGTGATATCTGATATCTGTTATATTGAATCGTAATAAAAACTACGTTGCTTTCGCAAATCCCGCTTAGATTTAATATTATAGAGGCCAATTTTGGTTTCAGCAATATTTGTTTGTAACAGAAAATAATTGTTCATCATAGTTGGGTTTTATGTCAGTAGTAATTGTAATTATGAATCGGATTTATGTAAATTTTTTTTTTTTTTAGTTTTATTTAAAGCCAACTCGACTTTAATTACTACTGATAAATACGCCAACTATGATGAACAATTATTTTCCGTTACTGCGAATTCATAAACAAATATTGCTGAAACCATAATTGGCCTCTAATATTAAAGATAAGCGGGATTTGCGAAAGCAACGCATCTAAAGAAAATTTTTTGTTTGCAAATCTGGAATACATGACAGGAAAGTTTTTTTCGGCCATTTCTTAAAGACACAACGAAATTTTGTAATGAAGTTCGAAATGTTTAATTCGCGATCTGAACAGATCGACGACTATAATTTAACAATAAAGAAAAATATAACTGGTGTAGATCGGTGAATTGGCGTTTTTTTTTTACTATCGCTTTCGATTAATTGTCTTTTTCGGGGAATTGCCGATTCAAGCGAACTATCCTTTTCGATGAATTGTCGTTTTCGGTCGTTAACATTTACCGAAAACGTCAATTCACCTAAAACAACAATTCATCGAAATGACTCAGGGTTGGTATTTTGTATTATACTTTTAAACAATTTTGATAATAATTGAATAGAGCCGTTCGAGCGACAAATCGTTTCTGGAAAACGCCCTATATGAGTAGAACTACGCCATTTCTCAATGGATTTGGAGGATTCCAAAATGGTAGGACAGTTATCAAGTTCTGTCAGTTCAATGATTTAAATTCATTTCAGCATCACATTTTAAAATTTAATATCCGTTAGAAAAGATAAATTATATCGATAAAGAAATGGCGCCCGTCTATTTCATTTCACCTTATTCCAAAATTTCTTACAAAAAACACTTTGAAATTCGATTAAGAAATAGCATAGCAGTACTTCTCCCAAAACACTTTTTAAAATTTTATTTCCATCTTTCTGACTTTTACCATGGACAAATTTGGGTCGTAAATAGAAAAGCTGTGCGGAAACTGAAAAATTAGGACTATAACTGATACTTGAATGGCTAATTTTATCAAAATCATTCGTCAGTAATATGATACAGAATTAAAACTCTGAGTAACTACTTATTTGGCAATTATAGTTTTCGATGAACTGTGTTTTCGGTAAACTGTGGTTTTCGGTGAATTGGCGTTTTTGGTGAACTGGTATCATACCAACTTAATCAATTGACATTTGTAAAGTTTTTATTACAAATTTAATGCAGTTTGTGCTTTTATTTAGAGATTTACCAGGAGTTTGCATTTTTTGTAATTTTATAAAATAAGCGCTTTTGAAGTTAACTTTATGAGGCCCAACGTTTTTATTTATTCGTTTTGAAATAACTATTTAAAGTTAAGTATTAGTATTATAGTATATTGACAAATTCGAGTACCAGTATAACGGACTAAAAATTAAACATTAAAGTTTAATTCTACAAAGTAATTAAACATTTTTTAAAATTATATTTAAAAAAAAATTTTTTTTAGAAATTCTTCCCTGGGAAATTTGTAAAGAGTAAACCGTAAATGTGATATTATGAATTCTAATATATGGTACAACGGCCTATTTATTAAACACTAATCAATACGTGAAGTAAAAGCTTTGTAAAAATTAACCTAATTATGAAAAGAACCTACCCACAAATTAATTTACCACCATTCAAACATAAAATCAACCTGTATTCGCATATTCAGATTCGAATCAATGAAATACCATAAATAAAACCAACATTAAACATATACATATATTATGTACAAATAGTTACAAATACACAAGTATCAAGTATTTCCGAAATCTCCACGCTGTATTAACTTTTTAGTTTTTTGTGTATAGTTTTTAATTTTTATTACTAAACTTCACCGCATATAGCTACACACATATATTCAACTATAATTTTATTCTCTATCTATATATCTAGCTATCTCTATTCTAGTTATAAGCTAGGCTAGAGATATAATATGTTATGTTTGTATGTACACATATATAAATTTCAAATATCATTTTAATCTCATGAAACTATAAAACTATGTATTAAGTAATACGAGATGACCATATAGTATATATACATGAAAAATTATTAAAATACAAAAAAAAAACTTAACATTGCAATATAGTTTGAAGAAAAAACTATTTATTATCCACACCTTTGTTTAATTTAAAAATTTAATGATTTATTTGGATGGCATAGATTTAAGTGTAATCGATTTGGTAGAATACATACATGTCATAAAAAAGTATTACCTACGATGGAGGACTACTAAACTAAAATGCAAATAATTAAAACTATTAATTAATTCATTTATGTAAGTATGTAATGTATAAAACAAACAACATTAAAGTAGAGAAAATTAAAATTTATTTTTAATTTTTTTTTTTTTTTTTTATAGTAGAGATCATCCTTGAACTAAATTTCAATTTGTCGATGTGTTCGTATTGTGTATCGCCGCGCGCGCTTATTTACTTAAGCAACTTAATTAGTTAAAATAAGATTTTTGTAATTATTGTGCAAGGAAAGATATATATGTATATACACACACGGTGTGTGAATGTGATTTGAATGAAAATGAAATTAAATTTACGTATATATCGCGCTCGCATACACACAAAATCCAAATGAAACCACCAAAAAATTGTTATTCGGGTCAAGGTCGGAATATTTCAAAACCTCTCAAATAAACGTATTTAAATACATTTCAACAGAACATTATAATGTTACCGCCAAATTACCGTCTTGTCTTGTGGTTTATAATACATACGTACATATAGATATGTAACACAGAGTTTAACAATACAAAAAAAAAAAAAGTGAAAGGAGTTTCTTTATGTAGTGTTTACAGTCTGCTTACTAAAATTAATCATTCTTAAATAATTAGTATTCAATTTAAACAAAATACGAAAGATGTTTACTTTTATGAAAAATGTGTATTCCATCAAAAACACCAAATTACCATCTCAAAGATGTCACCACATCAAATTTAAACAAACTTCGAAACTACTTTACAAAAACAAAAAAATAATAATTACCAAATTTTTTTTTTTTTGTAATGATTTATCGATTTCATTTCAACTATGTAGTGTGGAAATCAAATTATTATTACTACTATTTTTTTTTTTTTTAGTTTAGTGTAGTGTTGAAACCAAACAAGTTTCATAAAAATAAAAAAAATATATAGAGAAAAAAAATTGTTTCACAGTTCGAAAAATAAATAAATAATAATTGTATGTATGTATGTATTATATATTTAGTAAATAGTATGCTTAAAGTGCGTAAGTATTGAATCTCGCTATGGTGGCATTTCTTGGCAGACAATAAGCGCGCATGTTTGTACATAGTTCATAATTTTAGAGGTACCTACCATATTAAATAAAAAAAAAAAATTAAAAAAATTCTTCAGAGGCTTACTATTACAAAATATACGTCATGTTTGTAGTTTCGTTTATGTCAATTATATCATTGTTTGGAAAATATTATTTTATAACGTAAAGATAATTTTCATTGTTGTTTTTATGTTATGCAAGTTTTTTGTCATATTATGGGGCCAACCAACTAAGTACGAGGGTAGACATAATATTCTCTAAAATGTATAAGATTGAAATCATTGCAATTTTTAAACTATCATTACGTTCAATCACAATTATTATAGTTATGGTATACAACGAAATAATAATGATTCGTTTTGAAATTGGTGTTTTTACGTGACCTCTTAATCATTACGCTTTGGCCATAGATTAAATATAAATTTAGATATGTTTGATTTAGAACAAAGTATTAAACCAATTTTTGGATACCTAGTACTCGATAGAAATCTGAATTTTGAACAAATAAAAAATTTTGTCGGCAAATTTCCAAAATTGCAAAAAATTGTAAGTTCCTCCTCTACCCTGCCAAAGCAATGCTCAGTTTATAGACATTTATAACTTTATAAGGGAGGGAGTGTAAATATGACCCCGTCGTTTCCCTATACGTGACATTCTTTCATAAACAACATGTATTTTTATCTTCTTGCAAATATGGAATGCCATTGCAAAGAAAACTTGTCACTTGCTTGTGAAGATCGAATACAACTTGCAAGAAGGGTCCAACGGGTTTTACAAATTATTATTTTGGCATAGATGCATAGAGCATTTAACAGAGCATAGAACATTTAACAGCAGCAAACATTTAACAAAAACTGGTTCAAAGACAACAAAGAAAATATCTTTTGCATCGAACAGTTACTGGAGATGAAAAATGGATATGTTATGAGAATCCTAAACGTAAAAAAAGCTTTGATTCAAGCCGGTCTACAAACAAGGAATCCGTAAATTGCCTGAAAATTGGGCGAAGGTGATAGCTGAAATGGAGCATACTCTTAATAAATATATATTTTATTTTCTTAACATCCAACGTGTTTTATTTTAACAAAAAGGATGGAATCATATTCCAACTTTCAATACAATATTTCCATGTTGAAAATCATAATACGACATAAAGTGTTTGGTAAAAAACTATTATTTTTATAGAGTTATACTAAACCAAGAAACCCGGCCAACTATTATGTTTGCTTTTATCTGTTTCTTAGCGCTAGCTTCGATTAGAGCTGGAATTTTTTCCCCATTCAGAAATTTACAGTTTGGAATGGGAACTTTGAAAAATTTGGTAGTAAAATTTAAAACTAACCCTTATGTTTACAACCAGCATACCCGGGTATGTCGATATATTTCCATACATTTAATATTGAAAATACGTCATAATTTTATTTTAAACTGATACCTACAGTTTGGCAAAATCTAATTTAAAACTTAATTTGTTAAGATACTAAAGATTTCAAGCTGATAAGTCACCTAAATCCATCCTAAATCCTAAAATCTTGGTCAATAAAACACGAAAACTTATCCGGGTATGCTGGTTGTAAACATAAGGGCTAACCGAATATCAAACTCAAATTTTTTGAACAAAAAGTTTAGCTATAATTTACAACATTGTTAGCTTTGGTCGCTTCGGTCACTATAAAAAAAAGCTTTTGAAAATTACTATTCTAAAACTCCTTTGAGAGTCAAAATACAACATTTTAACGAAAACACTGGCCACCAAAATTTATAAATCGACCCCAGATATAATAATTTACAAAGGGAGTCAATAAAAACTATTATTACCGACCAAATGGATAGTGGTTAAAGCTTTGCAGTTTTAACCATTAGGTACCGGGTATGAATCCCAATAGATGCAAATCTGATTACGACCGGTGATGATAGATATAAAAACGAATTTGTAAATACACTTTTGTTAATTGATACATTTTTTATTTGAATTTAAGTGCCGTGGTGCTGCGTTTCAAATTTCATGTAATTATTTAATTGGTTTTTGAAGGAGTTCACGATACCAGTGTGTTGTGGAGTACGTTGATCACGCTGATTTGCCTTCGGTTGCTGTTCAAATACGAGAGCCAACAAATGATCGACTTAGAAATTGAACAGGCTAGTATTGAAAATATTGCCACACCAGACCCAAATCAAACTGATGTACATGCAAATCAGCCTACTCGAGACGAGCGAGCAATATCAATATAGTCGAGGAAAGGTAATGCCCAAGAAGTCTATCAAGTTTGAACAGGATTGTTCTAAATAAAATTTGCAAATTAGATTGTACTCAAAAAATATCAAGAAGCGAACGTACAGCTTATTTAAATTTTGTACTCCAAAGCCCGCAAAGCAAATATTTCTTTATACCAAAGACGACTGATATAATGCCAGTCCACAGGAGGACTATGGCCACTGCTTCACGACGTGTTTATAGGTATGTGTACTACTTTGAAGTAAGCGAGCGACAGTTCCAGCTTTGTAAGGAATTCTATTTGGCAACTTTGGGTATATTTCAAATGCCGGTATATGGCCATCAAAATAAAAACTGCACTGCGATATCCAAATTTAGAGGCAAAGGTTAGGTTAGGTTAGGTTAGAGTGGCTGCTATCGCACACTTAGGCCAATAATGGCCCATTGTGATACCACAGGATCCAATCTCCCCTTACTCTCGCTGAAACCAACCAGAGCTACTGATGTAGCGTAAAATATCTCGCACCCCAAAGTCCGCGAGTTCAGAAAGGCTGTCCATGTTGTACACACCCAAGTACCTATGTCTTTTGTAGGATAGTGCTGGACACGAGCATAGGAAGTGAACTAACGTCTCTTCCTCCTCTTCGTCCATACAACTTCTACAAAAGTCATTCGTCTCTAGACCCAGCCTTCTCGCATGTTCCCCAAAAAGGCAGTGTCCTGTCAGTATCCCTACGACCAATCCTAAATCTCGTTTTCCCAGGGATATAAGTGCCTTGGAGCGCCGCAGGTCCAGTTTTGGCCAAACCTGTTTTGCTACCCTGCACGTGAGAGTGTTGGTCCACCTCTCATCTGTCAAGGCGATTGCCTTTTTACTGAGCGTCAATTTAAGCGCTGTTATAGGCCTCCCCAGACCTGCCCTTTCCGGTTGCATCTGGAGAGTCGTACCGTACCTAGCTAGTTCGTCTGCCCTGCAGTTTCCCGTGACGTCCGAGTGACCAGGCACCCAGATTATCTGGATACTGAAATACTCGCTCATCTCATTAAGAGATGATCGGCAATCCAGCGCCACCCGTGACTTCAGAGAAACCGCCTCTAGCGACCTGAGTGCCGCTTGACTGTCCACATAAATCGCGATATCCCTAACAGATACCACGTTATGCTTCAACCATGTCACGACTTCCCCTATCGCCACCACTTCAGCCTGGTACACGCTGCAGTAGTCAGGGAGACGAACAGAAATATTAACATTAAGCTTCTCACAGAAGACTCCGGCTCCTACTTTGCCGTCTAGCTTAGAGCCGTCCGTGAAAAATTGCAGTGCCTCGTTTTCCAGTATTGATCCGTTCCTCCAGGATTCCCTAGAAGGACAGATGATCCGGAAACCTATATCGAAGCACAACGTTGGTTTAATATAATCTAGATTCACCAGTTCTTCCCCTAGTGATCTAACTATCGTCGAGTGTCCCGCCTGAAGACACTTCCACTGAGAAACAGCCGAGAGCCTTGTAGCTACATTGGCTGCCATCTGCTTACCAAAAAATTCGATTGGAATAAGATGGAACATAACCTCTAAAGCGCGTGTAGGTGTTGTCCTAAGCGCCCCGCTTATAAGCATACAGGCCGTTCTTTGCACCTTCTCCAACATCCTTATATAGGTTACCTTTTCCAGAGCTGGCCACCACACGCCCACCCCGTACATCAGCACAGGCCTTACCACTGCGGTATAGAGCCAGTGTACCAGCTCTGGTTTCAAACCCCATTTCTTCCCTATGGCGTTTCTACACGAGTAAATGGCTACATTAGCCTTATTCACCCTTTCTACAATGTTAGGCTTCCAGCTGAGCTTACTGTCCAAGATTATGCCCAAAAATCTCGCTCTGTCAGCAAAAGCCAGTCTAATGCCGTTCACGGTAGGAGGGCTAACTACCGGAATTTTATATTTCTTAGTAAATAGTACCAGCTCTGTCTTGGAGGGGTTGATCCCTAATCCACATTTGCTGGCCCATTTCGTAACGATCAGGAGTGCATTCTGCATAACATCCCTAATCGTATCCAGATATTTGCCTGAGACTAGAGGCAAAGGACATAGCAAAAATTTAAAATTGAAATCGCAATATAAATGATCACCAGCAAAATCTTGTCGTTCAACATATTTCCGCATGTTGAGCCTTATTACTGCAGAGGCGAGTTCCAAAAAATATTTGGGTGACAATCTTAAAATGGTGAAAATGTACGACCTTTATAAGGAACAGTGCACAGCTCAATCGGAACAGCCAGTGAAAGTCAGCTTTTATCCAAATATTTTTAATACTAATTATGATCTAAATTTTCATAAGCCTAAACCAACCAGATGTGCCAAATGCGACCATCACCAAGCAAGTGTAATACCTATTATGCAATTTGGCTCCCTATAAAATATTAAATAAAACATTTGAAGGGAATTCGTTCGAAAAAATTATCACCTGTGGCTCGATTCTGGTTTTCCTATAGGAATAGGAAATAGGAAAGAATTTGAAATTTTTATAGCAGTTTTGTATTTTTCCCCTATAAGCTTATTCTAGTGTGTCTTATGGGATTTTTTTCTTTCCTATTTATCGCAGTTTTGACGTTAATCTTTCCGCACCTACTTTGGGTACGGAAAGATATTCTTTTACAACGCATGCAAAATTCTTTTAATTTAATTCTTTTAATTAGACAAAAAAATTATAATTACATACAATTAATGTATGTTTGACATTTATTAACCGCGAATTTGGGAAAAATTTATTCCTATGTGTACCAAAATAAACCATAGGAAAGATTTTTTAGGAAAAAACTGCTATCAAATTTTTTTCCTAAATAGGAAAAAAAATCGTATTTAACAAAGCCGCCAGAATCGACCCACTGGTTTAATTCCTGCGAACTTTTCATAAAGCAACATAATACACACAGCCAAATCGAAAAGGCGCTAAAGAAGAATGATTTTTATTTGCCTATTAGTTTGCTCGAATTAATGAAAAATATAAACAGGGTTCGGCCGTAAAAGTTTTAGCTGCAAAAGTGAATTTCGCATTTTTCAGTTCAGTCATAATCCATATACACAAAATTGCAAAAATAAGCTCAGAACAATTTATAAATTTCATTGAATTTTAATTAAGTATTAAAATTTTTGAGACCGATTTTTTGAAAATGTTCAAAACGACTAAAATTTGAATCTTTGCTACCATGTGTCGCCATCTATTATATTATTCTCGAAACTAGCTATTTTCTTTACTAAAATATTTCTATTTTCAAATTTGGCTTAATTATTTGGCGGGAAAATTCTAATAGATTTGATTAGAGAAACTGCCTAATTTCGTTTGGAGTTCCATAACAGAGTTAAGTTTCCCATCATGGATGGTTTCTGTGGTTACATCCTGCGATTTGGCATTTTGTAGGAAAATTTTTTTGAAAATTCATTTAGTAACAATTTTTTCGTTTTAAAATTTTTGATTTAAATTGTAAATTTGAGTTGGGTTATTTTTAAAACTACAAAGAAATTCACTAAAATTTTCATAGTGAATGTCCAATTTATAGGGCTAGGTTAATTAACTTTTTCACCGCTAGAGCACACGTCAGTGATAAATAGCTTTATAAAATTAGACTTAATGAAAGAGTTCAGCCGAATTCGACATAAATAAAAAATATGTTCTAATTTTAGCAGCGGCTTAAACGAAAGTAAAATTTTTCACCGATTTCAAGTTCGAAAAAATTGACGAAAGGTAGCTCTGGCGGAGGGGCTTTGATTGTCTCAGCGCTGTGATTTTAATGGAAGTTTTTTGTATGTTGTTTTCATAATGATTTGGAAAATGGGTTTGCTTTGCGGTTTGGGTTAAGAGTTTCTAAACTGATAGTATGTTATTTGAAAAATTTTTGAAAATTGAATTTTTCATAAATTGATTAGATTTGGCTAGTTATTTTGTTTCATGACGCATGTCTAAGCTTGTCTTTGGCGTTCGTCAATTATAAACAAATCAAATTATGCTGAGATAATAATTCCATTTATTGACGATAAAAATAAAACTGCTGACACTACTACTTTCTACTGTTTCATAATGTACCACCGAAATTATTACGTTTGCGCCATTTTTTTTTTTTACAAGAAATGTTGAATTGTGCATTTTTGGCGATCGCGCTTACAGAGCTTTCATAATAGAAAAATTTTTCTTTTTATCTTACAAGCTCTACCCTTACATCGGAATGACATGCGACGCGCTCATGTCTGCAGAATAGACACAATAACATTATTTTTTAACATTTCCTAGCATCAAATCTTTGATGGATGGATTAATATTTGGGCATTTTATAATTTTGCTACACTTGTTACACGACTATTTTTGCGAGAAAGTTGACAAACTTTGTGAACAAAATTTATTGACAGTGTCACTCTAAAGTTATAAACAGCTGGTACATTAATATGAGCGGAGTATTGTACTTTGCAACGGAGAGCGAGGTGACCGAAGTTAAGTCGAAATTAATATTTTATGATGCCTAAGAATTTATAATCTTGAAACACTTAAAATCTAATAAATTCTCATCACGATTTAGCCTGGCGACAAGTGGACCTTTGACGCATTTCTAGAATGTGACGTTACTATGTGGAAAGAAATTAAAGAAGTTTTGAGTATGCAATAGCTACGTGCAATCAACCAAGTACAATTACAAGCCAAATTGCTTAATTACACGAACCGAAAACAACTTTTTAGTCGAAAATATACTGATATTTATTAAAACATAAAAATTTGTTAATAATTTGTCTTGACGTTGGAAATATTCCAAATCATAGAGCTGACTTACCGTTTAAGTACAATAAACATTATTTTTGACGAAAAAGTTGTTTTTGTGCTTCAGGCAGGGTAAATAAAATATTGTATGAGTAAATCCAGATTTACAAAAAAAAAATGCAAATCACGACAGGTAGGTTAATGGCATGATGTGTTGCGTACATAAAAGATACTTTCAGATTCAGCGAGTTTCTGTTTTTTTCGTGAATAGACGAACACTGATTTCGAAATTTTTACAATATATATGTATGTATATACTCGTATTGCATGTATTCTTGAAACCCCAGACCCTAGGTCCGATTGCATTAACTACATAATGAGTCTACATCGAACCATTTAGATAGGTTCCTGGTTAAGGATAAAATCAAAATGCAAAGAAAAATAATAAAATGTGTAACGAAAAGATATCGAATTGAAAGCCTGAAGAAATCTACCTCCTCAGCCATAGGTATCTTAATATTTGCCTTCTCCATGGAAGAAATGATCACGACAGATTAAGGGAATAACGTTTCAAATTGGTAACTGTACATAAATAAAAAGCCATTTCTATTTAAAGAAAATGTTTTAAGGGCCATAAACTAAGGCAGTTCAAGAATTCCTTTAGAATAAAGGAAAAATAAGTTCTCGTGCACAGTCTCAAAGTCAAAATTATCAGTCAAAATATTTTTGAGATTTTAAATGTTGGGTAATTCTAAAAAACCCTGAAAAAATGTATGTATTATGTAGTATTTATGCTTTTAGGAGTTTCCAATTTTAGTATGTCAATGATAAACAATATTTAAAAGGTATGATGAATAAAAATCAGGAATTTCAATGGAAATGTTAAATGTCCGGTACAAATGTCCGGTACAAATATTGAAGATTCTAGACTGCACGAATTCCTGATAGCTTGGATTTCATCCTCTAATGCTTTTGCGTCGATTTCCATATATACCTCAATCACAAAAAAACGACAAAGAATGGATTCAATTATTATTTTAGCCTCGTTACTGCCAAAAGCCGTAGTTGCGGTCCTCCCATTTTATGAAAAAATTTCTTAGACTTGGGTTCTGAAAAGAGGATCTATGATTTTCAAAGAGCAACTTATAGAAAAATAATGAAGCAATAAATGATCCTCAATATTCATGATCTACAAATTCATCACAGTACTATTGTATTGACTAAACTTTCTGAATGATACAAACATACTTACAACTTTTTGGCTCATGAGTTACAAACACAATCAATTTTCAACGAATTTAATTAAGACTATCAACTTCATCCGAACTGTGACTCGGTCACACACGTAGTGGTTCAAGTTGCGACATTTCTGTGTGGAAAACCCGAAAGGGTTGGGTATAAAATCTCTCCTAGCATAGATTAAAGTTGTAAAAAAATTGCCCAAAATAATAATTCGCATTTGCATTTTGCAAAGAAGTCCTAACCTAGAAATTGGCCCGAACAATGTAAGTATTCGTTTACTCTATTCTGCTTTATTTATTTAATCGATAAATTTTTAGTATTTCCAGCTGGCCTGGAATTTTGTACGCTATTTTCATAAGAATTTGTATTGTAAACGTATACAAATTCTCATGAGAATTTCGCGTACAAAATCCCTGTACTGATCTGAAATTATTTGAATTTAACTCTAATTGTACAATTTTTTAAATTTGGATATTTTGAAACAAAATAATTTTTTCGCTATTACAATATGTATTCATGTTCCACTGGGTAGAAACTAGAAATGTCATTAGTGGAAGGATCAAAATGCGAATTGGTGATCGAAGACAGCATTAAATTACTAGGAAACGCAATACAAACGGTTTATTTCTAATTTGGTCAACCATTTAATGCCATGAAAAATTTAATTACATGCTGACCATAACTTAAATTGTCACCTTTAATTTAAAATTAGTTTATTTTGGATTGTTTAATTCTTGTCTTAACGGACTGTATCGTCTATCTCTTCAACAACATCTTGCAAAATAAGATATTTCATAATTATGCCCCAAAATCAACGTATCGACGAAATTGTGTAACGTTAAGTTAAAAAGTTAGTTTAAATATTGACCAAAGATCATAATAAATAGGCTCCGATTAAGATAAGTTGTGGCAACTTAAGAACAGAGTCGGAATGGCAACTTAAGAACAGGGTCATCGCTCGAACGCAGCCGCGGAACCAGAACATCAAAAATAAATATTTGGAGAATCTCAATCACCCATTTCATACTAGGACTGTTGAATCGGGTGTCACTCTTCATTTTCCCCTTTACCTATATAACGGAAAAAATGAAAACCGGTTTTATAGGTAAAGGGGGAAAAACGAAGAATGAGACCCGACTCAAAAGTCCTAGTGTGGATTGGGTGAATAAGCAGAAGAGGATATATATAATAGGAAAAATGTTGTTTCATTTACTAAGCTTAAAATGTATGCCATTCATATAACCCTTTTGTGTTTTAGAGGTTGTAGCTTATTTCATGGAAATAGTTGCTGACTAGTTTCTCGTTCAATATATGAAAAATTTGAATTAAAAAAATATCGTGCTAACCGATTTAGTACCAAAATTATCAACTTCAACGAAAAAACTTCAGCAAAAGGAAAAAGCCTAGATAGGGCCAACTAAAAGTAGCTTAGTTTTCATCTGGACTCATTTTAACAACCATGATGGTTGTAGGCTAGAGTCAAAGCCAGAAATTTGAATATTAATACACGACACAATAATTTAGCACCGCACGAAAAGTGTTAATTAAATATTTAATTATGTTTGGAAAATTTGCTTCTTGGGTAATTATTTTAATTAAATGCTTATGTAACGATGTTGAGAATATGTAAAGGAAACCTTAACGACAAATATAGTCGGCAAATATAGCGCCTAATATAACGTCTAAATTTTTATAGCGATATCAAGGTGAGGCTATCAAAAGAGAAATATACCATCAGATTTCGCTAAGTCATTGAGTTTATCTTTGAATATACGATCCAAGTATTTATCATATTTTTGTGTTTGGCCGCTACACTATTCCAGGCTTCTTGGTAAACTCACTCATTAAAATTCAGATAGCTCGGATTGAAAGTGAAGGCACTAGATTTTAGAATAGCCACGAAATCCAGTATATCTCCGTTAAAATAATTTTCGATGAAAAACGAAGGCCTAAATTCTAAAAGACAATAGGATAACAAAAGGCTAACTATTCAACCATGTTTAAAATCAGGAAAAATAAATGTGTAGAGCGATTATCATAATGGAATTCGTGCTAAAAAATTTATTAAGGACCACACGGTTAAATTTGTAATATTTTCAATTGGATTATATTTTCAAAAGAAAATAATAAAATTGAACACAATTATAAATGTTCTGCCGTCGAATCGAGAAATACCTATAGAATCTAGCTTACATTTTTTGGAAAGGTATTTCTTATTTCTGCAGTAACTTAAGTATAGAACACTAGTCATTTCTACCATCATCTTCTGTTTAGCCCAGCTTGCTAACTCGGCTAATGTGTCTAATCTTACAGAGTGTCTCTGAGCTTATGAGGATCTAATCTACTAATTATTTCTAGCTGGGAAGCTGCTAATCAGCTAATCGTAAACCTGATTAAGAGCCAAGCTATTGTATTCTATGAGTATCCTATCAACCACCTCGTAGAATAATACCTAAAGTAAAACAACAATTTGTTCTACGCGCCAATACGGTTTAAAAGCGCTTTATAAATACATTAGTAACAGTTTTTTGTAAATTTTATTAATATTAACACATAAATTTATTTAATATTAACAATAACCAAATTTTGATAGCCCCAAATTAGTGCGTTTTATGCCAACTATGTTAAAAATGCGTGTTATTTGCCATTTTTTCCCAAATGAACTCTAGCATTCCACGTATACGACGAACGTATACACATTATTTAGCTCCGCCTATGTGGAGATCTGCAGCAATGAATTTTCTTTAATAAAATTGAAAAGCAAATTGCTATTTATAGGTGCAATCATTGAGCAACCGAGTATCCGAAGCTTAGAAAAGGGAAGCTCCACATGCATATTTATAAGGATCCAGTATTGGCTCTTTAATCGTTGAAAACGCAAATACATAAATGTTTTGACAAGATTTATTGCACTTTTTTTCTCGCAGCTGGATTGGTTCTTTAGATATCACATGCACGAACAAAACCAATCCATCGACGAGAAATCAATTTCATGAAAACACGTCTTTTTGGATGGCATTGAAACTATGTAAAAAAAAAATATCAAGAAATTATAAAACTGGGAGGGAATTTTAATTATAACTTAAAAATTAAAGAAAATGTGGCTCAATTATATAATTATATAATTGAATTGTCATTTAATACGTAATTAAACGCTGCGCTTTAAACGAATAAAGAAGGAAATTTATTTTTAAAATTTTCCACCAAATGGCAATGTGCTCTAGCTAGCCGCTCCGCATAAATGGTTTTGGAGCTAAATAATTTTTCCTGCAAGTTTATCTTAGCAGTGGAATTGAAAAGTCCAATTCAGTGTTAAAAATATTCATTGATCCCCGGATACAAATATAGGGCGCTAGTAAAAAAAAAAACTCGATAATTAAATCATCCTTGATATTTTTAATAGTACTGCCATAGAAAAATAAGTTTACCATAGATTTCTCATTTTGAAAAATCGAAAGATAAAAATGAATTGAGTAAAAAAGTTCTGACATATTACATTCTGACAAAATCACAAATACAATCATGACATTGGAACTATCAGAACTTTTTTACTCAACTCAGTTTTGTTTCTTGATTTATAAAAAATGAGAAATCTATGGTAAACTGATTTTTCTATGGTATTGCTATTTAATAAAAGGTGTCTCTGGATAAAGGAAATTTTGTAAAATAAAATAAAAAGGAATGTGTAATTTTTACGTTAAAATTTCTAAAGCTAGGCTATCTCTCACAAAATATCGGGCAGAATATGTGTAATTTGAAATTCTAAAGAAAGATAACCACTATCAAACGATACCAAATACATATCTCCTTAGAGTGGTGTGGGATTTAGAACCAAATAACTAAAAAACCTGTCAATTTATTCCTAAGAAATTGCATTTCGCGTTCGATAAAAAAAAACTGAACACACAATCTGATTAAATTTTGAATGGAAATTTTTATTTCGATTTAGCAAAATAACTTTAATCAGTTTGCACTTAGTTGTTTATTGGTTATTGCAAAGTAAAACGCAATTTTATTTAATATGTACAAACAAATTGGGCAAGTACTTTGAGCGCCCGCTAACCCTTACAACGAATAAAATATACTAGACAAACACAAAACATCGAGAGGGACAAAAAAATCGATTCGATAAAACAGTATTCATTCATAATACACTCACAAAAAAAATCCGACAATACAAAATAATGTAATTTTATAATCTCAACGAACTTGACCTGATTTTTTTTTTGTTCAGTTTATGATAATAGTGATTTAATACTACTTTATCGTACACACATTTATATACGTACATATACCAGATTTATTCTTGCCAGTATTGTCTTAATTGAGCCGAAGGTTGCGATTATATGCATCAAAAATATTTCGTCACGTGACTAATTAATTATTGTAATTTCTAAACATATTATCACCATATATTTCAAGGTCATATGAAAGAGTTATGATTACAAATACAATAATAGAAATCAAATAAAAATAAATAGGTCATCGATTTTTTTTTTATTCTTGTTTAGAGAACTAAAACAATATATGCCTCTCTTTCTATTTGCTTTATATGCATACGTACATATACAGGTTTGTAATACCCGCGCGTACATCCTTAACTGACCTACTTTTGTTGTATTGTTTAATTGTAGTGGTATCATCGATATCAAAAATAATACAAATTCTTAATCATTATTATTCTCTAGTGTGAACACAAAACATTACGACGGACATCGACGACGACGACGACTACATATTTAATGCCAAACGCAAACAGACAGTGTAAAAACAAAATATACAAATAGTTTCACTTTCATTAAAAACAAATACAACAAAAGAACACAAAACGCAATCGAAAATTATATTATTTAAATTAAACAAAAAATAAAAACCAGATTTTTACATAATCTGAAGATTCGATTGGTGTGTAGGTAGAGAGATAGAATATATGTACAAGATACTCATACATATAAAAAATGACTCACAATATGAATTCAATATCATTCATGTATTATAGTGGTGTATAGTAGTTTTAAAATGTGTATATAATAATAATTTACCCATGGAAATAAAAAACTAAAGTATGCATTGATTAAACTAAAAATAAATTTACAAATAAAAAAAAAAAGCGCAAGTAGGTCATGAAATGAGACAACATCATCCGGAACGTCGGAAGGAAAAAGTCAACTATACATGTGATTATTATTATTTTTGATTACACCATACTAATTTATTAAAAGCGAGATGGATAAATTAAATTAATATTGTAAATAACAAGTATTTTACGTGGGTAAGACAAAGATAGTGTGTGTGCGCGCAAATTTGTGTAATAATAATAAAATAATAATAATAATTTATATCGAAATGTTGGTAGCATTATATATATTTTGTTATTATGACGGGGTGATTCGGAATTTTTAATTGAGAGCGACTCGCGAGTCAGGATGAAATATATTTATAGTATTTTTAGTTTTTGATTGCAAAAAATATTGAAACACTAAAGTAGGTCAATGATATTTTTAATATAGAATTTTTTTTTTTTTGTATTGTATAGTGCGCTCGCGAGATTCGCTTGTATTGCGCGTTTTAAGATGAAAGTGAATTTTGTTTATGTAAGAATTGTAATCTTTAATATAGTATGTAATATAATAAGAATAATAATGCATACACTTACCTTCGAGTTTCATTCCTACTTCCAAACATTTTTGAAACCGGCAAAATGGGCATCTCTTTCGTTGCGTTTTATCAATATGGCACGAACGTTCGGCCACACATGTATACACTTTTTTATTTTGTACTGTACGTTTAAAGAAACCCTTACACGATTCACATGTAAGTAAACCGTAATGGTAGCCCGACACTTTATCACCGCATACCGGGCACAATTCTTCAATAATGTATTTTAAATCGGTTTGATCACATGGTACAGATACACTACCACCAACAGGTGGCAATATTGATATGTATCCCTGCTGTGAATTATTGTTGCTACCACCACTATTTTCGGGATAACCTGTTGAAAACATATATGGAGGTGTATCAAAATTATACATTAAATAATTCCCTTGACTACTAGATTGACCCTGTTGCTGTTGTTGAGATTGTTGATTATCATTTTGATGTAGCGAATTTGATAGATTTGGTCCATTATTATTATTATTTGTTGTTGTATTATTATTATAGTTATTTAAATGTAGTAATGAATTTGGACCAGCGCCACCGCCCGACGATGGATACGAATATTGGGGCGGTGGCATAGCTGAATTACAACCGCTATTATTACTATTGCCACTTTGATTTGAATTTTGACTAGTGCCACCGTGCGGTGGGCTCGACGATTCATTCATATTCATCGAAAATGGTGAAACGTTAATGTTTAGCGCCATTAATGCTGCCGAATGTTGCTGTTCCATGTCTAATAACATTTCCGTTGGTTTTTGGTAGAGAAAAAAATACGGACGGACGAACAAGATGGAAAACCAAGCAAAAATATACACAACAAGACGTTTAGTTCTATGTAATTGTCAAAAAAAAAAAAACACTTAGCACTTTAATGAATATAAATTTTCAGATTTTCTTTTATTTTTCTACTTTGCTATTTTTTGCACACTAACACACAGTATTTTTTTGTAAATTAAAATAAAATTTTGTTTTGATTTTTCTCAACACAAATCAGATTAAAACAACAACAAATTGTATATAGTAGTGTAGTAAGTAGTTTATTTTCCTCTATTTAGTTCAAATTTTATATGTGATGTAATATAAGAGAGATAATGTTATTCTTTTATATTACTTGTCTTTTTTTAACTAAGTAAGTACATAAGATGTTTGTAAATTCACTGTTATAATATTATTATTATTATTACTATTGTAAATTATATAGGCCCTCCGTGGGTTATCAATTTTTTGTAATTTCCTAAATGAACACCAATCATTGTCCAAATAGTTGACATTTTATTCCAGAACATATTGAGGCCACTCTTACGAAGCAAAACAACCGAATTTTACATTAAACGTAAAACTATATCGTAAAACTAATGTAATGAATTAACTTCATACATTAAAAATACAAAATAATCCATTTGAGTGTGTAATCCAAAATTATAATAACAAAAAAACTATTAATAGTTATAAAAATCACTATCACAATATTTCATTTATAAAATATACATATATTTCTTTCAATTTTTCTTTTTTATATATTCAATTTCAATTTTTAAAGCACTTAACAACTTAAATATTTCTTTTTATATCAAACTTATATATCACATTCCAATTTCAATAAAAATAATAATTTATAATAAAAAAACGGTAACTTAAATAATTTTATAATAAATAAAAAATCACTAAAAATTATTATATTCCTTTTAAATAAACTTTTTTTATTCATAAAACTATCAATTGCATGGAACAACAATTGATATAGTGACTGACAGCGATTCAACTTCTTACGCGGACCACGATTGACTAACTTTTTAAAAATTGCCGAGAATCCGAGAATCATACACAGCACAGTGTACTGTAACTCTGTGTACACACCACCAGCAAAATTTTCAATTTTTTCTTCTTACTACGCCAAAAAAATACAATACACAAAAAAAAAAAAAAAAAAAATACTTTCAACGTTGCCTTACTAACACACAAACAGATTTAAATCGAAATATATAAGCGCACTATATATTATAAAAACCTAAATTATTAGTCGAAAGTAATTTTGTGTTGAGGCAGGAACAAAATATATAACATATGTATATAAAACAAAGATGAATATATAATTTATCACAAAAATATACCGTTCACACACTCGCGCTTAATCCCTCGATTTATATGGTATAAAATAATGTACATAATACAAAAACACCATGCACACCAAGTAAATCAAACGAGAATGAGAGTTAAATTAAAATATATAATAAGTACACCATCTCATTCTCACTTCTTATATACATACATACTTATATACAAATACATTGCTGTAATGAAATAGCGCTTTCGGTTTCAAGTGAACAATGTCGATATGACAAGATTACTTCATACATTATGTTATTATATATACATTACAATTTACATTATAATATTCTACACTCCCATTCGATTTTATTTTTATGTATTTTATAATATATACTTGTATTTGTACTTGATTTAAAAAATAATAAAAAAAACTCATGTAATAAGTGAAAGTGTGGCGGCGACCTACTTTTCTGATTCAGGTCTATGTTAGAACTCATACATGCAAATTTAATTATACATATACACAGTCATAAATGGTTAATATATAGGTATATAATTTTAATTTGCATTTTAAATCTTCATTTAAATTTTTTGCAATTATAAGTTTTTTTTAGAACAAATAGTGATTACATACACATACGTACATATTATACTCGACAAACAAATATTTCTCAATCATAAATTGCGCATGAATTTTTCTATGCTGTTGTTTTATATTTTATATTATATACTTGTTTATATACCACACTACTTAATGTTTTATACGAGTAAACCAACCCTTAAAAAACCGGGGTAAATATTAATAAGAAAACAGCAGAATAATAACCACCCACAAAAGGCTCATATGGGCCGCGCGACATATAAACATAAATAATTATATTACACAATAATATCAATATACATAATATTGAGCAAAGAGAGTATACAGACACAAAATTATTCTCTTTTGGTATTATTTTAGTTTGTTTAAATGTATTTACATCGGATTATATATAATACGACGGAACAGCACAATAAAATTTATATTAAAAAAGAAAAATGAAAAACTGAAAAAGAGGAGGCGGGGAGACATCACCGCGTCCTACTGACCTACTTTTCATATATACACAATTTTTTTTTATCTGAGCTGTCTCAGTAATAATCAAGTGAGCAGGGCAGTAATATTTTTTTGATAGAGATAATTTTATATGCATTATCTCTATCTACTCTTAATACATACACATACATACGTAATACACGATTCATGAAAAAAATATAAAGAGGTGATAAAATTGGGGTAGATTGTGATGACGTACGTGCATGATCCCTTTTACTCTCTTTCGTTATATATATAAATAAAAAAAATGTATGTATATGGGAATCTAGTTTAATGGGTCAAGGAATATTGTGTTATGGCCTAAAACGATGAGAAGAATTGGAGTATAACCTAGATTTTCATTTCAGGATGAATTTGTATTGCAGATTATTGTAACCTAAGCAGGTTATGGTATCATATGTAATTTTAAGGTGTGTCATTTATATGTTTTAGATTATTTTGAAGGTTCTCAAACAACGATAATAATCCCTAGAAGCATAGGTAAACCTCGTTTAATGATCTCAATGATGGTGGGGTGGAAAACACTCTTCCGGAATTCTCTGAAATCGCACGATGTCCGAAACCGTTTATGAAAGAAAAACCTGACCACTAAGAAGTGCGTAGTGTTCTCCTCAGTATCTCGCTGGAGAATAGAGGCACTGATATTTTTTTATGATCTGAGTTACAAGGGCTAATAGACTGTGTTAGCATTGCTTGGCTTCAGATACAATGACTTCTGCTTGGCCTGTCTGAAAACGAAATACAAATTGTAAACGATGATGGAAGTAGCGATTACACCTCAGCTCAAGGCAACACGGAAGCAAACTTAAAGCGAAACCAAATTTTAAGAACGGAGGGAAAGTCCAAGATTCATACCTCCTTGCCGATGCTCCCTGGTTAACTCTAAATGAATTAGCCGGTGCAGTGATGACAAGCAGTCGAGAAATCCTGTTTATAGTCATAGACACTACATGTCAGGGCGAGTCATTGGCGCCTCAAAACCAATACCAGATCAGCGTCTGTTGTCCAGGTTATGTGCGGCTGGAGCGGGTTTCTGTCTTGTATCAAGCGGCTCGCTATATAAATGTGTTCAAGGTAGGCCTGGATACCTTAAGATTCTCACCAGTATGTGATCCACATACGTAATAAGCGGGTTGGGCGGCAGGCCAACAACCTTCCCTCATAAAAACAACTAAGTTATGAACCCAAATCAAACGCCTCGGATTACCATATCGGATTCATCATAAACTCGACCTCGGAAATGTACACGAACAACGCTTTAAAAATGGGTACATGCTTAGCCTCTTAAGACCTGGAGATCTCCAGAACATTTCGAACCAAGCAAAGAGTTACACATTAAACGTACTGGCACTACAAGAGCTTAGATGATCATGCTAAACGTGATCATGCATTGAAAACATCAGCTTCCAAGCGGAACTAGGAAATTCTCGGGACTGTTTTGATAACGCCAGGAATCTCATTAAAGACTCCCACCCAAGAAGTACCATCAAAGACGGGAATGGAAAGTTGAGAACAAACGTGACTGATGTTCTCTCAGTCTGGCAAATCTACTTTCCAAATCTTTTAAATCGGAATGACGAAGTGACCCCCATTAGAGCAATAGCTCCTCCAGGTGAAGAGGTCTTTGTCGAATATTCCACAGTAGAGGAAGTAGACGCAGCTATTAGTCGATTGAAAAATGGAAAGGCACCCGGTCTCGATGGAAGCCTCGCAGAATTAATTAAGCTCCTAGGCGCTACTCTCAGAACAAGTCTATACGATTTCATCGTCTCTATTTGGGACCAAGAAGAGCTACCGGAGAATTGGAAGACCGCGCCGCATATGTTCGTTGCATAAAAAGGCGACTGTCTTAAATGTGAAAACTATCGTGGTATAACTCTATTGAACACTGCTTACAAAGTGTTGGCTAATGTTGTACTTGCCAGATTCATCCCTCTCGCCAAAAACATCATTGGCGACTATCAATGTGGTTTTCGTCCCAACCGATCGACCACTGACCAGTGTTTCACCTTGAGGATGATCTTGGAAAAATGTTGGGAGTACAACATTTCCATACATCAGCTATATATAGACTTCCAACAGACATATGCCAGTATTATAAACCGCGATAACCTATGGGCGCGCCGATGGAATTCCAGAGAAACTCGTTTCTCTGTCCAAATTTACAACGTCTGGATCTGTATGTAGAATCGTAATTGAAGGGACTGTGTCAGACTCCTTTGAATTGAAACACCTGGTGTTCGACAGGGTGATGCACTCGCGCCTTTGCTGTTCAATTTGGCGCTTGAGTACGTAGTGAGGAAAAGCAACATCGAAACTTCGCGCTGTATATTTAATAAATCAGGCCAAATTCTTGGATATGCAGATGATATCGTGCTTCTTGACCCAAAACCTATAGCGATATCAAGGAAAGTTTCATACCGCTCGATCGCTGCGCAAGTAGACTTGGTTTGAAGGTGAACAGTAACAAAACCAAACTTTTATCAACACCCAGGAACATCTCCATGACAAACAAAAGCCCGAATCGCTGGCGGACAACGAGTTTTCTATGGCCAATCAAAACTATTGCGATATAAACACATATCTCAGTCGTGCAAGCTCGCACTTAATAAGGCACTCATAAGACCTGTGCTGACTTTCGGAAGCGGGAGCTGAACTATGACCGCTAAGGATTGTAGATTGTTATTACCTTCGCAAGGAAGGTCATCCGTTCAATTTTTACCCATATTAAAGTTGCGAACCATGAATATCGCATTCGTATGAAGCACGAAATAAAGCGACTTCTCGAAGGTAGCGATATTATCGGATTCGAATGATTAACAAAGTGTTGCATCAACAACCGGCTGGAGTGCGTCGTAGAGGAAGACCCCGACTGCGTTGGCGCGACGACGCCGAACAAGACCTACTCGTATTAGGATGTTGAAACTGGAGGACGAGAACGATGGACCGAGACGGATGGAGGACCATAATGCGGGCGGCAAAATTTCTTCATGGGATGTGAAAGCTAGAGAGAGAGAGAGAGAGAGAGAGAGAATAATCGGAGAAACCAAAATCTGTACTGCTATTTGTTGCAGGAATGGCACTCGGGTTATCAATTCGAACATTCATTATTACACTCAAACAAGTAGCAGGAGAGTTGATTTCAGGTCATTTATTCCATATATTATCCATTGCATCGAAATATTCCCACTGTTTATGGGAATTACCACTGACGTTATTGTGATCTTTTACTTTCTTGTACATTGACTTCAGACCCTTCCACTTCCCAATGAACTATTCTCCGGATATTACTTTTTACTGGTTTTTAATGCATCGGCTGAAATATGAAAAACAAAAGGCTTGTACGAAAGTTTTAATAATAAAAATAGTTTTGTAAAATTACTTACTAGCACTGTCATTTCACACTTTTTTTTTTTTAATAGTGGACAAACAACGTTATATTTTCAAAATAATTATGGATTAGGCACATTATATTCATTATTTTGAAGTAGTACAAAAAGAATGCGTTCCGAACGTTTAGGATTAATAAAAGAATGTAATAGAAGAAAAGGCAGTTGAAATGGAATGAATAAAAGAATGTTTCATGTCAATTTGGAGACTAATACAACATCGCAAATCGTTCCAAGAACCAAAACTTTCTTCGAACTGGATTGGCTATTCGAGTCTTTGTTGTAAATCAACAGGAAGAATTTTGTGTGGAGGTACTTTAAGTTAAAAAAAAAATGAAAAAATACACTGCCAGGTATCTTGGGCTTACCGTGGTACGCAACTATTTCTAATTCCGCGAAATATGGCTATTCGGGCCAAGTATTCACCGCTTCAGCGAGCTCTCGAACGAAGAATTTAATGTTCGTTTTAGAATTCTGTTGGATTCAGGATCGCAGCTTAGTTTGATCTCGGATGGTACCGTAACTTATATAGGTTTATCAAGCACCCACCAAATGATGCCAGTGGAATCTATGCCAATGAAGCGTCCACATGTGGCACGTTCTTAGTAATTTTTGTCGAGAAGATTGCGAGCAGAATTGGATCATCCCGGCAAAATACGAATTCTCTTCGGAGCTGATGCCGTTGCAATGATGACTACAACACCGTAGGGCTCACCCTTCGCCCAAAAACTTGAACCTCAGATACTTCCTGTTTGACAAAGTGAAGCACAAGGCAATCAACCAACTGTTGAATCTAAGGACGAGAATCAAAAACCTTAATTTACTTCGGGAACCAATACAAAATGAATTAAAACGTGAGCGATATTTTGAAAGGTCAATCGTCCGAAATCATATGGAAGATCAATTTGCAAGAATTGTCAAATCCATTTAGAATAAAGGAAATTCATGCAACAATACTTTGAATCGGCCCATATGGAAAGAAATGCTTTGCGACAGCAGAAGCCCGACTGACTGAATCTGTAACTGCCTCGTCACGGTGCAATACAACGGAAGCTTAATCAAAAGTTCCGTATTCCGCACACACCACCTTTGAAGTACCGACAGGTTGACGTATAAACAAATTCCTCAAACGAACCAATTCCTACCTCTTCAAAAACTTATGGAGTCGTGCAGCGTTGGCCGATAGTTCTGTGAAAATTGTGGTCGCACTGAAAACTAACAGTTTGCCACGAGTTTTACGCCAGTGTATTCTTTCTCAAGCTTATTCGTAGAGATATTGGTGGCCAATGGCGGCTCGCAAATTTTAGATTACCTTAGACTTACTAATCGGAACCATATCGAAACCAATCGACTACTCGTGACTTTCGAACCATCTCTATTATACAACCCATTCATTGTGGTACCAAACTACTATTGGATTCTGAGCATCATATCTTTGGTGCGTTTGAAGATACACAAATGCCCCTTCATTCTCCATAATTATGAAGACTAAATATCGATTAAACTACACAAAGCCCGCGTCGGTACATCGAGGAATGGTTACATATGCCTGTGTTTCTGCTAACAAAGCGATTCATTTGGCACTGGTGTGTGAGCTCACAACGAAAAACTCTTGAATGGGAGTTTACATTTAAATGGTGCAACAAGAATTAATTTACCTTTTCCAACAAGTGTGTACATGATCTGCCCAGCTTCAATGATGTGAGTTAAACTGTTTACTAGTTTCTCAATATGAACGGTATTAACAGGAATCACTCTTAACTCTGGAAGATTTACAGTATTTCTTCCTTGAATATGCCAATATCCCGATATTGGCAGCCTATTTTCACGATAAGAGTTTACAAGGTCGATTCTCTTTGAGATTTTTAGACATTCAAATTCGTTTTTGAACTCTGCTTCTTAACAGACGTTAAAAATCACATTTTCAGCCTGGACACTACTTCAAACGTTAGAATGTTGCTTTCGGCACTATTTATGAATCTGGTACAATTCGTAATGGCCACCAGGCAAACAAGGGTGGCCCACACTTTTATGTTGCCCACTTTTCTGTGTACCGACACTTTTTTCTACTTCATATTTTTGGAAATTTATGCCAAGAGCCACGGTCTATTTTATGAAACAAAACAAACATATTCATATAACCCACTTCATCCCCTTTGATTACCATATAGTCATTGCGCGAGCACATCTACAGAATTTGAAATAATTGCCATAGTGTATAAGCATTACCTCCACCGATTTTAATGGCAAACTATATATTTTTGAAAATTTGTGCGTTTATTTTATGAAATGGCACAACCATATTTAGATAGCCCACTTCATCCCCTTCCATTAGCATCTAGTGACCACATCTCCAGATTTTGCAAGAGCACATCTCCAGATTTTGTTATAATTGCTATAGTATAGCAGTACTTAAGCGGTTAGCTTAATTTGCACGTTGCCTATGCTCTGATTATCCACATAAAAATCGGTTTTGGTGACCTATAGAGATTTGTCCAGAGTAATTAACTAATTTTAGATGACGTATTCAGAAATAATTATTTCCATTCGTTAAAAAAGCATCCTGTGACTAAGTCTACGTTCCAATTCGTGACTTATTTTGTGGAGACTGACTTATTGCAAAGTCTACGATAAGCCTCCTGTCGGCTAGACTTATTGTACACTTGTTTGACTATTGCGCGGGGCTTGTGCGCAAACTAAGTCACGAATTGGACCGCAGTCTAAGACTTTAATTGTTTAAGTATATTTCGATCTAAGTTTTAAATATTGAGAACGGTTGACAAACTACGAAAACTGCATCAACAATTTAGACAACCGTTGAAATGTCACTGTATCCTTGAACTATAAGCCACACGACGACCCTGATCAATTATGCATTATTATTTAATTTTTCTTTATAATCTACCTAACGGTATATTTTATTTGTATATACGGTAACAAAAGCATACCACCCATTCAAGATACCCTAAATTCTTAATTCTAAAAACTAAATGTGTCAATATAATAATTATCCCACAGCACGTTGTTAAATATTCCAAATATTTATTTTGATTCAAAGGATCATAGGCGATTTCCATCTCTAAATTAATACGTATGTGTGTATACAGTAAGATGTACGGGGTGTCATAAAAAAAATTAGAAAACAAAAATGTCCCAAAACGAAATTAAATCTCAGCTCATTTTCACATTTTCAAAGGAATATCCAAATAAATCCATAAAAATTAGAATAAACTCAGAAGACGATAAAAAAGGGATCATTACACTATGCGTAAACTGTAAACAACCTCCGAGTACCGTAATAACGTTATATTCCTTATTTTGTTTTATGGTTATTTTTGTTACGATACGTTTCAAAGATTCAAAGAAGAAGAAGATGATGCGAAATGCATAAAGGAAATAATCGTAGAGCAAAAATTGGCTAAACGTCATTTTCGAGTGTGTAAACCATATATACGTGTACATAAGAACAAAAGGGTGGAGTTCCTTTCCATGGGAAATTATATTGTTATATAAAATGTTAAGATTTGTTAAGTTCCTTTGTTTCAATATCATAATTATAATTTTCTTTATAAAACGTAAAATAATTTTTAGACCGGTTTGAATGCGGACAAAAAATAAATTCGCGATTTCGACAAAAATCTGCTTGTGTATACCTTACCTATGTCGTCGTATGTATCTTCGCATATACATATAAATTATGTATGTCAGTAGAGGATTTCTTTTTTGCTTTCAAAGTAATAAATATTTGGCTCAGGTAAAATGTCGCAAGAAAAGTCAAAGGGGTGTTGTAAAATTATAAATATTTACCAATCTTTCGACAAAAAACATGTTATTTTTGTTGTTACTGTATATGTAAACCTAAAACACGTGCCCCTTTTTACCTAGATTTTCTATTGATACACATCGTAAAGAAGGGTCAATACTCAAAAAAAAAAACATTGTTAGAAAAGTTTGTGTTGGGTCGGTAAATAAAAATGATTTCGATCGGATAAATTTTAGACTTTTTGATTTTGTAAAAGGATTTAGAAATTTCTATGTAAGGAATATTTAGGTTGTGCTGGCTATCACTCACAGTTGTATGGTGGATTTGTGGTGGTTTAATCTGATACGTCAACAATTTTAAACGATTGGGTACATACGTGAAAGCATGTTGCGATGGCCAAGCCTTTTCAACACAATGTCACGCCAGATCAATCGCTACGTCACCAATATGCAGCAGCAACATTATTATCTGAACCATACACAAACAACGTACTGCATAATACGAACTGCGAAAAGCACTTAGTTTGCATTGAAGTAAATCGACACAGTCCAGCGGTCGATTGAATTTGACCTCATCAGGAAATTCAAACAGACCAGGAAGTTTATCATCCAGGCGATATCCAAATCAACATAACCAAAGCAGAATTAAGGTAGAAGGTAAGTAAATACTCATGTTTTTTCCTTTGGTGTCGGTCCATAAAATTAATTAAAGAATCTAACCAGCACTTTTTCTTTTTGGGGTGCACATACGATTGGTGTGATAATTCCAGTTTAAATTAAATCAAGTTGTATTAAAATTTACGACGTTTTTGAACAATGTCGGATAACGGTAGAGAATGTGGGAGGTGATCCAAAAATTTGGTGCACTTAAAGCTGAGTCATAACTTTAAATCGGTTTGACCATCGATGCGACTAGGTATGGCCACCTTATCGCGGCTCTCGATCCGCAAACAGTTAAGAGTGTTCGAGATCAAATTCTCAAACCACCAGGGCACCAGCAAAAATTAACGACAATATACAAAATGATTTACTTTATCAGATCAATGTACTGCCACAACCAGTCGAGCAACTGTTTAGACAGTTCATTCTGCTTAGAACGGGAAAACTAATACAAATTTAGTCATATGGTATAACAACAATAAAAGCCGATTTTTACGCCCCCAGCATTAGAAAGCTATGAGTTCAAAGCGTATACACATGAATCATCAAATTTAATTACTGTAAAACAAAAAATTACTCATTGCATCGGGCCAACCGGCCAACCATGTCACTCAAAAGTTCATAGCTTAAATACAGATAAAATGACCATCGAAACTTGACAGTCCACTTCACGTGACGTTAAAGAAAGATGGTAGCTGCCGATTAGGTGCCGAATATCGGGCACTAAATGCAATAACAAAACCCGATCGCTATCCAATACCATTTGTAACTGATTTTACGCACTGACTCGAATCATATACCGCAACTATTCAAAAATCGTTTCAGTTCGGGCTGATCACCAAGTTCCAGTCGACATTGAGAAAACAGCAATAGTAACCTCGTGTGATTTGCTTGAGTTTCCCCGAATGACGTCCAGGTTACGAAACGCGGCTCAGGAACCATTGATGGACTTTTTCGATTTTTGAAAATCAATTTTTAAAAGGTCGAAAAAAGAAAGGCAAATCATTAGTTCCATGTAATAATGAAACAATCAAATCATTCGAATTGTGCTAAGCTAAATTAGTGAGTTGTACACAACTAGCGTATCCGATCCTGAACGCTAAATTTGCAATCTATGTCGACGCATCAAACACGGCCGTAGGAGATGTAAAAACAACAACTAACGGAAAAAGGTTGGTAATCTCTCTTTTTCCATTCGCGGAAAGTACATGACACCGAAACCTGTTATAGTACGTACGATATATAGGTAATTATTAGCGGCTTATTCGGCTACTAAGCATTTCAAAAATTTCATTGAAGGAAGAGAATTTATTTTATTCTCAGCTCATACACCACTAACATTTTCATTACGCCAAAACTTGGATAAAGCTTCACCAAGCCATCGCAGACATTTCGATTTTGTTGCACAATTTACAGCAGATCGAACAAGTCGACATCGGGAGAACAATTGATTACGTTTAAATAGCAGACGAACAACTGCATGACTCAAATTTGCAACACTAATCAAATCAAGCTCAACTTTAGTTTTTTCAAAATTCACAATATTTGGAACCAATAAATATATTTTGTGCGAGGTCGTTCCATTACCAAATTTTCGAATCATATCGTAACGGCTTTCAAGCAAATTGGAAAAAAATTATTTCATCATCAATGGGCAAAGAATTGCATATTTCGTCAAAAATATACAGTGAGAAAGTATGTTAAGAGCAAAACTGGTACGTACGTAGCAATCAGCAAACGGGTTGACGAACTTCAGAATTGGACAGAACAGAAACTATAACGCTGATGCTTTAATTAAATCTTGGAGAAGTCGGTTCGGCTTATGTTCAAGCATCGTGACCGATAGAGGCGCACAATTTGCGTCAGCTTTTTTTGATTAACTTTCTAGCTTCAAAGTACGTCAGCCGAACTGGTATATGCAGATTTCAGAGTACCAAGTAAGTATATGTGTCTATCTGAATTCGTTACACAATTAAGAAAGCAGTTTAATGATATTCAGTCCTCAACATATCAAAGAACAAGTATTTTTATTTAAATATTTAACAACCTGCGAATTTGTATGACGTTCGCTACAACCAACCTCCGTAGGTGCTCCCTTTTCCAGTCATTAGGCGAAAGAAAAAATCTCATGATCAAGCGCCCTGAAAAAGCGGTATCGGTAAATCGACTCAAACCATGTGTCATCGAAGCACCGCCAGCTGACTATTCCACAGCGGCGTCGACAGAGATAAAAACTAAATTAAACGCCGTTCCGTTAGTTATCAGAATCATCACAACCCAACATTATTCCTACCGATCGATTAATTAAAATACCTCACAAACGAGTAATATTTTCATCGAGCGTCAATGAACAATTTTTGCGAGAACGGGTCGATTGATCAACAAACTGAGTCGTTTTCGATGACGCATATATCGTTTATTTAAAAACAAGCAAAGATTCAAATCCAGTAAATATTTGAACCATTTGCAACCCGGGTTATTTAATTATGTAATATTAGAAGACCATGAAATTAGTAAGTTCATAAATTAGACGAATATCTATAAAATCAGTTAAACTTAGTTTTATTTTTGTTAAAGATATAAATATTACACAAAAAATTTGTAAAAGAAAATCAGAATTTCGCTAATATTAAGAAGAGGAAAATAAAAATTTAAATAGTGGGCTAAATCTGAGCCCCACAGATTTAATTCCACCCTACACGGCTGGCACGGACATGTACACTAGCTCAAAAGGATTAGTTTCTAATGATTAAAAATATCATCAAATAATTTTAATTATACAAACAAAAAATAAATTCAACCTAATAACATTACGTAAGTTGTACTCGTATATGAACGCACTCCCTATTCGATACTCGACGAATAGCGCAATTAGTCTTGACGAAAGTACCATCGAAATCAGAAACAAAAATACAAGTGCAAAAAACTAAAAGAATTAAAAATTTGTTAAACAAAATTTAAATTTTCATAAATCTAACATAAAGTTACCTCGTTACTTGTCAATGACCTCGAAGGCTGTCTCTGCGCCTTCGTAGATATTTATTGGGATTCCCCTTAAGATTAATCATACATTTTTTTCACAAAAAAAATATTCTTCAGATAAAAAAATAATAAATCTAGCTCAGCTTTCGTTGAAACTTAGAATAGACCTGACCGCTGTTCTGCTGAGGTTAGACTCCAAGTCCGCTTGCAAGTTAATCTGGCAACACTGTTTTATAGTAACAACGATAAACACACTGAAATGGTGCCACCATGTTTAGTATTGGCCAGATCTACAAATTTAGTGAGATGAGGCAGGGTTTTCATTGATTGCTCTCAACTTAAATTTTTTTTTGAAACTTAACACACCGATTACGCTAGTCGTCTCGTTTGTCGTTTCAAGTGACTCTTTTAATATGAAACCATAGTCGTCTGCCATGCCAACATATCTAATATGTGTATTATCGTAGTCACTTCAAACGACAATCGGCGTATTTTATGTTTTTTCTAGTCACTTCAAAATTTCACACGACTCGAAATGACACTTTTTAATTGTTTTTTTCGTCTCAAGTCACTTATTGGCATAGCAACTGGCTAATTTTCCATACAAATAGCAAATTTTTATTGTCACCTGAAACGACAATCGACTCGCCTAGCGTAATCGGGGTGTAAGTCTTAAGCCTAATTGTTTGTTATACGGCTTACCTTATAGCGGGTGAGTTTTTTAAGCTGAAACTGATATCTCGGAAAATAATCCCTCTACGATAAAAATGACCATTATCAAAATTAAATCATTCTGGAGGGGAAATACATTAGTGCTAAAATTAGGACTCCCCGCCCGTTTGTAAGGGGGGTGGGGGTAACTTGGAAACTAAGATAGGAACCCCTATTTTTTATTGCAGATTCGGATTCTGCTGCTAAAAGTACGTAGGATTTCCTTGAAACATTTTTTTCGATTCATGATAGATGGCGCTGTAATAGGCGATATTAAATTTTTTTCGATTTCTCCTACTGAGAACATTTTGCATACGATTCTGCAATATAATTGCATTAAAATTAACACGTTTTCAATGTAAATACTTGAAATTAGTTTTAAACAAATTGTATTTCTTAAATTAAAAAAAAACTACTTTTAGCGTAACACAAAACTACTTTTAGCGTGTGCTTTATATGGATGCACGTTCAAACCACATCTTTCGACTACATGCGTTCAACATCATCCGCACAAGCAACTCCTTGAAGTTTCATCATTCCAGGTTCAATAATAGGTGTTAACAAGATAATAACCAGGTTGCAATAAGTGTGTTGAGATTTTGACATTTTACTCGATCGAACTTCTAAATTGTAAACAACGGACTAAAAACCAACCATGAAAGAAATGGTAAGCTGCTTCAAATGAAGGAAGTACTAACCACCAAATTTGATTAGGATTGCGCAAAATTCGATCAGCAAGATAAACAAATAAACATGGAGGGCGTCAAAAAAAATCGTTCCGTGGCAACTTTGCGAAATTTGACTCAGAACTCACATTTTAATAAAAATTACATTAAATTTTCACACGCAAATTGCCACGAAACGATTTTCTAAATTTTCCTAAATGTACGGCATGAGTGTGACTTAATCCGACACATTTTTTCTTTTAACGAGCCAAATTTAAGTGTAATTTTAGTTTCTATAGACGGGTGTGTAACGAAATCTCGGCTTACAAAATCCCGGTTTTCAAAATCCCGGTTTTGTATAAAAAACAAATATAGATTTTTAGGAAATCCCATTAAAACTTGACATGTGGGAAAATGGGACTCTTAAATGATTTTTTGAGAAAATTCAAAAATGAGTTTCAGATAAAGTTCTAGAAAATGGCTAAGATAATTTTTTTAATTTGTTTTAAGGAATATTTCGTAATTTTTTTTTGTCAAATATTAATGAATTTGCTTGATAAAATTCACCAAAATGTATGAAAACCGGGATTTTGTAAACCGGGATTTCGTAGTACACCCGTTCTACAGATATAACGAATGCATGGCTCAAATTCGCAGAATTTAAAAGAAACGAGTTTTATTTTTGTATTTAAAGTAATTTCAAATAAGTTCCGGGCTGAGCTAACTTCACACAAAGAACAATTGGGTCATTTATTGATTAGTGTTGCCTGATGATTTTTTTTATGTTCTTGGATCGAGAGATAACTTCATATACGTCAAGATCACCAGTATGTTCAACTGAAAATATCTGTCAGTGCGAGAAGGAAAATACAGAAATCCTTAACAATTAAGACAAATCAAACAATACGAGTTTACAATTTTAAAGAGAGAAAATGAAGAACTCTAACAAGCAATTCAAATACGTGCAGCACTGTGGGTGATACCTAAACCTGCCATCGATGATGTCGTTAATCCATTCCATACTGATGAAAAAAAATTAGAAAGAGAATCAAGTGTTGGCTCTTAAACCAGAATAAAAGACCAAATAAAAACAAAGCTCAATACTGTTCCCGTCCTCCAATTATCGTCGTTGGAATACCAAATTACTCCATTATACAATCGTTTACGAAAACGATTATGATAGCCGAGTATAAACTCGTATCACTAAATGATCACGTCAGGAAAATTAATGTTGCAAACTCTGAAACCTATAGAGCTTTTGCTACAATCCTTAGTTCTGAGGAGCATCAATGATTTATCTAGGAGGACCAGAATGATCGTCTAATCAAAGTTATGGCTAGACCCAACTTCTCTTCACCCAAACTGCGCAAATGAAAGAAATAATCGAAACTGAACAAGGCGGTTAAATTAACAAAAATTCCCCTGTTTATGCTCAATTTTAATAACGAAGAATAAGCGGAAGGATATATAAATAATTTTTGTCTTGACATTATTACTTAACATGAGAGTTGAAGTAGAACCATTGAACAAACCAAAATGGTTTTAATCATACGCAGAAATATTGTAAAGAAAGACTAGATACCCGGTCAATGAAGGCATTGCTGCAAAATGTAATAATTGAAAAAAAAACTCATCTTGCTAATAACAGCAGATGTGAAGTAGCTAAGCTGCTACAAAGCATAAGAAAAAAACCACGAAAACAAAAACAAAACAAAATCCAGGAATACTGGAAAAAATGAACCAAACGTTCACCAAAGGGAAACCAAAACTTCATGCAAGTAACACTAGAGAACTAAAACTATACTCGCAGCAAGTGGCGAAGGCACTACCGAAAATAAACAAGTGCTCTAAAAGATACTAAGAAAACCCCAACATTCGAGTAGCTAAACAAGCGAAATGCCTTGAACCTCTAAGCATCAGGTTGGAATGGACTAATGCAACATATTCTAGAACTTGAAATTTTCTAAATACCGAAAAAATAGATTTTTGCCTAATATCGGACCCCCCATTTTACAATAACTTCATATCTTAAAATATTTGAATACAGCTGACGGGCAAGAGGAGGATCGTCTCCGGCGAACACATTAAAAATTATATATTAGTACCTAGGACGACAGGACGACTATGCAATTGCGATTTTCATTCTAGAGATCAACGGACGTATTGGCCTACGGAAAAAAATAAAATGCCCCATCTCATAGACTTCTTTATCACTAAAGGTATATACGAATAATACAAATATCTAGAAGACAGCGAGGGGATTATGTCGGATCACACCCTGTTATTATGGCAATCAGTTACAATCGTTAAGAAAACTTGTCCACTTTGGCTAACAAATAACAAAATCTGAGTTGAGGATAATATTAATCTTCAGGTGCCAATTAAAACTTCGATACAGCTAGAAGAAGAACTAGAACAACCCAGCAGCAGCATACAAGATTGAAAACAAGAAAGTATCTTCTTGGATGTAGCACAGGCCTTTGACTGAGTATAGCATCAATGCTTGGAATATAAATTACAAAGAAACATTCCAAAGTAGTTTAATGAAATACTAAAATCTTACATAAACATCTTTGAAGTCGCTGATAGTACAGAAGAATCCTCAAGAAAAATGCAAAGAGCCCACTAATATTGTCAGTATACCTGGTCAAAGCGAGATGGCGAATACAACTTAATAAAAAACAGAATCTGTTCACGTAAACTTCACCACCAAGAAGGTCAACTCTGTGTAGCAGTACAGATGCGAACTAAAATGGAAGAGCATATAAAAAAAACAAAGTAGAAAAGTTAAACATTAAATATATTAATTTTACATAATAAATTGCTGCTATACCGGCAAATTCTAAAACCTCTGTGAACGGTGGTGGTTAGGTTTGAAATTTGTATAGAATTTTAAAATTAATACGTACCTAACGAAACCACTTTCATATGAATATGACTTGTAGACGTGACCAAAATGTTTACCTTGTAACTTGCACTTTACGAATTAAGGAACTGTTTAAATAACCAAATAGGTCAGAGTACTCGAAACATTTGACGTGAAGCGAAATTTTTCTCACATAACATTTAGATAATATAATTCGCCCAAATTATATTTTATTTGTTATCGAGGTCCTTTAACTCATTTTTAATCAATTACTTTAAATAACCCACTAATTTCACTTTCTTCACCAGTTATCGCTATTTACTTTCGCTTTTAATCTATTATCGCTTTTATACCGAATCTTCACTACGACTATTTAAACCTAGATGTCACTATTTTCATACTCCATAAGTGACCAATTTACATTTAAATGACGTTTAGTCCAAGTGACGAAGCTTACGCCCAATTGACATTTAGACCAATGGGCGAAATCGTAACAGTATTAAAACTATAGTCTCGTTTAAACAAAATAATGATTATATTCTAATATGTATTTCATTGCGCGTGTGAAAAATTTGTATTAATCATACATAATACGAAGAATTTTAATAAGCATCTTGCTGTTTTGACATTTGAATGCCAATAGGCAAACCAATAGCGTCATCAGCTTCTTAAAGCGATACTGGCTACTATAAAATTATGCGCTTTGCATATTTACATACTCAGGGTCGAATACTTTTATATTCAGAACCACCGGGAGCTTAGGCTAAACATTTACAGTATGATAATATAATTAAAACCAACTGACGAGTAATTGACAGATAAATCACTAATGTCAAAATCGAAAGATATGGTTTGTGTATATAACATACTGAACGACACACATGATTTATAATTTTTCTTCTATCTCGCACCAAGGGGCAACATTGACCTCATTACATAGTGCACTTGATCTAATTTGTTTTCCTTGTGAATGTGTGTGCATGCGATATAAAATTGCATTTTCTCGTATTTTTTTATATTGTTTTTCTCTTTTCATTCTAAAAATAGTAGAGAAAATAGAAAACAACAACAAAAATAAATAATTTCTCATTCCAATTAAAATAAAATAAAAAAATAGTGAAAATTATATAAAAAATACAAAACTATTATTTTATTATGCAGTTTGTTTTGTAATGCATTTGTATAATGTGCGATGATAAATTTATATATTCTATTATAATATGCAATAGAAAATTAGATCAAGTTCATTATTATTATTTTCTATGAGAACGTGTTACGTCACCGCATCATACGATTTTGCAGATATATCGTCGCATGAGTATGTAGGGTATTTTCTGGAACGATTTGTTGTATATGGCTTTTGCCCACCCAGCACGTGCATTGTCTATGCCATTACAATATATAAATTGGCAAATTTCCCTAAAAGCTCAAAAAAATAAAAAACAAAATGTTGACATAAGCGCAATTTGAGATAAACGATAAAACCCCAAAAAATTTAAATTAGCATTGTTATTTTTGTTATAAATGTGCGTGTGACCCACTTTATGTTTATGGCCTACTGCACTTGGCCAATTTTCACTCTCGTTGAATTGCGCAATCGCAACGAAAATGAAATACAAAACGAAATACATAAAATAATAAAAAGCGAACGTACTTTTTGGTTTTTTATTTTATGATTATTACAATAAAAGTAAAAAGGCAACATGCTTGCTACCAACTTCGTGTATTCCATTGTAATGTTGTATCGTCATTCCTATGGTGATCAGCGTGTTGTTGCCGACAGCCATTTTTTTATGTTTATAAATTATCTCTGTGTATTCTCTTCGGAATTTTCGATTTTATTTGTTTTTGCTTTTTTACTTCGATTTCTCATGAATATTTATTTTGTATTTTTTTAAATATCTATAACACGAAAGAGTTAAAACAACATAAAGCTTTTTTCGTAATATAGTATGAGTGAATTTAATAAGCGTGTGTATGTATTGGGTCGTATGGCAAATATAAAGAAATTGTGCTTTTTGAAAGGTGTAGAACTTTATTGTTGAAATTATGATGTACATGATGCTGATCTTTGACGAAAAACCTAATTGTATCTAACTTTTATTTTCGTAGTGCACTGCTACTAAGCTACATTTTCCATTTAAAATAATGAAAAGCAATATGTGCAAGCATACGTAAAAAAAATTCTAGTTTTATGGTTTCATGATGTAATTTAAAACTTGACCTAGTTAAATGGATTTTTATGGCTGAGATAAAATAAATTCTATGATGTGTGTATGTGTTCATCATATATACTTATGCACATACATGTTACGCCATATAAATATAATTAAAGAAACAATCTTTGTGTGAAAATGGTCACTGTTGGAAGAGACAGTTATAAAATCAGCAATAAACATCCTTATTTAAGCTCCGACGTTGTAAACAACTATTTTATCTGTAAAGTTATCATAATGAGAGGAGCTAACAAAAAATATATTTGTTTACGACCTCAATGAAAACTGTGGGCGAAAATGTGGGATTAGAGTGGCCAGATGTACTCTTTCTGGGGTATTATACCCCTTTTCTCATAACCAATTTGCAAAATACCCCAATTCAAAAATATGGGGTATGGAAAAATACTCCAAAAAATCAATTTTTACATTTGTATGCTCTTGTACATTTAAATTTAACACTCAGAAATATTGCGGCATTTTTCGATGTAAATCATCTTTGCATCTCGGCTTATACGAAGGAATCATGTAACAACATTTAGATACGAAGCCTGCATCGAATCTATTTGCAATGCAGTTGACTGGTTGAGAGGTTAACTATTTTTTAGCGAATTTAAAATAATTCGCTAGGACATTGTGTTGATACTTTGTATGTAAGGTCAAATGTAGCATCAGCAATTCAGCAGTTTGACGAGACATTTGAATTTTTTATTAGATTTTTAAAATCTGGTAAAGTACTAAATATAATTGGAGTGTGATATTACTTTTATTATTTTAAATAAATAAATAATAAATATTAATTTTAATATAATTAATTTGTAATTAAGCTATTTATATTATAATAGTAATTAATAAATCCTTTTTCCTGTCAGAACAATTCTTTAGAAAAAAAATCTTGACTTCCAACCAATTTCAGGAAAATTTCCTGGACTAATTTAATGCGAAGTCAATTTAGAATCCGCCTGGCCTCTTCGTAAACCTCATAGTATACAAAACACTAGCAAAAAAGAAAAAAGTTCCTACAAAAAAATTTCACAACAAAAACCGTCAAATCCGCCCAATCAACAGAAAATCAACAGGAACCATTCCACTTCCAAATCCAATCTACAGCATTTCCGCATATAAGAGGCATTTTGCAAATTCTGCATCCCCCAAAACATTTGCAAACAAGAACAAGCTCCCACAAAAAAGGCTCCCACTATCAAAATTCGCGGGAAACGATCAAGACCATCCTTGCTCCAACTTCACTTCTGTTATTTTGATATAAAGCCCAGTAAATGAAGGAGGAAAAAAAGACCAACCTGTAAGTTGCAATTTTCATTTTCTGGTGATAAGTGGCATTTGGTACCTCATTAAAAATGAGTCCGAGTTTTCAAGAAAACATTCTGTTGTAGGGGGAGAAAATCCCCAAAAGACCCGGAAAATCGGTTTTCGGCGAATACCCACCAAAATATGGCATGATGATTTTTTTGGTCTTGATGATTTTTTTTTCGCAACATTAATATTTTTTGCAAAAAATCGGGTTGAAAAATCCAAAATTTTGAGACTCATGAAATATGCAAGTTTTTTACAAAATGTGAGATGGGGGATGTTGCAAATACATTATTTTCTATGTTTTGGACTGTGGCAACCAATTATAGATTGCGCCACTACAATCCATCCACTGGTAAAATCATCGGGGCCATAAATGGGAAACGCCCTAAACCATGTAATTTTCAAGAATTTTTATGTTCCCGAGCGTCTTGTTTTTCTCGGAGATGAGGGCTCAAGTTATACCTATTAGGAAAGCAGACCATAAGAATAATCACAGCAGGATGGACTCCACCAATTGGCGAACAACTTGTCCAATGAGGTTTTTCCTAACGAAAACTATAATCTCTAAAGAGTGACGAATATTTACCCATAATACTCAACAACAATTTCTTGCAGATTCTCGGCAAATTTTTGCCAACCATCCGGATCGAGGTTTTCGGAATAAACAGTTATAAAGTTTCTTTAAATTTCATTTATTATAGATATCAGCAAATCAGCTAGGCGGTACAGTTTTTCTTTAGTTTCCTCAATATACTTCAGAACTGTGCGCATTTGGACCAGAATATGTTCCTGCTTGTGACGTCCAGGCTTTGAATAGACAGGTGGAGGCTTGAAGAATTTTGCGTAACATTTTTTGTGGTATCTTGCTTCGGCACTCACAAGATTCATTGTTGAAATTCTATCCAATAATGTTTTTCAGAGTTCATCCTGGATTCGAGTTTTGACTTCTGCCATAATGCGTGTGTGGAATTCTATTTTTTAAATACATAAAAAGGGTCCCCTTTCGTAACGGCATTTCATTTTTTTATGTTCTTCGGAACCTGGCAAGCCACAGAACATACAATTTGCCCTGAAATCAAACCCATCAATCCTGCGATTTTTCCTCTTGGGGCTGCTCAAATGGTCAAATCTTTTGCTCTCGTTAGTGAAAAAAATTTGGCATTGAAAAGATCCGTCATTCCGTTTGAGAATGTAGCGTCTCCTGTACGCTATGTGCATTTGCAAAGACGACTGTTTTTCCAAAAATAAATGATGCTTATCTTTGCTAACAATAATCAAATTTTCTAAGCCCCGAGTTACGGATCCCCAGAAACATCTTTCTTACAAAGGAAACACACCGGTGCAGCGGGGTTAACCTCCATTCTTCTATAACCAAGATAGAAAGAAGGTTTGAGTCATTATTGACTTGTAAGCAAATTTTCTTGAATAAAAATAATTGGTGATGTAAGTTAATTTAAACGAAAAACCTCAATATTTCTTCAATATTCTTGACTTTTATCACTCTTTTTTTCTATAATTGACTATAATATTTATTAAAATAATCACGTTGATTCAATGAATTCTTCTATTCTTCTTGAAAAATTTTCTTCACTAAAACAGAAGAAATCAAAAATAGAATAATCTTCTATTTTGCTATTCAGTGTAGCAGTGCGATTCTAATCTTTTATTTTTATTATCGAAAATTCGAAATCGATTTTTTTTTCTATTTGCTCTCGCTGTTATGTCAAAAATGTATTATTTCCCAAAACTATAGCATTACGTTTAGGACTCGGGTTTTTCCCCACGTATCAATGAGATGACTTTATATACATTGATGGAAAGATGAGAATTCCACCTTTACACTAGTAAAGGTGTCAAAACGTCAGAAATAAAGAGCCGGGAGAAAAAAGCCACAAAAAGACAACGTGCGCCTTTTCCTTGAGCACACGTTTTCCAAATTTATTGGGAAATGGCCGATTTTGTGAAAAAAAAAATAGTTGCTCAGCCGAAAAGTAGATGTTCTCAGCTTTCAAATGATATGTCATAGACACCAATCCGATCATGTATGAATTTTTAATTGGTGGTTGTTTACAAGATTTCCTCGCGCTCCAAAAACAGCAAAAAATTGGGATTCAACAAACAAAGTTTTAATCAAAATGGAAGAAAATTAGATTATACAAATTTCACAGATGAAAAAAGACCTTCTGAGGAACCATAATCAAGAAAATTTGGATGCAAATTAGTGCAATATAAAAAAAATAAGGACAAATTACTGGCGAGGTCAAAATTGTGCGGGAGCAGAAAGTTTGACCCGTTTTTCCAATGTGGCCAAAGAGTCAATGCTTAAGTCACAGGGTATGATAGTGGTAGATTTCCACTTTCACGTGAACTTTGAATCATGAGAAAATATGCAGTTTTAACAAAGTTATTGAATAATTTGTCCGCCCGCTCATGTGTAAATGACGGACTGTGCTCTCCGGCATACAACACAGAAACTCAGTATTCTAAGTGCGTTTGGGCCCGTTTATCTCAGAAACGGTCAATTTTTTGGAAAATGTCATCGGACACATTTTTGTAGAGAATTAACTGATCTTCAATGTTTATCTGAACAAAAAATTTCTAACTGCCATATTTTGGGAGATATTCGTGGAAAATCGATTTTCCAGGTCTTTTGGGGCATTTTCTCCCCCTAGAACAGAATCTTTTCTTGAAAACTCGGTCTCATTTTTAATGAGGTACCAAATGCCACTTATCACCAGAAAATGAAAATCGTAACTAATAACTTATAGGTTGACCTCGTCATTTACTGGACTAATAAGACCACGGGAAAACTTAAATAAGGATTACCATTTTTTACGGGACTTACAACTTCAACCTAGAATCGTCCCATTCGTAACCGACACCCTCGCAAATGCTACACCAAAATACGGCCAAAAATGAAAAAACTCAAATGGAAATTGCCACCACCCTCAACCACCTGGGTCGCAGAGTGAACTAAAGCGAAAAAACAGTTTACTACCAAAATCATCACTTCCGAAATTTTTTGAATACGATCCTGACCAGCCCTATTACACACCCATCCATAATCCTTCCGTCCTCAAACGATTCCCTCGCAGACGCTACCTTCCAAAATAATTGAGAAAAAAAACAGTAAAAAACGAGAAAGCTTAAGCCAAGATATGATAAGTTGCTACATCCGGTGGGCCGACGTCCGCCAAAATCCATCTTGAATCTCCCAACTCATGAAAAATGCAAGTATGAAGCTTCATCAAAATTAGTCAATTCACTTAGGCTCCAGAGAAGACACAGACCGAGGCATAGACAGACACCACAGACAGACATCAAAAACCACCACGCTCTCATATTTCTACACTTACTCTTACTCTATAAAAAAAAGTTCACCTTATAAAAAAACTTCTTATTAAAACTAATCCAACAATAGTCCACCACACCAATTTTTTGGAATTTTATACCAATTTTAAGGATTAACTATGAAAATAAAACCTAATTTAATGGGCTCTTATATATACGAAACAGACTGAAACGAAACGAAAAGATTGCTTGCATGAAAACATAATAGGCTAGTTATATAGTAGAAAGGAAACGAAAACGAACGGATGAATTAATTCAATTCAAATGCTTTTCGTTTCGGCTCTTGCGGTAATTCACAACAAATGTATTTTTGTCTCGTGCTTTCCTTGAATTGTGAATATTTTTTTATCGGTTTTGTTTATTTTGCTTGAGGCACCAAAATAATAAATTTACAACTGGAAAATATTAATGGAAATTCATAAGGAAAAATATGAAAAAAATAAAGAAAATCTGATTTGGGGTTTTACTGACCAAAAATTATGAAATTAATTTGGATGTGCTGATATGTGATTTTAATAATGGAAATTTGTGCTATATTTTCCTATTAGAATAAAATTTGATTGGAGATTAGTTTAAATCTGTGCCATTTTTCAATGCTCACTATTTTTAAATTCTACAAAAATTTCATTCAACTTTGCAACCTCCATTTTACAAAGAAAGAAATTTTCGATTATAAGATTCGTCTTATAATCAGTGTCAGTTCGTCTCAGTCCGTTTCGTTTTCGGTTATATAACTAGCGCATAAGATACCCCAATTAAATCGAATTAAAGTCGCCATTTTGAATTTTTTATTATTGATGACCTACACTGGTATTTTTCTATTTTTTTTCTTGTAAAGCCCTAAATATTACAACTGATTTACAAATTTGCCTGACATAATTTAAATTCTAGTTTGGAGGGTTATTGGATAGTCCGGTAATCAGTTTTATTTTATTTTTAGCCGATCCAGATTGGATCCAGTAGATCAAGTGGTTTTTTCCTTCGCAGGCGTCTTACTGAGTATGTATCATCTAATATACGACGTATCTATGCATTTTGATGTAGGCTAATATGTTGCATGCGTTTTCTTCCCATTTAATTTGTTCACTGGTAAAATCCATCAGCAGGGGGTCGATTTTGTTCAAAATGCGACAAGTTCACGAAATAACAGCAAGTATATACATAGTAGTGGTATGAGTGTTTGTGTTAGTGCGAATGTGCGCCATTTAATTTTTTTCGATACAGCATTTCTAGATATCATTTCCATTTATAATTTAAAATTTGTAAAATATGCTTTAAATAAAATTGAATTTATTTAATTATTTAGTTTTAGTTTTAAAATAATTTCTAATTCTGTGTTTCTGCGAAAACTAAACATTCAATTCATTCGACATCGCATTGAAAAAAGTTGTTCTTTAAGAATATTATGGTTAAGATATATAGATTTTCGAATTTCGTAAGATTCTAAGGTTTCTAAATGCCTTCTTTTGGATCGTATTTCTATAATACGTCTAAATTGTTTAAGCTATAAAGTTAAATGGTTATGGAAAGTCGATTGATTGCAACCAGATAAATGTTCTTTAGCTGTAACTCCAAAATTGCGCCAAGTCTGCCCAATATAGGAGAAACTACAATCATTGTAATTAATCCTATAAACAGTAGACTTGGAAATGCGATCAACTCTAAGTTTATTGATAAAAACCATTTTCTTTATTGTGTTATTATTATAAAAAGCATAGTATGTCATCAACATATCTATACCAAAAGATTATATCACGAAAATAAGGAATGTTGTTTGATATAACCATTTGTTCGAAAAAATTCATGAAAATTTCAGCTAACATAGATGACAGAGACCATCAGCCAAATCTGAAATATGTATTATCAAGTTTCAAACACCAACATTAGTTCACGACGTAAGCCCTCATCTACAAGGATGTTGTGATCTAAGTAATTTCAAATAATATATTTGAGACAAAGTTTTAATGCAATAATCTTGTAGGCAGGAGCTTTGCAATACCCAACTATTGGTATAATCAGAATGCCTTCTTTATGGATTTTTGGTAAACCATAAAGAATCGGAGCAGATGCATTCATGACAGAGTACTTTCAACCAGTTCCATTTTCAGTTTTTACAAATCAGTAGATACTCCTGACGATGGCCAACTATTTGGAAAACAATTATAACTAAAATACACAAAAATTTAATTTTTACAAAAAAAAAATAAATGGTTAAAAAGATGTGTTTATTAAGTGTAAGTGTGTTTTACCAAGTGTGCCCACGGCCAACAGTGTTAAAAATATAAAGAAAAAATATTAGAACGAAATAGCCTCCTCATTTTCATAGTGCGGGTCGAAGGGAGTACTCAACGGACACGTTCCAATTAACCTTCTAACTTTACTCGTTACCATAATTATTTATGAGTATGAACTTTTTACCAATTAACAAAAATATGCATGTATTGGAAATCACACTGTTAAAATATTTTTGATAGGAATTTTGTGTGAAAACTTAAATTTCATGAAATTTTAAAATAGAATAATATTTAACAAATTAATTATGCTAATACTATGGTGCGAATGTATAGAGATGTTTTTTGTGGAAAACTCTTATATTGCTGTTTTTGAGAAAATATTTTTTTAAGTAAAACTGTTATCTCGGCTCCTTTTGATTTTCAGTGTATCCAATTCTGGCAAATGACAAGGCATCACGGAGACCACCAAAAAACAATCATAATAAGTTGTTTTTTAGGGCCTGACTTATCAAATGGAGGGGAGTCATTACTATGGACTTGCAAAATATTTTTTTAACCGAAGTTTTTTTTATTTAGAGTCAAATATGCATTTGGGTCTCTAAATTTTTTTATGATACAGTTCACGTATGTTCACGATTTGCTTGTGGAGAAATATAATTTTTTCTCTTTGTACAAAAATTTTATAAATTATCATTTAGTCAAATTCTCTGTTAATTGTACCCATTCCAGTCTGCTAAAGGGGTTTTATTATTAACTCACATAAAGGTTCAGTACGAATCAGATTTTTTATTTTTGAGTGAATCTCATTGCCAATAACAAGACATCGTGGAGATTGCCTTACTATGAAACTATATACGAGTAACTCCTACGGGTTTAATCTATCAAACGAAGTTAGACTTGAGCGGCACGATTTTTGTGACCAAAATTAGCAACAGAAACTCCCATTTTTCTGTGAATATCATTACGGCAAAAAACAAGACATCTTAGAAGTTGCACCAAAATGCAATCATAGAGATGTACTCCTAACTGGACGTATCAAACATTGTATGTACTTTTTCAGTACCATCTTGCTTTTTTAGCAAAACTCAAATGGATTATTGGATTATTGTGGTGCAATTTCCATGATGTCTTGTTATTGTGAAAATAAATGTAATGTACTCAAAAATAGAAAGAGCCAATGAGTGTTTTAGTCGTTTTCGTAGGTCTGCTCTATATGAGGTATCATTGTTTGGTAGAATTTTAGTGCTATTTTATAAGATAAAAAATCATGGCGTCCTGTTTGTCTCTCTCTAAAATTCGCTATTTGCCTCGCTCAACTTTATACTTAACAGTGTAAAAAGTAACACATACTTAGCTTTCAAGAATTCTTATTGGATTCGTATACGTATTGTTGTTATTTTTTTGTTAAAAACTTCACACTCATAATTATTTACTAATTCTAGAACTATGAGATGGTGATGGTTCACTTGTGAGGAGAAACATCGATCTGTAATGTAGAAAAAAAAACACTAGTTCGCTCAAGTAGGTTTATGAAAACCTTTTAACGCATCCTTATTCTGTAGTGTTAGAGACCCAATTCGGTGATAATCGTATGCAACAAAATTAGGTGATAATCGTATGCAACAGCGGTATAGTATGCATGTGCTCAAGTACGATTGCTGTGTTGTACGAAAAAATCTGTGAACATAGTGAAGATTATGTGTTAGGTCACCAGCCTAACAGGCGCCCTGCGTTCTAAACATCTTAAACGTTCTAAACATCTCTTTTATCTTTATCTTTTAGACGGAATTACCACAGTAAGCGAACGAAATTACCCGCTTGGTGGGGTAATGCGCCGTTTTCAGGGTCTTTGAGAAATATTTCCACAAATCAAAGGGAAATTATATACCTTATAATGCAACCTAGTAGAAGGCTAAATAGGATTTCAGAATTCACCGACATCTTGTTAAAAACATAATTAAAAAAGAGGGGTTTACACGTTTTACCCCTATCGTTTTTGTAACCCATCCTCTATATGCATCGGCCTTTAGTCAGGTTAGTGGGCTAGCTGTAATTTCGGTAGTTTATCTATGCTAAAATAGATCGTGATGTACCAATACATCTTGACTAACACTAAATGCTATCTAAGATATGAATCCCGAAATATTACGTAAAATTTAGTATCTTTAAAAACGATCATGCACAAAATTGCATACGCACAAATGTCCTACTCCAAATCGAAATTTGTTATCAAGATTACACGAATATTTATTTTTATTTGGTCACCTACTGATCTAGTTTTTTAATACATATATTTTTAATTTATTCTTATCGCAAAAAAAAAATTCTATTTGATAACAAATACAACAAAACAAAAATTACTCAATTTTAGCACACCGTATAATAAATAATATGTCAGATTTATAAGACTGAGCATGTGTAACTGTTTGCAAAAACAAAAGACATTTTGGTAAATTGGGTGATTCCTCTCTTGAATTATCATGTTCACGTATCAAATCATTTGAAGGTGTATAATATTCTCGTATATAGATTTCCCCAAGGCTCTTACCGGCGTTTATGCACTAAACACCTTTCTTATATAAAGGTTTCTAAAAATATTGATTGTCTAATGTTCTAATAAATATTCTTTACCTTACATGCTTATGATTTTTGAAAGATACGAAATATTATTGTTAGAATCGTATTAAATATGTATAGCGGTCGCACACGAACGCTAGATAAAATTTATTCTATACAGAGAGGGGAAAATGTGTTTTGTACTTAAAATGGCCCACACTTAAAATTTATATATTTTATGTATATATATTATTTATATATATAGTGAAATGTGTGTCAGTGGGCCAAGGACGTTTTTCTGTGTTTGCCTGATTCAGCGTAAACAATATAGAAAAATAAAATAGTAATAATAGTAAGAAACGTGTACATATTATGTACATGTATTATTAAATATATTCGTGTATGATAGTGTGTGCTGTGTTGTGTGGTGAGGAATTGAGTGATTTTTTCATATTTACTATACACCAACAAAATATTAGTAAACGAGAAACTACTCAGAAGAGCTGTTTTTCATAATATGTATAATTTTGAAAATAGAATTTTCTTCTATACTAACACACAATGGAAATATTATATGTAGTACATGTACTTGATATTGCGCAGAATCTTTTACTATCTTTCATAACATATTATGTACGTATGTACATTAAATAATAATAATAATCGTAATTGGTATACAAACATATAATTTTCGAAACACTAATTAATCTGCTGTGCAACATATGATTTATTTATTTATTTAGTGTTTTGAAATATGGGACATTGATGAGTCATCCTGATTATATATGTATATATTATGTATAGAATACGATCCTGGTAAAGGACCTAATGCATACTAATTTAATATGTATAACCTACATAAGTCAATTTGTACATATTCTAGAGTTTTCGTACATGGGTATGTACGAGTATATATATCTAGAGGTATAAAAAAACTATTTTATAATTTTGAAACACAACTTAAGAAGTTTTTTGTTATTGTAATTTTTAAATTAAAATTTATAAATAAATAAGTAAATTGATCGAAATGCATACAAATACACATATACAATTTACAAAATACACAATACCAACGAATAAACAATGTATTGCAGTTTATAAATGCGACAAATGGAATTTAGGTCAACTGTAATGTATTAGTAGCATGTAGTATACAAATTCAGTAAAATATATTTTATACTACATTATACTAAAGAGCAAAATATTTTTTTTTAAAAACTTCTTATGTAGTCCACAGCCACATACACGTACAATTTTCCATTTTATATTTTTAATAAACTTTAATTAGTATTACATATTATTATAACAACATGATTTTGTTAATATTTGTGTATATATTAATTATCGCATACAAAAGTTTTTTAATGTCATTGATAATCTGATACATAAAAAAAAAACCCCATCTACTACCAATTTAATAAAAGAAGTCGAAGAGAAGGAAGAAGACAATTCAAAATTTATTCAAAATTATTGACTAAGGTAATGGATTTGGGTAAACAGACAAGCAAATTTTCGTCACATGCATTTTGTTATATACGTGTATAGAATTTCGAGTATGTTGGGGTTTTTAAGTGGGACGTGAATCGCAATATATCCAAATATGACGTTTTTTCTCAAAGCAAATAATCTTTGCGATCTAGTTGTGGCCGCAGGAACGGGACAAAAGGACATGCTTTGTCTGTTTTCCTAACTTTGTCCTAAACTTAGAAAAACAAAAATTAGGACAAATTTAGGACAGCGTCCACATCTCATTTGGCATTGACTTCTTATTTTCGTATTGACTTGGTTAGACCATTTCTACGATGAGGATTAGGAATATTTCTGGGCCCATAACGTTGGTTAAATCTGGCTCCAGAAATGTTCCTAATCCTCATCGTATGATAATAAGTGACTGAGTATAAGTCAGATTGACAGATCATACACTGTCATGCAAAACTAAGGGAACTAATTTTAGAAAAAATGTAACTCTTGAAAATTTACCGTTTACCCAATAATTCTTACTCTTTTATTGATTTAATACTTAATTCATTATTAATTCGAAGTTTTTTAAACAAATATCGTAAAAAATATTACTAATATATAAAAAAGTGAAAAAAAATAGTTACAAAACTAAGGGAACATTTTATTTCATTTTATTACGCAACGTTACGTTAATAGTCAATAGCATATCCTTTCCTTTTTATAATTTTAGCACAGCTGTTGGGCGTAGAACAAATAAGTTTATCATGATTTTTTGAGGGATTTCATTCCAAGCATTTTGAAGGTTGCTCTAAAACTGGTCTGCGTTTTTGAACTCACTCCACCATCTTCCAGAAGTTCTCGATTGGATTCAAATCGAGGCTTTGCGCTTGCCATTGAAGAACTTCAATTTTTTATCTTTAAACCATTGCTTAATAAGCTTCGAAGCGTGTTTCGCGTCATCATTATCTTGTTGGAATCTGCACCAACCGAAGAGGCATATTATCTTCCGCGAATGGTAGCATCATCACATAGAAATAAACTGTTTTTTGCAGGTCTTCGTGAAAATAACTTTGCTATGTCTAATCTTCTTCTGATTTTATATACTTAGAAGCACCAACTTTAAATTTCGTTTAATCTCATTCGCAGTTATGAATGGAACCTTTTTTGCAGCCCTGATGATTCGTCCCGGTGGCACAGTGGTCAGCATGCTTGGTCCAGCGACCGGAGGTCCCGGGTTCGATTCTCGGTGGTGACAAGGAGTTTCTCTCGCAAATTTTCAGAATATTTATTTCGTGTCATTTTCGTGCGAAGGGCTAATATTAGCTAAGTTAAATTAAATTAAATCAAAATCTAATTAAAATAAGGAAATTACGTTGGTCCAGAATTTAATAAAAGATGAGTTTTCATATTAATTATACTGATATTTAGTGTTGATTTTACACGCGTAGAAATTTTGTTCCTTTTGTTTTGGTTTTCGTAAAATTTCGTAACTCCCCTAATTGTCTAGAATTTTTAGTTATTGGAGCAAAAGAAAATTGTGATAGTACCCAAAGTTTGTATGATATTTGAGGATATTAAATTTATAAAAAAAAAAAAATTTTAAAAATAATTTTACAAAGAATTTCCAACAAATGCGATTTTTTCTAAAATTAGTTCCCTTAGTTTTGCATGACAGTGTATATATGTGGTGCCCTCATCGTGTACTACAAATGGTTAAGAATTATTAACGAAGAAGATCATTTTATTATTTTTGTTTATGCATTGGATTCATTTTTATTTATGTTCAAACATTTTGAGCAAGTCGATTCAGCCTTTAAGGGATTATGGACTCAACGTTATCCCGATCATGCGCGAGCAGCCGTAGCTGCTTCCTTCGGATTCGTAGAAGAATTTACTAAGATAGTTGATGCTACTGTCGAGGTTATGCAACGACATTTCGAGTGAGAAATTTTTATTGATGACGTCAAAACACTGACCATTACAGTAGATTTTATAGGTAATTTTGACTTGTTGATTAATTTAATAGGGGGTCGTTATAGGTAAATAATGTAACTAAATCATTGGTAATTTGTGACTCCCGTCGTTTTCAAATAGCGGAAAAATGTTTTCCCAATCGATAATCTGAAATTCCGACATCGTATGAGACAACCATTGCTCGACCTAGAAAATTTGACTCAGAAAAGTTAGTTAGACGAGTTCGAATATTTAATGAGAATGAATACTGCCGTCCGTTGACCTGTAACTAGGTAAGCAGCCCCTTACACTTGGTAAGAAAATCCAATGGAACAATGCGTCCAAGCAAAGACTACCGAGCTTTAAATGCTTAAACGGTGATGATAGGTACCCAATACCTTGTATTCATGATTGCACATATTCTTAGTGGAAAAACAATATTCAGCAAAATAGATTTACAAAAAGCGGTTCATGCGCTCCAAACATTCCAACGTATAATAAATGAAGCATTAAGAGCCCTTAATATAAACTAGATATCAATGTGGAAGTGTGAAATAGCCGAAGAACTACAATTTTTGAGACATAATTTTTCAAAAAATGGTATTTTATCTCTTCTCTGTAAGGTGCCATTAAAAATTTGGCACTAGAACTCATATTACATGTAGATGCATCAAACTTTGTTGTAGGAGCAGCATAGCATCAAAACGTCAATTGAAATTTCGTACCGTTACACTTAATAAACACATTTCACTTAACATTTGTTTTTTTTATTTCGCAAATTTGTCCAAAAGTTTAATCACTCGATCGATTTCGACTTGTTAGGTCATCATCAGGAGTATCTACTGATTTGTAAAAGTAAAAATTTAGTAGAAAAAAGGCAAACGAAAGTTAAAAGAAGGAGACAAAAAATAGGCAATAAAAATTAATCTATTGATCGTCCCTACCATCTGTTGTTTATACGGAAAAATTAATCAAATAAGTATCGACGACGTATGGGCCATTACCATGACAACAAGGCTATCGATATTGTTTGATTGTAATCGGCCGTTTCACTTGCTGGCCAGAAGCGATTCCATTAAGTGATATGTAAGCGGAAAGGGTCGCACGTGAGCTTATAAGGCTTTTGGATCGCACGTTTTGGGTGCCCAGAATATATCAAACCGACCATGGTAAGCAATTTGAATCCTGCCAACTTGCTTGTCGTATTGAGCGAGCTCTCATTAACAGAGTTTTTTGTGGGCTTCCTTCTTAATATTCTAGGTGCTTTTGATAGAACTTCATTTAATGTTATAATGAAAAACTGCACTAATTTTGTCAAATGGTTAGAATTTATGTTCAAATCTCGTATTTATGAGCTCACCCGATTCTAGCAAAGTTGCCAAGGTCAAAGAATATCCACAGGATGGTGTTCTTGGCTACTATGAGGTGATTGACCTTTGGGGCTATGCTAAGTACCTGGGTATTTATTATCTTGGATAGCAAGCCTTGGAAAATCACCTGAAAACCAAGCTTCTAAAATCCACGGTCGTACTGTGTAAATGTATCGGTGAAAAATTAGATGCCCTATACAGATTACTGTTGGTCGAGCTGTTACAGGGGTAATGTCTTCAACTCCTCTTTTTGCATATCCCTTTGTATTTCGTTTGAGTTGCACTGGGAATGGAATTCTTTTGGTGTAATAACGGACATAGACTAATTTTAATCAAATTTAGTCCTCTAGCAAGTTGTAGGCTATCGAGAGATCCATGGCCATCTACTGATTTTCGTAAGGAGCTGTTTGTATCAATTTTCTGAGATGGCGCTTGTTTCAATTACATTGCTGAGGCTTTTAACAAAGTTAAGAAGGCAATCAAGAACTACGCTTTTTTTCTTTTATGACAGAAGTGCATTGATGCTTCTAGTTAACACAAGGCTACATTTTTTAACCATTTTTAAGGACTAGTTACATATTTTGTCATATTCCTCACACATTATGGCTATTTTAGAGCACACCTAACACTATATGGGCTTAGCTCAAGAAGTTCTATGTGAAAATTATCGAATGATGATCATTCATTTTCCGGCCGGCTTTCGACAGGATAGAGTCCGAGGTATTTAATGCCCAGTTATCCAAATGGGCAACTTCCGGAGTAGACTTGTTTCAAGATTATGCAGTTTGTTAATGGTGCAACGCGCTTGTTCGTTGTATAATAGCCTTATTGGTTTGAACCATGAGCCCACAGTGGCATTTAGAGCGAAAACTTTATGTGTTCTAGTCAATTAAATAAAAAACTAAAAAAAAATGTTGCTTAGGACTCTTAAATCACTAAACCTATCGTTAGGATGTGAGTTTTGAAGAATACAAATTGCGGGCAGTGTGGTGGAGATGGATGAACAGTTCTTGTGTTCCTGCCCTCCTTACTTCCTTCATACACACTTTTTCGGCTCACGAAAGACCGCAAAAGTTTGAATTAACATCAGAAGAATAAACCGTTGGAGTATATGCCACAAAGACCGAGGATAAATTTTCATTTACTCCTTTACCACAGCACAAAGGGTATGGGCAAATTTGAATGCCAAAAAGCCAAACATTTACATGATCTCATTAATCGATCCACCATATCCAAAAAATATTTAATTTTTGCAACTTTAATAGAAATTGTCATTTGTACTTGTAAACATTAAAATATCAGTTTGTTTCGTTCTAACCAATTAAAGTGTAGAGCTTGGTTTGGATGAGCTCAAAAAACAAAGTTACACAAATTCAAAGCTCATGAATATTTCATAATGCTACATATAATAAAAACTTTTTCAAAATAATTTGATTTTATTCTGTCACATAACCAAATGAGAATTTAAAGCATTTTTCACAAATTAAGTTAAAAAATATAAAAAAACATTACATTACATTAAAAAGAACATCACTCACGGTGAAATCCCTTCACGGTAGCAGGCAAGTTAGATTCATATTAGGGGCAAAAAACAAACTTCAAAATTGACAGTAAACTTATTTTCAAACTTCATAAATTGCTTTTAACTGGATTAAATTTGTAAATAGGAATTATTTTTGTCGTCCAAATGGGGCGATCCCTTTTAAAGATCAACTATCTCGAATTGCGTTAAAAAGTACCTGGCGAAATAGAATTAATGATTTAGATTTAAAAATGTACAAACGTCCTCCACTAAATATAAAATAAATATATTTAACGCTTATCAATCCTATCAATCAGTTATTGTGCTGATAAAATCATTGCTTCATATGCATGATCAAAAAACTATTAACGTAAACTATCTATATTCTTTAAGTTGTACTTGTATATAATTTTCTTATCTTAAACCAAAATTTTTTTTTTTTAAAAGATTTCACAAAATTCATAAAAAAAAGAAATCATAATTTATGTAGTATCATGAATTTATTCGGTTTTTTTATTTTTGTTAATCAGCTATGGTGGGTTGTCTTGTCCTTGGCACATTTAGCGCCTCAATGCACGCAATATAGTTATTATATTTAACTTTTTTATTAACACAGACAAAACACCTTTATATAGTTTTTATAATATACACGTACATGTACAAACTCATTAAAAACTGTGTGTAGCAGCAGCATTGTTTTATTGTCAAAATCAAAACATTAATTTTAAGAACGGAAACCAAATTGTAGATTGTGAAATGCTAAAATTTACGATGTAATTTCTTTTATTTAAAAATAGATGAGTCTCGCGCGATGATACCGCGCAATTTGCATGGTATGTAGCACATTAAAACTGTGCTGGGGCTGGGATATGGTTCGCGACAGCGCAGACATAATAAAAAAAACAAAAATTAAATTAACAACTGCATGGAGCGCAACAAACCAACGAAATTACAACAACAACAAAATGAATTTAAAATTACGAAACCACAGAACAAAACCAACCAAAATAAAAAAAAAAATTATGTATGATCATTCGACATAAAAATTAACCCAGAAAAAGTTTCACTTTGATCTGATTGTGTGATTTCACGTTTTCCCTTTTTGTTGTGTGTACAAAATTAAATAAAAATATAAAATTTACAAAATTCAATTGTAAATTCTTACAATACATTTATACATTTAAAATGTATGATCATCTTGTACACCAGACCATAAATTTGAATGATCATTATTAAAAAAAAAAAAAAAAAAAAAAAAAATTAAAAAAAAAATCGAGCTGCGCAATTTTCATTTTGGAAAAACGTTGGTGTCGCTCCTCTACATGATATAGCTACAACATTACAACACATAAAGTGTTTATATTGTAATTTATGTTGTGTAGTAATTTACATATAACCCAACATAAATATAGGCACAATTCTAAGAAATTCTCAATTTTTATGATTTTTATTGACTTTCTTGTTTATCATAAACATCATTTAACTACTTAGGTACTTTCTAATTTTATGATCCTTAAAATTGTTTTATGTTTTATACCTTTTATGTTTTGTATGTAGTAGTGTGCGTATCTATGTAAATACAGTATGCACACGTTCAAATTATTTTTGTGTGTTGTATTTCCTATTTTGTTAAAGGCAAATATTTTTTATAAGACGGATTTTAAATCAATTAAATGGGATTAAAAAAATTTTATGCATAAAACAATTATGGTTTTGCATGATTGACTTTAATTGCTTCAAAAAATATAAAAATTATAAACTAACTGGTCATTGGTCAAAATCGCGTTTCAGGGTCGAACATTTTATTGTAGTATAGAATTGATTTACACGTTATGATTTAATTTGGTTTTCATCTAAGGGTTTTATCGTTAATTCGGAAACGATATTTTGTCCAGACGTAACTCCTTTTGTTGAAAAGGTAAAGTAAACTAAACTGTAAGTACTGACATCTAAGTTTCATATATATAAGTCAATATATAATAAGTTTCATATATAAATTTCATATATAATTCTGGTGCATTCCCGACCGGTTTGGGCAGGGATTTCCCGATGATGTTTTTACTGTGACAACTCTAATGTGATTATCTGGATGTAGTTTGACTACTTTTCTCAATAAGAAAATGTCCCGGTGCTAAATAATCGAGATATCTTTATGTGATAATACGCAAATTCTTAAATGGTGAGTATGTATGTATTGGTGACTCTTCCTAGATGTTGCTGCACAGCAGCTTCCCACAATCCTTCTATATATGGGGGGAGGGGGCAAACATTAGTGCTAAAATTAGTACCCCTGCTCCCCTTATTGAAGCTGGGGCGGGGGTAACTTTGAAATTAAAATAGGAACCCCTATTTTTTATTGCAGATTCGGATTCCACGGCTTATATACTAAATTTACATAAGCATACGATTCTGCAATACGTTTGAATTAAAATTAAGACGTTTTCAATGTAAATACTTGAAATAAGTCTTAAACAAATTGAATTTCTTAAAAAGCAAAAAAAAAAAATAAAAAAATATTTTTTTTAATTGTTTCAAAGAAATCCTACATACTTTATCAGCGAGTTCATACGACGGATAAAAATCTCGGATTTTACTATCCCATCGTTTTAACCAATTACATCACGTAAATTATACAACGGGCACGCCTCTTTTCATATAAAAAAGTTGAAAATATTGAAAAAAAAATCTGGGATAGAAAAATCCGAGATTTTTATCCGTCGTATGCACTCGATGTAAGCCGTAGAATCCGAATCTGTTGCCACCGCCCAACTACAAGAAGGCGAGGAGGGGCACTAATTCTAGCACTTTAGCACTAATCTGTGGTCAAATTCAGTAGCATTTTGCACCATTATCTATTAAAAAAAAAGTTGATAATGCAGATTTTATTATTTTATTTTGCTGGTGCTACATCCCATCGAGAGATTTGACCCCCTCATTATGATTACATTTTCATGTTATTTTCGGATTAATGTATGATTGGTCCATTGGATCGTAGCCAGGTTCCTAAGTCTGCTGGATGGGACAGACTGCTGCCGGATAAGGCATATTGGCTTGCAGATAGAGGGGAGGGATAATCTCGTTCCCTTCCGATTTTTTTTAAATTATTTTTATGCTGGTCTCATCCAGCAAAATTTGTACTGACACAAGCACGGTTGCGGATCTAAAAGATTGTCAGAGTAATTTTGTACTTCTATTGTTAGAAAAAGCCAGCAGATATTTTGTGCTAGTTTTGAATTATTAATCTGTATGAAAACTACATTATCGACATTTTTAACGTAAACTTTGATTAAATATTGTTTATGGAGCATATTTTCGGCCGAAATTCAAGTTATATAGATAGACTAGATAATTTCTTATCAATTTATTGAAATATTTATTTGCCGTGCTATTGCGTATTAGATTTCACTTTGGCACTAGTTAGAAAATTGAGAGGAAATGAATTTGGTGAAATTAAATCATTTCGGAATTTTCGGGATTCTATTCCTAACATTTGTCGTGTTAGGCGGCAATGAATTTGAGTTAGGGCTCTAATTAAGTACCCAAGTGCAATTAAATTGGGTGCCAAAAAAGTACAAATAAATTAATAACTGAATTATATGTAAACGTTTCCGAACTGAGCCAATTTAACATTTTGTATGATTGATGCCACACCAGAAACCAATCTTCAACTCATTGTCACCTAAACCCACAAGTTATGATAAGCATACGTGTATTTTCCAAATGATTAAAATTCATTAAACCCATTTTTTTAAAATTTAAGCCAGTTTTAATTTATTTGACTATGCTATATAAAATACGCCTGACAGCTTTACAACTGTTCCTTTCCATAGCCAGAAGTGAAATATTTTACCCATTCATTTAAGCCTAGTACGCAGCTAACATAAAATATTTTACCCATTCTTTTTGGGTAGTACAGCTAACATAAAATTAAATTTTTCATGCAAAAATGCCCCAAGCAAAAACGAATATGAAAAATATAGATGTCTCTGTTTAACGCATTTTTCACTACATTTTTATCTGCAGGTACGATAAAACTAAGCTTTGACATTTCATCGATTATTTTTATTTGTTGCTAAACAAACTCACATAAAAAATATTTCAACATTAAAGGCTAGTATGTCGCTGATGTGAGCTCTTCTCCAAAATTAGACAGATAAATATTCCATGAAAAATTAGTTTCTAGAATTTCGTAAAATTTTAACGCACATTCTTCGCCATATGCATTCGCCATATTTAAAAAAAACAACACATACAAATAGTAATTGTGAAATGTCAAAAAATTAACTTACTACGATAAAAGTAAGTGTAGATAAAAACGCTGCAGATAAAAACGCAGTGAAAAATGAGTGGAGTTAAACAGAGACAACTATATTTTAATACGAAACATACCAATTTCACTAGGTAAATACGCGGAATTTTCATTTTCGTTTTCGCTTGTGCTATTTTCAGTGTCAGCTGCATACTAGGCATACGTTATAAAAATATTAATTCAACATGAAGCTATCTGCGTTAAAGTTTTACGAAAATCGACAAACTAGTTTTTCGTGGAATTATTTATCTGCTTAATTTTGGAGACCAGCGAAAATTTCATTTCACATCGATATACGATAAATATTGAATAAATTCTTTCTTGAAGAAAATTTCCAAATTAATTTTGAAATAATCGTTGTTCCTTATAAATAGAATTTAATTATGATTTCAGCCGAAAAATGTTCCATAAAGAATATTGAATCAATTTTTTCGTAAAAAATTACGATACGGCAGTTTCTCTACAGAAAATAATTAAATTTAACGAAGCTTTATGGTACAGATTTTTTTCTGCTTTTTTCGGCGGGAAATTCCTTTAATGAGTCATGCTGGTCATATCAGAGTTAGAACGTAAAACCAGAAAATATAACAAACTTTTCTTCCTCGTTTTTCGTCTGAATATGGCCACTTCAGCACTTCCACAAAAAAAATCAAAATGGCGTACATTTTCGCATATCAACAAGCTTCCGTGAAAATTTTTTATCAAAATGTTATTAATTTATATATTATTTTTGTATAAAACTATTTTTCTTCTTTACAAACTTTATACTTACTTTTGAATACAGAGCAAAATGTTAGGTTATGTTTTAACATAACAGCTATGAAAAGCCATTTCGCGATAAAAATTTCGACATGATTTATAAGATCATATCGCACTGACAAATTTTTCGGTAAACTCCAGTGGCAAAACTCTGGCTTTCGCTGGAAATAGGGAATTGTGAAAAATATTTCGAATGTATTTTTGTCTCAAATTTTCTGGCCTGAAACATTATTTTGAAAATATTTCATATTGCATCAGGACAGAAAAATACTGTTGGACAAACAATTCAACTTGGGCAAGACATTCAGAAGGTTTAGAAAATTAATTACATATTTTTGTGAGATTAGTGACATCTATAGGTTTAAGTAGTAGCATTAGAGGTAGTGTAATTTGACAGTTTTGTGGTATTGCAGATTATAGTAGTCTAGAACAGAACCTTCGAGAATATTACTTCTGTACAAATCCAGGAGTCTATAATGTTCCATCGGTATATAAATATGGATGCAACGAACGCAATGAGTCATTTGGGAGATTCGGTACGCGAAAGATTAAAACCGAAAATAATAAGTAAAAGTAATTTAAAGCTAATTGTAAATGGTGAATAGTGAATTAATAAATAATTATGAAAATTATTTATTGTTGTGTTTTAGTGACTAGTGGATATTGGGAAAATTGCTGTCGGAATATTCCAGAAGTGTTGTGAGTATTGCGGTATTTGTGTACGTGAAATGGATTGGGAGACCTGGCCCACCTGGAAATTTGGCATAATTATTGGCTGTTATAACTCAACAAAGTAACCAAACAATCCAAGATTTGGTGCGATGAATGAAACTAGAAATTACAGAAATCAAAATATTCAATGAAAACATGGAAAAGAAACTAGATTATATGGTGGACATAATATTTGCGGGGGACAGATGTTGTAAATTACTGTCGCTAATAAGATGGAACCGGATGATAAAGATTAAGGAGTGGGTGCCATTGGTCGGGAGGAACTATTGGGTTTTGAGGAATCGGATAGTGGCCAAGAAACAACAGATAAGAAGTATCAGCAGAGTGAAAATGGCGAAAATCTAACCGAGATATTACCACAGTTCAAGAAGAAAGAAACGAACTCATCGAGATTGTGGATGCTCAACCGGATGCAGAATAGACGTTTCATATCAAGTCATTACTAAGGGTTGGAGTCTTTTGCCCGACTTTCAAAATCACGAAATCAAAATCCCGACTTTTAAAATCCCGACTTTCATAATCCCGATTTTCAAAACCCCGATTTTAAATTTTTTTTTATGAATTCGGGCGCCTGCGGGCCGGCGGGCATTTAAAGTCTTTTTGTAATGAGTGCAATGTAGTAACGGGGTTGGGTGTGATTCGTCAAACTCCTAAAACGAAATTCCAAAACCAAAATTCCAAAAAACAAAATTCCAGAAACAACAATTCCTATAAAAACATTTCCAAAAAATAAAATTCCAAAAAAAAAGAATTCATATACAAAATGTCAAACTTTAAAATTCCAATATGTATACAAAAATCCAAAAAAATTCTATGGGTATAAATTGAATTCTTTTTTTGGAAGTTTTTGGGTGTACTCCGAAATCCCTGTTTTTCAAAATCCTGGTTTTCAAAATCCCGGTTTTCAAAATTCAGGTTATTAAAATCTCGGTTTTGAAAATCCCTTTTCCTCTTCTACAATTTTCAAAATTCCAATATACAAAATTCCATTTTATGCCATGGAAATATGAAAGGCCTTTCGTATTTTCATGGCATAAAATAGAATTTGTAATTAGGAAATCTATTAAGGTTTATTCAACGGTATCTTGCAATTTGATAAAACCGTTACAATGCTTATTTATTAATGACTGTATAATACACAAGTTTTTAGAATATATTAGCATGTTTCAAGGAGGAATCAGTATTCCAAAAAAACGCAACCCTGTTTTTTAGAATTACAACAATAACCGTTAATCAATCTGGTAGATAACGAGAATCTTTTTTGAATAAAATAAATATAAATAATAGTTTTTCAGAACAATTAAATTAAATATAATTAATTGAAATAATTAAATTAATTGAAATAAACCAATTATAATTTTTTGCGAAATGCTGCAATATTATTAAACTAATGAAAAAATGGAATTTTGTATATGGAATTTTTTTTTCAAAAATAAATAAATTTTGGAATTTTCTCAATTGGAATTTTGATATTTTTGTTAATTGGGATTTTGGATATTTAGGCTGGCTGGATTTTTTGCTTTTGGATAACCGACCCGTTCCCATAATTCACATTAAAATGCAAATCATATCCGATAACACAAATTTAACCAAGATCGGCCAAAAAAGACCGAGTTCTTAATAAAAATGAAGATCAAAAAAAAAAAAATTTAATATTTAATATTTTTAAGAAAATCCCGACTTTTGTCGGGATTTTTAAGATTTCAGCAAAATCGGGATTTCGAAAATCGGGATTTTGAAAGTCGGGATTTTAAAAGTGGGGATTTTGAAAATCGGGATTTTTTTTGTCGGGATTTTGATAATTCGGTCACCCATTACTAATCCAGGGTTGTGAGAAAATCAAATACGGATTGCTACGCATAGACAATATCGGCAGGTATGACTTACCCAAAAATGAAAAACTCTTGCAGGTGCAGCAATTATGGCAGCTACGTTTAGTCGGGATGGAGAAATATAAATTGAACGAATGTTGTGGCCAGATCAATATGGGATTATTGGCGCGATCATCTTTCGGTTAGATGAAGTTTCATTGGATAGAAGAATATTGAAATGGAATTCGAGGAGATACCGGCTAGGGCGAGTTGAGATTGCAGATGGTCCCGCAATTGTGACTGTTAGAGCAGGAAGGGTAATTGGAAACGGTGATTGGCAATTCTCAGGAAGGTTATTGAGGAGGGCAGTGTATTACAACACCCATATAGACACGGAAGGGAGATTTGTGCAGAAGTACAAACCTTTGAATTCTAAAGGATCCAGGACATTGCTCTTAAATATAGGAGAATACCTCCAGTAGGAAAATATGTGGAACTTATATGTCAAGGTTGTTTTAGAAACTGATGGAGAAAAGTGCCGAGCAAAAGCCGTGTGGGGTACGATCGGCATGAAAGATCGGCCAATCAGCCAGTAATTTGGAGGAGCGGTACTGATACTAAGTGGAACGGGCTTGGCTCTACATCGCTAAAATTCGAGAGGGACAGATGGAGTCCAGTATGGAAGAGACACGTGGAAGTGGAATGAATGAAGTGGATTGCCGTCAAGGATAGGGTTGAGTTACAGGAGATCATGAAGCGAAACGTTCATTCAGAGAAAATTCCTCATTTAAGGTTTACAAAATTATGAACATTTTTGTGAGATTAGTGACATCTAGCTTTAAGTAGAAGCATTAGAGGCAATTTTGTGATAGTTTTGTGGTATTACAGATTATAGTATACTAGAACAGAACACTCGATAATATTAATTCTGTATAAATCCTGTAAATAGTGAATTAATAAACAATTGTGAAAATTATTTATTGTTTACTAGTGGATATTGGCGAATAATTGTAGGCGTGTTCGGGAATATTCCAGAAGTGGTGTGAGTATTTCGGTATTGGTGTAAGTGTTCAAGATACTATTTTCGGGAATATTTCGGAAGCGGTATACATTACAAGAATTGGTATTGTAACCGTCAAATTCTATGGCGATATTCACAATGAAGTGATACGAAATGGATTTGACAGAGGAAATTTGCATCAATACAATTCAGACCAAAATGTCATGAAAATATTTTTCTCAATTCCATATTTAGTGCCTTTGCCTCCCATTTGTTGAGTTGTTTGGAAAAGTATGAGTTTTCAAATAAAGTTACGTTAGATGTCATTATTACTACAGGGTGTCCGCAGATTAATACCACTTTAGTTTTAAGATATTGATAAAAATGTGAAACGATTGTTTTTTATGTTTAAGGGTTTATAACGAATTAACGGCAACTAATTTCGAAAATCCGTAGTAGTATTGTTTTTGTTTATGTTTTAATTTTCAGGAATGAATTAACATTCTATTTCGTGTAAACAATTATGTGTTTTATATCGCGAATGCAACCTTTTGATATCTGTGGAAATTCAACAAAACCACTTATCTAATTTTTAGCTACCTTTCAGGGGACCAAATTTAAATTTTTAATTAATTTGTAAAAAAATTATGAGACATAACTAAACTATTTTTCGATCCATGGTATCGGGATTTTTAAACTGCGTTTATTGACACCTTGAAGCACTTGTTACATGCTCTGGGTTCGCCCGAAATTCCCAAAACATTAGCATTTAGAAAATACACTTTATCGATTTAAGTAAATACCAAAAGCAAAATTAAATTCAAAATAAAAACTTATTTCAAGATAAGTGTTCATTCTAAATTTATTCCCGATTTTACAAATAAAAATATTTATTTTCATGAAAACTTGAAGGGAAAGAAAAAACGGGAAAGACTATCAATTAGAATATAGTTCAACATAACCACTTATCTCGACTTAAGTGACTTAAGTGCTATTAAAATTTAATTAAGACAGTGGATTAGAGTTCCCAGGATTAACAGAAAACCTTCGTTCAACTGTGTGCGTCAGTAAAAACATTTTTGTAGAACTACAAAATGTATCAATAAAGATTATTTGTACATTATACGATAAATCTTTTGGAATACTAAAACAGTTTCCCGCTAGGTATACTTTCCCAACTTTTGCATTCTTTAACACCACTAAAAATGTCATTAGCATTCCCAAAAACGCAACATGGCGACTTATTATCTATACCGTCGTTTATTATTGTGTTGCCCTCGCACGGGAAATAGTATAGCGATACTACGGCAAATGATGGAACTGATATATTCAATTCGTTAGCATCTATCGGAAAATCCGACCGTATAATAAATTGAATAAATTTTGGTGCTAATTGAATGTTACCTAACATTATTTAGCTTTCATTCAAATTATCTCTCACACAATTAATTTCCAATTAATTCTTGCAATAAAAAAATCACTCCATTTATAGTAAACTTTTATACCTAGTACACACTTATGTATATGTTCGTGTATGTGTAATATTTTATTTGTTATTACCTTTGCAACTCTTATACCCAAAATAATAAATTTAAATTTCAAACAAAATTAAAACTATTTTCTACTTTACGGCTATGAATGTATTTGTATAGTTCAACTATTATGTATTCATTTTAGCGTTTTGTTAAAAACTATTGTACTAACGAAATATAAAAAAGAGTATTTGTATTGTATTTAAGCGTATATAGTGCTGAAATTGAAAGAGAAAGGTGACGATGATTAATTCGTAAAAATAAAACAAAAAACGCGCGCTCTATAGAACCGCGCACATGTAATGAAATGAAAATTAAAAGTGTTATGTAAAAAAAAACGCAAATAAGAGTGCCACTGTCAGTAGGTTAGTAGGCCATGGTACAAAAATTAATACGAGACTCTTTAGTTTGTTTCTAGTTTATTTCTTACATCATGATGACGCGATGACGTTATAATTTGAAATGGTTTGCTATTTTATTGTACTAGCTATTTCATAATGGGCGCAATTTTATAGTTTTCACTATTTAACTAATCCCGGTTGCCATAGGGTTAGTTTGCAAAACTATATTACCACATTACATACATATATTGTGCGATTTTTACTGATTTCACTCTCACTTTTGTTGTATTCATTTTGTTGTTGTTGGGCAAAAATAATGAAATTACGAGTGAAATATGGTTATAAATTATACAAAAAAAAAACTATAATTTGAATCCAAAAACGAGAAAACCAACGAAACAATAAAAAATTCGAATCAATGAATAATATTCTTATGTGACGAATCTAATTATAGTTAACTATGTTCAATACATATGCAAGATACAAAACACACACAAAAAAAACACCTAATTGGAACAAGGTTGGGGAAATTCGTAATCTGTAAACACTTTTTCAAAAAAAAAAAAAATGAACAACAACAAAATAAAATATTTAATCAGTTAAATATTCAAGGTTCTTTCAATTACGTAGTGGCGCGAGTGTCTCTTTTTTTTTAAATACGCGAAGTTGTGTTTGATTCAATATTGAAAAGCGCTGTGCACTCGTAACTATATACAGAATGAAATGATCGTTGATGCAATGAAAACGAAAGTTAGGTTGGATTTTATGATTCACATTTGAAAATTTCTTTTTTTTACGTATAATTTTAGCGGGGTATTTCCAAATCCTGGATTTGATGTTGTTTCACGAATGTGATGCAATAGGAGAAATTTGAACGATAGTTGTTTATCGCTTGTTAAAATCATCATGAATGAAATTAGCGATCGTTATGAAATTCAGTTGTTCTTCAATGGAATTAGGATTCTAAAATGTATTTGTGTTTAAATTCCGGAATTTGGCCACCACGAATGGAACTACGCCATTCGTAAAGTGATCATGATAGAATTTGATTTATTACATGCAGTACTGTAACTAAAGTTATAAAGATAGTAACGTACGGTCAATGCCATATCCGACATACATCATTTTTAATGTTAATATGTTCGCAGTCGAATAGCTGGTCTAGAGTAAGTTTATAGATGTAAAGCGACATTTGAAACAGTCAGCTTGGATTCAATCCAATTATAATCGAGTATTAATAATTTCTTAAATAAATCCATTAATAAATAACATTCGAACTTCTATTTGTGTTAGTTAGTGGCTAAGTGAAACTTTAATGTCGAATTCTTTTCAAACAAAATTTTGCTCGTAGATCAAAAAAATGACTGCTAATGTAATAAATTTACATGAAGTTTCTTCCAAATTTATCGCAATGGCACTGAATTTTTTGATCTGAGAGCAAGTTTTTTTATGAAAAGAATCCGCCATAAGACTGTAGCATAAATTTTAAGATTATTTGATAGTCAAAGCAATGCCTCCTAAACTACAGGCCGCTTGCACCAAATGATGACGACACGCTATGTCGACGTTTTTGGTGCTTTCTCTAGTTGTTTTGTTAGTGTAAATATCTTAATATTATTATTGCGCAGTCTCGGTTTAGACATAAATTGACGTCATGTGCGAAAAATGAGAGTAGTAAGAGACCTGTAGTATAGGAGGCATTGGTCAGAGTGTCAATAATATTTTGTTTTTAATGAATCTGTTTTTGGGAATTGATAAGTATTGTAACGCCATCTATACGTCAGTAGTGACAACTTCTTTTGTTTATCGTGTGTTATGTTTTTTTTAAACGAAAGCTGTCAAATTTTTATGACGTTTGAATAGTTTTCTAATTAGAGTTGTTTTTGTTAAGTCACTTTTGATTTTTTTTAGTTATGGAAAAATTATTTTCGACCAGTGATTAAATAATTTCATATAAACGGGTTGAAACAGTGTTAAATGAACATGCACTTTCAAATGTAATCATTTATGAAGAATTTTATAATCGTCCGTGAATTTAATTTGTTTAAGAATTTTTTTTCGGCTTTTCGGACAAAATATTATTTTAATGGACACCCATACAATGTTTACGACTATTTTAGTCGCAGAAAACAAAGAGGCCATTTATTAACAATATTTCTACCACAAAAGTAGAAAAAATGCACTCCCCTCCCCCAAACCTTTAACCCCAGGGCGTACTTGTGTACACAAAGAACACAAACCCTTGCAAAAATGAGAACTCCCTTAGGTAGCTTCTTGGCAGCTTGGTTTCGTACTGATAAAAAGTTGGTCTACTCATCAGGTTGCAACGACCAAACTGCAAAAGTCCAACTCTTGCTTTGTACCGATAATACAAAACAAGAACATATCGATTTAGCGAATTATATATCACTAAATCAGAAACCACAGGAAATTCTCACTATGTATGTGTAACAAGCCAACGAGTTGGATTTTTGCAGTTTGGTCGTTGCAACCTGATGAGTAGACCAACTTTTTATCAGTACGAAACCAAGCTGCCAAGAAGCTACCTAAGGGAGTTCTCATTTTTGCAAGGGTTTGTGTTCTTTGTGTACACAAGTACGCCCTGGGGTTAAAGGTTTGGGGGAGGGGAGTGCATTTTTTCTACTTTTGTGGTAGAAATATTGTTAATAAATGGCCTCTTTGTTTTCTGCGACTAAAATAGTCGTAAACATTGTATGGGTGTCCATTAAAATAATATTTTGTCCGAAAAGCCGAAAAAAATTCTTAAACAAAGTAATCATTTATATTTGGATAAATGAATTTAAACTTGACAGCACAAATACATGCGAGGAAGACCAAAAGAGGTAACAATACAAGGAATGGTCGGAAAAGTCTATAAAATCATTATGAATGGCCGTCATATAAAGTTGCGCGAGATTGCTGTTTTTGTAAATAGTATCTCATATAACGTGTATACAACATGCTGTATAAGGTAGCAGAAATTTGACAGCGGAAAGTAAGAGATTACACTACTCGCCGTACGTGGCAGCACTATCACAAAAGAGTTTTTTGTTATATAATTACCAGCGGAATTTTTTTATTCATTTTGTATCTCTTTTATCACTAAATAATAAAACATTCCAGCAGAATAAATTTTTAAAAGTGATCCTTAAAATGACAAATTGATTGATCTCCGAAGTAAAGGAACTCACCGAAGTAAAGGATCACTTTTAATATTTTATTCCGCTGGGATGTTTTATTTAGTGATAAAAGAGATACAAAATGAATAAAAAAATTTCCGTAGGTAATTATATAACAAAAACATTCTCTTTTGTGAGCTGTCATTAGGATGGGTGCCAAGTTTGTTAATGTTAGAAAAATAAATCGAATGACAATTTCTAAGCAATGTTTGGAGATATTTCAGAGTAATCCAACTGAATTTTTGCGTCGATTCATAACGGCAGATGAAACATGGATCCATCACTACATGTCAGAATCAAAACAGAAGTCAAAACAATGGAGACAATCTGATTCAAGTGGTCCAACGAAAACAAAAGTTGTTGCGTCAGCTGGTAAGGTTATGACCACTGTCTTTTGGCATGCACAAGACATAATATTCATCGACTATCTTGAGAAGGATAAAACCAACATAGGCGTATGTTAAGCACTTTGAATGAACAAATTAAGGAAAAAAGGCCACATTTGAAAAATAAAAATGTGTTCTTCAATCATGACAATGCACCGTCACATTCATCGTGGAAAACACAGCAAAAGTAAGATGAATTGGGCTTCGAATTGCTTCCTCATTCACCATATTGGTAGAAATGATCGATGGAAAGGGATTCGGGACAAATGATGAAATAATAGCTGAAACGAACGCTTAGTTTGAGGACTTTGAAAAATCAAATTTTAAAGAATGTTTAATGAAATTGGAAAAAGATTGGAATACTACAAGAAGACAATGTTGAAGAATAAATTAAACTTTACTTAAAAAAATTATGTTTCAATCTAACGACTTGTCAATCCACCCTCGTACAAATTCAAAAATATTACAATACTACTAATCGTTCGATACACCTGATAGAGAATACCTAGCAATTTAGTGTTTTTGATAAAAAACAAATGATAAGAATCAAAAGCAGTAGCATGCAGATCGTTCAGAAACAGAAACAAAATAATCAGCGAAAAAGTTGTAGATGTCAAAAGATTGAGTTGTGGATGAACTCATAAACTCATGGGCATATAGGCGTATCGACTTTCCTTTTACAATTTATGAAATTCGAAAATGTTTTTTGATTGCAAGTCAATATATAGAAATAAATGTGGTTTTAATTCCTTTTGGGTTTCTGGTTGAATGGTCGAATATTTGTGTAGATAGAATTTTTCAAAAAAAAGTATGATAAATACATCCGGTAAGGTCAACATAGGAAGAAATCTCCGAATACAGGGTGTCGATTGGAAAAACAATTCAAAAATTTTCTTTAACCGTTGCAGATTCAGTTTAACTATAACTATTACTAAGCTCGGATTGTAATCAGTTACGGTTAATGTGTATGACGAATGGTATGTAACGATTTCAATCACCTTAATCTTCAATAACAACCATGACGGAATAATTGTCAAAACTTATTCCATCACCTGCATTGATGACGCATAAGGAAAACCTGCCAAAATCACAATTATCATGTCCAATTTTTCCGTCACGTACGTTGTTAGAGTCATCACATCCCATCACATTTTACTTGTTAATAATTACTCGGTCTCAATCGAAAACAATCGAAGATGAAACAATCGTCTAAACTTAATAAACCACCTGCATTGACGACCCATATGGAAAATTAGGCAAGATTCGATTTATCATCTAATTTCATGCTCATCTATGAAACATCATTTAACGATGACATCTTAAGCACAGAAATATTCCCGGATGATTACATTGTACATACATAGATTTGACAGATCTATACATATTGTTTGATTTTGCCTTGTCACTCAAGGTTCGAATCACTGGATTGTGAATAAATACAACTGCTTCAAATTTGAACTCACACAATTTATTTACACAACACAATTTATTATACAACACAAAATTCCCAATTAATTATTATAATTATAACACACTTTTTAATTATCACTTTAATAATCGCTTTAATAATCACTTTAATAATCTTTCTATTTAACCTTCACTGTATCACGTTTAAAATAAGACTCCGTATTCCACGTCAACGCGCGCCTTTATATTCAAAATATTTGTTTCTAGAATAATCCTAAATGCGCATCGAGCAAATATGTTAGTATAGAAATGACGCCTAAATGTTGAGTATAAATCACAAATGCATTGAACAATTAATGAAATTAAGTTATTCTATTCTAATCCAGGTGTCACCGTAACACTACCCCCCACCTAAGCCTGTTCGTCCCGAACAGGATCCAGATCACCTCCTCTGTAGAGCGCCAAACGTTCTAAATGCACCACCTTTGGTTTACCTTTCCGTCCTTTCTGTATGCGATAAACCACGTCGTTCAACTTTTTAATGACAGTGTAAGGTCCTTCCCATGTGGGTTGCAACTTCGGTGATAATCCTTTCTGCCGTTGCGGGTTGTGAAGCCATACCAATTGCCCTTCCTCGAAGCCTTGATTATTTGCTCGTATGTCATATCGAGTTTTCATTCGATCACTTGGTATTCGAATTTTCTCCCGTACAAATTGATGTATTTCATTAAGTTCCTCTTTCATCCGGTCGACGTAATCCTGTCCGCATAGAGCCGCTGATGGAACAGCTCCAAACTTTAAATCTCCTGGTAATCGCAGATTATTCCCAAATATGGTTTTAGCTGGTGTCACTCCTGTTGTGTCATGTACCGCTGATCGGTAGGCCATCAGGAACATCGGTATATGTCGATCCCAGTTGCGTTGGTTCCTTTCAACAACCTTTGCTAGATATTCCTCCAATGTGCCATTGAATCTTTCCACCATACCGTCCGACTGTGGATGCAAAGGCGTTGTTCTTGTTTTATTGATTCCAAGCATCTGACATATCTCCTGAAATACCACCGATTCGAAATTTCTTCCTTGATCCGTGTGAATTTCCATCGGTAGACCAAATCTGCTAATCCAGTTGTTGACTACGGCATCAGCTATTGTTGTTGTCTCCTGATTGGGTATCGGGTACACTTCCGGCCATTTACTGAAATAATCCATTATTACTAGAACATATTTATTTCCGCTCTCGGTAGTCGGAAATGGCCCCGCCACGTCCATTGCAATTCTCTCAAATGGTGCCCCGACATTATATTGTTTCATGGTTCCACGGCTTTTTCGTGCTGGTCCCTTTACTGCCCACATTGGTCACATCGTTGGCGAACTTTGGCTAATGTTTTATTAATCCCTAGGTGACCTCCACTTGCTCCTCCATGATACTCCTTGAGGATTTCCGCTATCCGATCTTTTGGCACCACTACCAACAATTGTTTTACTTTGCCATCCGTGCTTTCCCACTTTCGTTTTAAACATCCATTTTCTATGTGGAGGCTATCCCATTGAGCCCAATATGCTTTTACAATGGGAGTTTTGTCAGCTATCTCACTCCATGTGGGCCGGTGTTCCTTTTCCTTATGTTCCATGATGAATGATAGGTCAGCATCCCGTAATTGCTCCTTCTTGATCATTTCATCAGTCCATTCCTCATCAGGTAGCACTTGCATAAGCCGAATATCGACGATGTTTTCCTTGACCTCCACATGCCCACAATTCTTGCATTCCGCGGGACATGGTCTTCTTAATAAAGCGTTGGCATTATCATGTGCGCTTTCCTTTCGATGTTCAATATTGGCTTCATCTGTCAAGCTGTCATCGCCTCTTTGTACTCTCGAAACTTGGATGGACCTTATGGGGCAATCGGTTGTGGGAGTCAGCTTTTGCTCCTTCAAGCTGTCTCTTTTTAACGACTCCAATGTCGTCTGACCCGCCCTTCTGGATTCTATCTGCTCCTCGTTTGGTCTACGCTTCATAGGAGATGGCGACCGTGCTCGTTTCTTCTTAATCTCCCAACAGTCCCGTGAGATGTGACCCATTCTATCACATACCCAGCATTTAATCCTGCCACTTCCATCTCTGAACCTTGGCGTAGCCCGCGCGGTGTCTATTCTGGAATCAATCTCCACTCTACGAATTTTCATTGCTGGTTTGATGATGGTTTGCGCAGTTTCGTTTGTTAACGCACAAGCGATGGTTTCCGTGAAAGTTGCCTTAGGTGACAACATCACCGCTCTGCGCGTCTCAGGATCTCGAATACCGTCAATGAATGCATCTATTTTAATTCGCTCCATGTAATCGGCCGACATATTTGAATGTGCTAAATGCGCGAGCCGCTCAATTGCCGATGAATATTCCTGTAGCGATTCTCCTCCTCTTTGGTATCGACCCTTCAGTTCCATGCGATGGATTTCTCGTTTGTGGTCACTTCCGTTAACGTATTTTCGATCTAACGCCTTCATAATTCCCATGTAAACGTTCCTTTCCTGCTCGGGAATGATTTGTAGTGTTTCTGCCGCTTCGCCTTTAAGAGCCACAATTAACGCTGCAACACATTGTTCTTCAGTCCACTGATTTTGCTTAATCGCCGTTTCGAATTGGAACTTAAAAATGCTGAAGGATGTTGTTCCATCAAATGTTGGTGGTTTTATCTTAACTGCATTAACCGTCTGGATCATTTGATGTGTCGTTCCATTCGCCTTGACATCTTCAAGCTCTTTCTCGAGACGTTGCACTTCGGTTTGTAGATCTTGTTTAACCGTTTGTATATTTTGGTTAACAGTTTCAAATTTTTGTTGAACGTTCCCTTTAACATTTCGAATTTCTGTGTGTAACTCGGTTTGCAGCTTTTCCACTTCACCGTGTAATGTAGATGATAACTCCAGAAACCTCTCGTCTATTTTATTTTGGCAATCTTCTATTTGGTGTTTAATGTCCGCGTTCGATTGTTTAATGTCCGCGTTCGATTGTTTAATGTCTGCTCCTTGTTGCTCCACTTGTAACATCTGTTGTTTCATTTGATGTTTAATGTCCGCCCCTTGTTGCGTCAGCTGTTGTCCCATCATATTCATAGCAGCCATCAACTGCGATAAATCAAAACTTCCGGATGGGTTTTGTGTTGTTCCGACCACCATTTGTACGTCGCCTTCTTTCTTGTCCACACCGGTCTCATCCGTTTTTTCCTCCTCGAAATCATATACGTCTGGATTTAAACCGTCCTTCTCCATGGCCTCACGTAGTCGCTCCACCAAACTAGCTTTTGTACCTTCACTGGCCAAACCTCGCTGTTTCAGCTGCTCCTTTAATTGCGCAAGCTTTAATTCGTAGAGTATCATTTTCTTTATTATTCACAATCCCACCGCTGTCACCAATTGTTACGATTTTGCCTTGTCACTCAAGGTTCGAATCACTGGATTGTGAATAAATACAACTGCTTCAAATTTGAACTCACACAATTTATTTACACAACACAATTTATTATACAACACAATTTATTATACAACACAATTTATTATACAACACAAAATTCCCAATTAATTATTATAATTATAACACACTTTTTAATTATCACTTTAATAATCGCTTTAATAATCACTTTAATAATCTTTCTATTTAACCTTCACTGTATCACGTTTAAAATAAGACTCCGCATTCCACGTCAACGCGCGCCTTTATATACCAAAATATTTGTTTCTAGAATAATCCTAAATGCGCATCGAGCAAAGATGTTAGTATAGAAATGACGCCTAAATGTTGAGTATAAATCACAAATGCATTGAACAATTAATGAAATTAAGTTATTCTATTCTAATCCAGGTGTCACCGTAACAATATGTATAGTACAAAACTAAAGGAGGAGGAATCGTTATTGCAGTCAAAGTATCTCTTCCGACTCAATTGATTACTGTTACACACACCTCATGGGAATTGTAGGTGTAAAATTGTCTTTGCCTAAAATTAACATCCATATAGTGATATTTCTCTTTACTTCAGTCAGAAGAAATATATAAACTTTTGTGAAACCATAAACGATCTAATTAAACTTAGTAATCAATATGACATATTCCTTACTCCAGGGGATTTGAACCTTCCTAACACTTCCTGATGTTTTGGATTCTGAAATCTACTACAATATTCCCTTCGATGTAAAATCTGATATGAAATATATTTTGCGGATGTCTAGATCTTAATCCTATTCAGTGATTCTGCGATTTTTGATGTGAAAGAGTCCCTAGTTACATTCGTTATAAATGACGACCATCAAAGAGCAATGGAAATATATCTGAACTCAGAAGGATTCTCGTCCTGCATAGATCTTACTGACGTGAAACTTTACTTCAATTTCAAGAAAGCGAAACTTTTCTGAATTGAAACTAACCTGAATTGAATTTTTCGGTCAATAATATCATTTGGCAGGATGAATTCTCTAAACATGAGCTAGAGACGTGAACTACAAATCTTTTATCAGCTGATTATTGAATCGTTCGGGAATTATGTTCCGTCTAGAGTATCGAAAATTAATCATTCACCGTGGCATAACACTAATGACAATAAAAAATTATTTCGAGAAATCAAAATCTTGTACGAGCAACATTTTGAAGTAAAATTCAGAACAGTTGATACAAGCTAACATTACAAGACAACATGACTAACACACATTTGCAACTCAATTAAAAAAGTTATACCACGCCATTTATCAGTGGCTCAACACGGCTTTCTTCATTTACTAGCAAAATGGTTAAAGCCATTGAAAACCACAAGACACCTTGAAAGATAGACTATGAAGTTGTATTTCAAAGTTTATCAAGATTTGGTTTCTCTAATGCATTTGTCAAATGGATCTCATCTTACTTAAGCAATAGACAACAATACACCAATCCCTCGGTACAACGAAGTTTCTTTTTACGTTCTTAATAAATATGCAAATAATTTGAATGAAATAATATTTATTTATTACTCATTCAGGTACATAATTATTCTTCTCTGATTTTTGTTAGTTGTCTTAGTTACGATTTGAACCAGACTCAAAAATATACCAACAACTCGTTTAACGAAATTTTGATTTACGTATAGGAACAAATTATATCGTTAAGCGAGGGATGGGTGTATATTTAAATTGGTGGTAAAAAATTAATTTACATTATAGCACACTTCGTACCACAGCACTCTCATCTAGGACTATTTTCATCATAAGCATCAACACCATATCAAAACAGACGACTTAAAAATATTCAAAGTTCTTAAAAATCTTGACTAAATAGGGTTAGTACCTGGGTGTGAATCCATCAGCCAACTGGAGTTTATATTTGGATTTATTAAACGGTGGTCATGGGAACTTACGTTATTTTGCCTATATCCGCTCACAACTGAAATTTCTGTGTGGTCTCCATAGCAAAACACGCACATCAGTCGCATTGAAAACGTACAAAAGAAATTTTCACCACACGTTTCACCGACTCACCATATATTCTGGAAAACATCTCAATACACATTCAATTAGGATTACTCGACAATTTAATTTAATAAAGCTGGAGTATCATCGAACTGACTATGGCGAGAATGAGCCTATCAACCAAATGGCCATATACAATTAAACAAAATAAGCGATAGGTTTTGTATATTTGTACTTAGTTTGCTGACGCCCAGCAAAAATTAGTTAGTTTTCAGGAATGGAGGCATTTTGGTAGCAATTTGAAATAAATGTGTTTCGTACGGAATGAGGGGTTGGGAAGTCCCATGGTTTTTGCGCGAACCTGCATTATTTAAATTTTGAATGGATTTACCAATACAGCTGGTATCACAAATTCCATATTCGAGACAATTTTCGGCTTAGAAATGGGTTAATACATAAGCTAGTTGGCCGCCTTTGTGCATATTGAGCCTTATTCCGATGAATTTAAGATGTTCTCAATTTATAGCACAATTAATCAAAATTTCCAAGAGTTTTTGCTTTCGGAACGGTTTTAGCCGTATCGAAACCTAAATCTGGATAAATGAAGCCAACATTTTGGGATGACTGTTTCTGTTGTTTCGGGAATAAGAAACAACCCCCTCCTTCTCCCTCTGCTACAAACTTATTCGTTATACTACAGTCCTTTTCAGGAAAATGGACCTTTTTTTGAATAAATCCTTAATCATGCGTTTTTCATGATTTCTACATATCCCTAATTAATGTGTCATTATGCCTTTTTGTGGAATTACACTATCTATTGTAGTATTCTAGACATTTTGGCATGCTTTTGAAACATATATAGAACTTTATTCATTTTTCATGTAAATTTCAAGCAACGAATCAAAATTTATTCGGCGTAAAAATAAGCTCGTGCTCTGAGCAGATGGAGTTTTGATTAAAAAGCTAATTTAGATTTCACTATTCTAAAATGCAGAATTTGGGAGTTGGTTTGTAGGATAGGATTGTGATTTTTGGACGATTGTGGCCCTATAAAAAAATCTGTGAATAAATGGCCTGGGATAGCTAAATTTCGAAACTTTCGCTCAAATTCAATTTATTCGAGCAGAAGTTCCGAAATTTGGCTATCCTGAAAGGAACTAGGCCATTTATTCACAGATTGTTTATAAAGCCACCAGAGATATAACTAGAGCAATTCTTAGTGGGAATTCGGATTCTGAATCAAAATTTTGGTTGAAGTTCTGGAATATGAACATCCTGAATGGAACTAGCCCATTTCTTAACCGATCACGGTGAAACTAGTTTTTTTGGATTAGGGATTATTAAATAAATTTTTGTGCATATTTTGAGACATGACCATGTCCATACACATATATTTTGCCCTATAATTATGAACGATCAACAAATTAAAGACATCATCGTAGAAAAATGTAAACTACCAAAGAAATGAAAAACAATTTATCAAAATTAAAGATAAATAAACAAAGTTCACGTTCAGGAGAATGAAAATTTATTTTTCTGCCACACTCACGAGATATAAAGTAAAAAATACTGAACAAAAAAATGATCGATATCAAGGATGTTTTACCATCACTATTTTCAAATTAGTTTATCTCTCATTTTTCAGGAATCAATATCATTCTATTTTGCGGAAAGGAATTACGCGTTTTATATCGCGAATTCAACTTCTTGATATAATTGTGACCTCTGCCAAAGCACCATGAACAATTATTTGATGATAAACTAGATCAATCAATGTCTTAGAAACCGTAGAACAGAATGGTGTTTTAGCCGAGCAAGCTGAGAATAGAAAATCATTTTTTCGACTAAATTATGAAGTAAACTAAATTGCTCAATTCATAGGGGGCAGTAACATCAACAAAACAAGCTGTGCCTGACTAATCGAAATACTAAATTGAAGACTCTTCGTGGTTAAAGGAAATATTAAATTAAATAAAAATTATGGAAATTGATATGGAAGTTGCATTATTAGCAAATGTTATTATAAACTACGAAATGTTTAAAATTAAAAAAATGTAAGAAATGAAATAAAGAAATTTTTAAAAATGACATTTGACAACTAAATCGAAAGTTATCTCGCGAGGAAAATTTTCGTTTGTAACCTGGCGGCGAATAGCGTAAGGTCACATCAAAAAAGTTTTGTTCATAATTTAGCCGAAAAAATTGACCTGGGGCACAAGTTGAAAATAGTGATGACACATCGTCCCACCCATGAATGCAACTTTATGTTAATCTGCGTCAAATTTGTACGGACAAATTTGACTGAGAATTTTGAAAGAGTAAAACTAACCAACAAAATCATATTATTTTGTAAACGAACTTAAGGATAAGTGGCGCAGCTAACTTCATTTCAAATTAAATTTTGACGCACGGTTTAGCAAAATTCAATCAAGTACTCTTTAGAAAAACTCGAATTAGCTAGTAGATTTTTGAAATTTTTCAAAGTGTATCGACACACGAACGAATTGAATTTTATTTTCTAGAATTTTAAAAAGGCATTTTATAGCCTGTAACATACATCTAGGGAATTATAATAGAATTTTTATTGTTTGTGTGTTGATTCATCACGATTATGTCATTTAAACAGAAAAAATCTACATAAAAGTTGCATAAATGGATTAAAATCACCGCAAACACCATGTTGAGAATCATGCACTTTGTATATACATATAGGCATATATACATATATTTTTGAGATTAGTAATATTTTTTATAATTATTTCCCAATATCTAAATAAAAATCATTTCCAACTTCCAAACTACCAAGTCTATACCATTTTTAGTGCACCAAACTAATTCCAATTTCCAAATGTGTTGCTAATATGACATCAATCCAATCTTTTTATGATCTCTCTTAAAGAAAAAATATAAAAGATTAACATAAAATTTTGTATCGCTCTGTGGTTGTTGTTGTAAATGTATCTACTTAAATATCGTACATATTCCATATGTATATATGTATGAATTTATGAACAAATTTATTTCATGTGAGCAACAGCACAGCATACACAATATCCGTTTAAAACATAATACTCGTATGTAAAGCCAAAAAATAAAATAAATAAACAGGCACCCAACGATTAATGGGTATCTTAACACCATAAAGGTTTTGCAATCATTTTGTCATTACGCCGTCATTACCAAACTCACACTATACATATATGTATGTATAGTATGTTTTGATGCATATAAATTTATGTATTACTACATAAGTACAAAATCATTCATAATCTCCCTGCAGTGTTGTTAATTTTTGTAAATTCTGTATAATGCTTGCGCTTACATACCGCGCGCGTACATAATTTATAAAAACATGAAGAAAACAAACTTACATTCGTGTACATTAGTCGCGTAAATATTTTAAGAATTGGGTCAAATCTGAAGATTTGGATCTCAAAATAAAAATATACAATATATACAAAAAATTTAATTAACCAAAAAACTACATTACAAAACTTAAATTTTATATACTTTCACTCTTTATATGAAATAATAAATTCATATGTCTCGGTATTAGTGATATGTATAGTAGGTAACATACAGAGCAAATGCTGTACGTGACAGGTGACCGATGTGTGTTACCAATTATATTTTTTTGATAAATTATAATTACAAAGAAGAAAGGGTTAAAATTATAATTAAAGTTATAATTGAAATATAAATTTTATGTGCTTATTATGTGTGACTGGGTACTCGTGTATGTATGTATGTGTGCGGGAACAGATCTGCGATCGTATTTAAAATGCAAGATATTTCAAATGATTGTCATTCGTTACTTGCATCAGAAAATTAATTGGTTTCGGTGGTTGCATATAAATGTGGTTTGTCATCGTTTCCATGATCATGGAGTTATAATTAAGCAATTCAATTTTTGATTTTGGTTTATTTTCGTTTAAGAAGGCCTATGTGTGGAAATTAATATGAACTTTAACGTTGGCCTCAACGCTTACCACGAAAACAAGCGCTTAGGGCTCTAAACGAAAAGACCAATTACCAGCGTTTTTTCGCATACTTCATCTAATTTAAAACATTTAAATTTTTCAGTTAGAACATGGCCTACGGAGCCTTATTCTTGAAATCGTTGGAAATTTTCTCAATCGGATTATAATTAATTAGCTTTAGAATTCTGTTAATTATTCGAATGTTTCGCCGGTTACTTAAATAATTTTTCAAATTTGCTAGGGGAATAATTCCGATTATACGGAGCACGCAAAGAAATTTTGAAAAATGGTTAAATTAGCCGGCGAAAATTTCGAATAATATAAAGAATTCTAAACCAAATTTTCCGAATAGGGGAATTTCTACTGATTTCGTGAATAACGACCCTGGAAGAGATTTTCGAATTTTGGCCTAAACATCTTTTTTCGAAGGAAGGGAGGTTCAATAAGTTCGGTAAACCTAAATGAAATGGAAGACGCTGTTACTCATGAATGGTAATTTTAACCTATATTGGAAGACAGGCGAATCACCATTTCAAACTTAAGTATGATATTTAATTGTATCTATTGACAGTGTGGGAAAGATGGGTTCCTCGAATGTTCTATGGAACAAAAAAAATTATCGAGTGGAAGCTTCTAAGGTAAGTTAATTTTAGAAATGAATGAAGAAGATCCCGTAAATTTAAAAACCACGTAGTCACCAACCATGGATTCATCATTATGATCCACAGACGAAACGGAATCCATGGAATGGAAAGCGCAGGGAAATCCACCATCGAAAAAATTTTAGGTTCAACCATCTGAGGATAAGATAATGGCAATAAGATTTTGGCCTGCTGATGGAATTTTGGTAATTAAGCACTCCATAAAACTACAAAAATAGGGGCTTATTAAGCGGGACTTATGCATAAATTAAAAACTGTTATCAGGGGGAAAAGTCGAGATCATAAACCGCTCTTTTGTCCTTGTGCATCATCATGTTTTTTATCGTTGCCTCTTAAGAAAATGATGGGGATCGCCCTCCCACACCAAAGGAAATTAATGCAAAGTGCCACTTTTGGGGTATCTCCTCCATCAAAATCCCGCCGATAAATCGAGGAGTTACGGCCTTAGGCCTCTATGAGACCAAGACCAACATACATCGCCCCTGGAATGGTTTCACCTAAAATTTTTTTATGATATTTTCTCCCACAAGGTGATGAGTTGATATTGTTTTTTTATATAATACTTACTGAGTACATTTGAATTTTAAACTCGACCGCTGGAATAGTGAAGTGGCAAAAGCCAGGCAAAGGATGCAAACAGCAACGAGTGACAGATAAGCGTCTTGTTTCTGTAGGCGATACCAACAAAATCGATGACGAAGGCGATCGCAAGAAGCCCAAAACACAACGAAAGAAATCGCGCCATCGAATGCAATTCGAACTCATATTTTCTAAATGACAATATCGGACAAACTGGCGAACACGTCTACTGTAGATCATTACGAGTATGTGAAGGCCAACCTTTTAGAACGATTGGATTCATCAGACGAACAACACTTGGAAGCGTTGCAAAGCAGACCAGACATCGACCATCAGAAGCTCTACGTTACAACACAAACCTTGCCTTTGCTTTCTCTGTACTTATACCATATTATGAGGATTAAAAAAAAAAATCAAATTTATCTTCAAATTTATAATGAGTCTCAGACATGAAGCAGAATTAAAAAAATTCAAGAAAATTTGCAGGTTGTCAAAGCATTTACAGTTTCTAAAGAAAACAGAGACCGAAAACTGTGTCTGTTGTAAAAATGCTAAAAAGCAGTCGACCACTAGTCACAGAAACAACAGTATCTCACGTATGTGAAGCTGGCCCGAAAACCATCCCGAAAAACGCCTTTTCAATTTAGGTGCGTTTCTCCACTAAATTCATTAAAAGACTCGTCAGCCCGAAAAATTAAAAAATATATGGAGAAAATCAAATTCCATCCCGAAAAAATAAAAACAGTCTCAGGTACACAAAACAAAAATTAAGTTGAAAATCTATTACAAAATGAGATTTACAACACTTTAAATTAAGAAATTTAAAAAACAATTCACTCAAATAAAATAGATTGAAAATTAATCAACGGTTAACAGAGGTTGGTAGATATAGCGGCATATGACTAATTAATGCACTGACCATCAGCATTAAGCACACAAATGCTCATTACGCTACAGCGAGGATGAGGGGCCTAATTTAATATTCGCTTCTCTTATACCGGAATTATGCTCATATATCACCATAAATTTTTCCGTTCACATAGTTTGGCAGATATAACGGGATGTTCCTAATTAATGCACTAACCATCAGCATTAAGCACACAAATGCTCAATACGTTACAGCGGGGGTGGGGCCTCCCCAGCTGATTTAATATTCGCTTCTCATAATCTCATAGTTGTCGGAATTATGCTCAAATATCACCAAAAATTTCTCCGTTTACATAGTTTGGCAGATATAACGGTATATGCATGATTAATGCACTAACCATCAGCATTAAGCACGAAAATGCTCAATACGTTAGAGCGGGGATGAGGAGCTCCCTCAGCTGATTTAATATTCGCATCTCATAGTTATCGGAATTATGCTCATATATCATCATAAATTTCTCTGTAACGTATTGAGCATTTGTGTGCTTAATGCTGATGGTTAGTGCATTAATCATGCATATACTGCCAACCTCTGTGAACCGAAACATTAAGATCGTTGAAAAATTTTCAATCTATTTGAGTGAATTGTTTTTTAAATTTCTTAATTTAAAGTGTTGTAAATCTCTTCTTGTAATAGATTTTCAACTTAATTTTTGTTTTGTGCACGTGAGAATGATTTTATATTTTCGGGATGGAATTTGATTTTCTAAAAATTTTTTTTTAATTTTTCGGGCTGAAGTCTTTTAATGAATTTAGCGGAGAAACACACCTAAATGTAAAAAGGCGTTTTCGGGATAGTTTTCGGGCCAGCTTCACATACGTCAGTGTCTCACTTATAAAATGGCCTTCAACCTAACTCAAACGCAATCACCAATTGATATACTCAATATTGATCTGATGATGGTTAAAGCATCACAATACTATGACTCACAAAGTGTGTGCGTAGAAGTATCATCAAAAATATGTAATGCATATAATACACCTTCAAGACATAATCGAGGGAAATTTTAGCACAAAGTCACAAAGATGTTGAGACAACAGGGTTAATGTTAATGACAAAGGCAGTGAGAGAACAGTCATGGCGAGCGCGTTATGAAAATCTAAACAGCCATGGCGTTGGAACGATTTTACCATAAACGGAACTTGAGTTCATAAACTAAGAAAATTTTATCAAAGAGTAACAGAAACTTGCTCACGTGCCTTAATGAATATGTTAAAATAATTAACTTATCAAGCTAAAGCAGTGTAATAAAGTAATTTGTTATAGAAAATTGTAATGCAGAACCGTAGAGCTGAGAGTATAAAATCCACACTGGACAGCTTTAAAACATGAAAGTTATCAGTACGTTGGTAGACCACAAAAAGCTGGGAAGACACTAACACATGTCCACTGCATACTTCCTCGCAGCATGATTGCGAGGAAACAGACACAAATGAACAAAGGCTAGCCCGTGCTTACCTCTCACCTATTACACCAAACACAAATCGCGTGGAACATTTCAACAGTAAGGTCTTAGGTGAATTCTAGAGTAGTGAAAGACAAGCAGTTCGACTACAGGGAAAATAGATCCCCAGTGGAAGCTACACTCAAAAAAATAATCGATGCGATTTTTACTTAATATGGTAAGTAAATTTAAAATTGTAAAACTAACATAATATTTTACATTATCTGTCCATGCTAAGTAAAAATTGGCAACATTTTGCAATGAAAGGCAACAGCAAGAATAGTGTCTAAGAGGGAAATGGTCTAAGATGAGAAATGAGAGCAGACTACAAATTTGTAAATTTTTAGTTAAACTACCATGGACCGTACAAGATCTATTCCGACAGAAAAGGAATGCTATTATGTGTTGCAGAACGGCAACACTCAAGATAAATAATACTCATTAAACTATCCAGGCTAGTGCAACTCAGTAATTGGGAAGGTCGGTTCCAAATTCGGCATAGTCACCAACGACAGTGTTAAAGTTAGAACACACTAAAAATTTCCCATTTCTATGCATTTATGGAGCGCGAATACATGTATACCTTCTTTGTCTTTAAGAACCATTTTACCAGTGTTACATACAGTAAACGATTTAATTGTTCACAACAAAAGTAATGATTCCATGCCAGAATTAATAGGTCGACCAATCAGCAAAATGGTAAAATTGTCCAAGACTTTATGACGAGGTATTCCTTGCTTGAAATGAATTAATTTGAATGTTTTTTTCAATTTTTTTTCACAAAGTAAGTCGCGTTTATTAAAAAACACACTTAACAAAATGTCGAGCTCTAAAATAGATGCTTTGTCAGAAATAAAACAAAATGAATAAAATATTTTTTTTTATTAATTTTAAAAATTATTAAAAAATCAGAAACAATCCGACGGAAATCCTGGAAATCTGTGGGAAATCCGGAAGAAACCCGAGAAACCGGAAGAAACCCTGGGAAATTTGGGTGAAATTCGAAAAATCCGGAGGAAATGTGGCGGAAAACCGAAACAATCCGGAAATCTGGGGGAAATTATAGGGAAATCCGGAATAAAACCGGGAAATTTTGTGGAAATCCGGGAAATTCGAAGGAAATCCTTATAAATATTTACAATAAAAATTATTTTATTCATTTTGTTTTATTTCTGACAAAGCATCTATTTTTGTGCCCGACATTTTGTTAAGTGCGTTTTTTAATAAACACGACTTACTTTGTGAAAAAAATTGATAAAAAACATTATAATGTGAATAGCCCGGTTTGTGATACCATTTTGATCGCATCTGCATTAGTGTCGCATATGTTTCTGATAGTGGGCCAACTTTCTGTAGTACATTCTTTTCTCGCTGGCGTCACTTAAACATCAACAAAAAATTTGAGAAAAAAAAATTTACAAAACCAAAGTTTTTATTTGACAGAAGATAATATGAAAATGATTTTATTGGAAAGGCGAACTCTTCTAGATCTTTTTTAAAAAGAAAGTTAAACAAAAGGACTCTTTGTTTCGATTAAATTAATTTTTTGGTGGATGCGCATGCGGTTTCACTAAAAAACGCTAAAAATGGAATTACTTTTGCACCATCAACAATTCGAAAAAACATCACTTGGCTGTTTTTGTTGGAAATTGTTCCTCTATCACCCTGCTCCGTGTGATCTGCCAATTTTAGGACACCCTGTATATGCATAAAAGCTATGTAAAATCATCTCCTGTTCCCTATTCCCAAGGAATTACAAGAATAGAGCCATTAGTGTCCGTTTTAGTCTTTATCCTCAACCCAAGTTGCCTGCCAACCCAAGATGCTTTTGAATACGGAGGATCTCAGAAAGCAGTTTAACACCTCAAGCGATTTATTATCGAATTATTATCATTTTTTATCTTCTTCGTATTTTTGTTGTTCTAATTTTCGTCTGATCGAAAATTAAAGATTTTTTAATTAATGATGAACTCTCCCCCAAAACGATCTTATAGTTTTATGATGATGATTTTGAAAAAATCCTCTTCTGTATTATCATAATAATTATGATATATTAGATGATCTGCCATTTTTATAATATTCAACATAGATGATATAAATATTTTATGAATATGTAATTCCATTTTAATGTTTTAATTCATTCTTTTCGGAACCACCCATTTTGATTCAGTGGGGTATTACTTCTGTTACAAAACTTCATCGAAAATTTAACTTCAAATAACTTAATCAAAAAATCATATATGTACTCGTAATTCAAGTCGAATGAATTTAGACAACAACAATTGACATAACTACTCTGGAGTGACATGTTAAAACATCATATTTTCGACACGATATCGAAGGTAATGTCTCTTTTTCCTAAATTGAAACTGGCGACTGTTTCGTTTATGAATTATTTCTTTTCTATTGCTGTTACAACCTACTAGAATAAATATGAGCAGTACCTATTTCGCCAACTTCATTCAAGTATCGAAAACAAATTATTTGGCGAAGGAATAGAGTAAATATATCACAATTTTTTAATCTAGGCTGTCCCATTTTATTTTAAAGAAACGAGACATAAACTTCGAAAAATTAAATTGTCCTATTCTCGAAAAAAGATTTAAATCATTTTGTACATTTGCAAAAAAAAAAAAAAAACAGGCTGTTTAAAAATCGGTTTCGATATTTTAGTTCGACCGTGCTATTTCAGAATCGTGTTAAAAAACCGCGTAAAAACAGGATTGGGTGTACAGCGCGAAGTTTCAATGAATTTTTTAATACGCACTCAAGAGCCAAATTGAACGACATCTCACTGTCGAATATCAGGGCTGGGATGTTCTAACATCGCCATTTTTCGAAATTTTATCGAAGTCTACGTCTCTTTCTTGCTAGAATTAATTTGACTTCTGGGCTAAAGTTTACTTTAGGCATACATCGAGAAAATCAGGTAAGGAGTATAAATTTTTAAATACAGGATTGTTTATCAACAGTTTTTAGGAGGGAGAAGCTAAATTTTTCCGGAAAACAAAACCATTTTCCGGGAAAATTTTCACTTAAAAAAAATTTTGCGTATATTTTGCAATTTTTCTAGGAAAATTTTGAAATTTTTTCTATTTTTTTTTTACTTAGTTTGGCACTTGAAGAATTGTATAAATTGTGGAAAAGCGGGGGTTTAGGGCAGCCTCCATCCTCTAAGCTATACAACGAATTAAAATTACATTAAAAAAAATTTATATTTACGAAAGGTGATTCTTTTAACATTTGTGGCACTATATCAAGAAGCGATAGAAACTCTTTGATCTGTGTCTGCAAGGTTGACCAAGCAATTATTATTAATAAAAATAAAATAAAATATTGAAAAAATAAAAAAAGTGAAACAAAAAATAAAGGTTTCCCCAGAAACGAAAAAAACCGATAAATTGGTGATTTTAGATGGTAAAATGGTGGTTTTAGAACATCCCAGTCCAGATGTTATTGAAAGAGAATCTGACGCACATCCTTCGATTACGAATTTACATGTAGGCTCTAACCCATAGGCTCTCGTGGTTGATAGTGTCATATGCCTGCCGGAAGTTTATATATAGTTGATGTATACGATTATATTGTAGTCCGAACATTTTTCAAAATCATCCTCATGATGAAACACTGGTCAGTAGTTGATCTGATCGGCTGGAGTGAAAACCACTTTGATAGTCACCAATGATAATTTCGGCGAGAGGGATGACTCTGGCAAATATAACAGCGATGCCACGATAGTTTCCACATTTGAGACTTTCAAAAAGGCGACCGCAGCGGACATAAGAGTGCGTCTTTCAATTCTCCGCCAGCTCTTTTTTCTCTCAAATAGAAAAGATGGGATCGTATATAATTCACCTTACTTAGTTCTATGTTAAAATAACAATTTTGGAAATTATCCATTTACAGTACGTTCAAAAAGATCGTGTACGGCGAAAAACTAAGTAAACTACGAGTGTTTTTTTGTTTTTATTATGAAAGTTTATTGTATTTTCTTTGACGCTATATAGATATCTAAATTTTCGTTCTTGGCTTCCTACTTCATATAAAATTAATAGAGTAAATATTTTGGCCCAAAAAATCTTAAAAATTTCAGACAAAAAACTCCATAATAAAAATTTTAAAATTTTGAAAGAAACACTTTTACACAACCATAACCATTATCCGGCAAAATTAATTAATAAAATTTTGAGGAAATAAAAAATTTTTGTCAGTAATTCTAATATAATTATTTATCTATTCCATTATAAAACATTCGTATGAAAAAATTAAACTTCTATTTAAAAATTATAGTTTCAAAATTGTTCCAGTTTTTTGAAACTCAAAGATCCCTACCGTTGAAAAAACAGTCGAATTTAGTTTATCAAATTAAATGTGAATATATTGGTCAAACCAAACAATTTTTAGAAAAACGAGTTTATCAACATAAAAATGGCGTAAAGAACGATGACGAACAAAGTACGAATGCGCTTACAACCCAGCAAACAAACGTTGATAGCAGTATGAAACAGATTGAACCATTTGCACACGTCGAAGTGAGAAAACAAATAAATTTACTTCGGTTTCTTTTATAATAGATACAGATACACTGCATATTTACCCCCACTTATTTTCTTGTTTATCAATTTCATTTAGAAAAATTTCTATTTCATTTTTATCAGTCTGGAGATTTCATTTGAGGTGTGAGTTGATGCAGAATCTATTTAAATATATATTTAAGTAGATTCTGGTTGATGTGTAAAATATTCATTGTACATGGTATGATGTTTATTTTACAAGTGTTTTTAGATGGAGAATACATGGACAACATATAAAATGAGTATACAAAATTAAAAATATGTAGTTGTATCTGCGAGTGTGTACACTTGATATATACAACGAAACATAAAAATAAAAAATATTGGTTCTAGTTAAACCGTTAAGTTAACGTAGGGTTAACGAAACAAAACCGATTTTTCGGTCGGCAAAAATACGAAAACAATGGAATTAGGTGCATCAATTTGAAGTTATAATTGAGCGCTCTAATTATATGCTGTTTATGCGCTCATTGTGCGCTGATTTGTATTACTGGGAACACATCTGAAAAATGCAAGTCATATAATTAATTTAGATAATGTCATGGTACTTAATAAAGAACGAAATTTTGGAAACAGGTCAATTTTGGAAATGCTGTACATTAAATCTAGTACTAATTCTATAAACATTAATAATGATTGTGCTTATATCGGAAATGGTTATGATTATTTTGTCTAATTTGTTTTTGTCTCCCTTATTGTTATTTTAATTCTAAAATTTCTAAATTTATTTTAAATACTTGCATTTTTTATTTTATAAATTAAAATATTTTTTAAATATACCTTCTATTCATTTTGTATTTATATAGAAATTTACTGTATAGGCTCTGTATATTTTGTAACGGAAATTTTGTTTAATAAAATTTCATTAGATTTGATAATGATGTCGAATTGACATCGAAAGCTTAGCAATTAATTATTTTAATTTTAAAATCTGAGCCAGAACCCGATAAAAACCTTATATTTACTATTATTGGCTGATAAAATATCTTTGTTTTTATGTTCTTTCGCCCACTGTAGTCGCTTTTCAATGTGTTTTTGTGTTAGCAGTGGTTTGACCAAAGTATTTCGTATGATTGTTGTGGGTGTAATATGTAATATTCTTTATCACCAATTTGTCCACAGCTCCATCCAGCGTAAGCGAAGAATTTTCATCAAATAACTGTATGATGGCGTCATCCTCGTTTTTTGTAGTGGTTCAAATTTTGCCTCTACAGGCAAATCGTCAACATGTTTATACATTGAATAATGTGTGTACAAATATTTTCGACTTTCTTATATATTTTGCTGCACTTGCAACCGATATTTTTAGTTGCAGTTAAACTAATTTTTTTGTTTTAGAGCGTCAAAAAAGAGGAATCATTAGAAAACCGGTTTAAGCCTCGCCCATATTTATTCCTATAGTTCTAAGTACAGTTAAGCCGTACATGCTCTTTTGCATCGACTGTAGTAATTAGCATTTTTGTATTTGCAATCATTTTTTAAGGCTGTGTGCCTGAGAGCGATTTTTTCGACTAAATTGCCGACTAAATTAAATTAATGACTGATTCATATCATTCATTCAAAGGTGGCACTAGTATCTTATCTTTTAAATATGCTGTGCCTCCGATTGTAAACTAAATTGGAAACTAAACTAAATTAAGGCTTTTCATACGTCATATTGTTTTCAACAACACCGGTTTTTTAATATTTAAATCAAGGAAATAGAAAAAATAAAACAAATATGGATATGGGAATCGCATTATTCATGAATGTGATTATAAATTACAATCTCGTATGTATTCGATAAAGAAATAATAAAAACAAAAAATGAAAATGACAACTAAATAGTCAAGCAACCTCAACAGGAGTCTAAATGATAAAAACTGGTGGGTAATAGCATAACTACTCGCTCTCAGGCACACAGTCTAAGTTGCCAAGAATGAAAGCTCGATTATGGTTGCATTACGTTGTTATTCCCTACATATGCGCTAATCAATACCACGCAAATATTTTCATATCATTACAACGACGAGTGCATGCAATGCACTATAATCTATATATACATGCTTCCATGTTAGTCATGTATTTTCGAATAAATTTTATATATACGGAGATTGAATTTAGGGGGTACAACAGTAAAATGATGTTTTTGGTATAAACAACAAACAAAATGAAAATCTATTTATATTTTTGCTTAATGCAGTTTTATGATAAATAATATATACTTATCATGAAATGCCAAAAAAAAAGTGCATTTGTCTTAATATTTGACCTAGTTTTCTTTAAATATACGAGTACATTGCTAATTTGCGTTGTTTTTGTAATTTTATGATATTTATGCACAAGATTTTTATTTTTGCCAAAACCAATCTTCACAGAAATCTGAAACATATTGCATTTTTGCATAATCATGTTTCTTACAAAATATGTAGCTTATCGAATTGCATGTAAATATTATTAAGAGGGAGAGAGATCCATATCTCCCGATACCGTATAGAAATCGAATATTATGTGCAGGAGAAAAGCGATTTTATATAGTTGAAACCTTCAATATGTGTATTTTCATCAGTTTTTATTTTGTTTGCCAAAATATAAAAATATATTAACTTCCTGCTGCAATATTTATTATTTGCGAAAAAGTTGCTGATTTTTTTTTTTTGGTTGAATAGACATTTTCATTTTTTGTATTTACTTATATTTATATATATATTTTCTTACAATACTACAAGGTCTATCATATAAACACAAACAATTTATGCAATCCTTTACAGTTTCACCAATTTTTAACTTGTTTTTTTTTTTTTGGTAAATCAGCAGCTTACAAGGTATTAAAATTATGCATACGACGTTTTGATAACACGGTACTTGTGATATTTGACTTTGTAAATACAATTCCAAAAAATATAAATAAATAAATAAATTTGTATATCCAACAAAACAATAATTAAATATTATTTATGTTTTCATTTGTTTTTTTTATTCATTTTAATTTACAATATTATTATGATTAATATTATTGATGGCGTCACGTGATTTATGACAATGACACAAATATTCAATTTATATACAATATAATAAATAATAACCCAGACCTAGTACACTAGAAAATAATTTGGCCTTCGTATTTTACAAATTAAAAAATAAAATAAATTGCATACAGCTTTATATACTCGTGTATATATACATATGTAAATATTTATAAAAATACTTATGTACTCGTAAGTCTAAAGTAATAGTTTTTTTATCAAGATTGTACATAATTGCAATAAGTGTTTTTCATTTTTTATTTTATAATATTGCGCGCTATTTGTGTCAATTGGGTCTATTGAGTTTTCAAATTGACTTTGTTACTGTTGTTACCTACAATTTTGTGTAAAGTAAATATTTACGAGTACACGTATCTAAATTTCTAATCTATTGGAACAGGTTTGAGCGCGTACGCGCTTATCTTTTCGCAAGTGAATCGCGCAGTCACGCGACAAAAATATTTGAAATATTTATAATTCAAATGAATTACCAATTCCGTCATTTCATTCGTCGTTACTTCATTACCATTATACTGACGTCTTTTGGTGGATACATAAGCACAATTCGGACATCCCCCTCTCTCGGTATAGACGTTCTGTTCTTCACGTTTCAGAAAATGAAAATTGTGCGAATCCTGAAGATTTAGGCACAGAGCCAAATAGGGCAATAGATGGAATCTGTCCAATATCTTAAAAATACACATTTATATGTGACTCGTCAAGGTGCCATTCATTGGTCTCTTTCTTTTAATCATAAAATTAATGAAAATGTTCGAAAAAGGAAATTATGTGGAGCGAATCTTGGGGATTTCTGTACATAGCCACCTATAAAGTGCCGAGATAAAAAATGAAAAGAAAAATCACCAACACTTTTCGTTATTAATGATATTCACCACAAAGCAATGGAAATATTGGAAAACAATGTGAATAACAAGTTTCAAAATAAATTGGAATGCCGAGTTTAACAGCAATGACATAGATGTAAACGTGGAAAATTTTTACACACATCTATTTAAAGGCATTGATTTATTATTCATTCCCGTGTCTATGAACAAACCGGTATGATGATCAACTTATCAGTCTTAAAAACAAAAAAACAAGGCTTATAAAAAAATCAACAAAGTATGTTCCCAGGATAGTAAACAAAAATGTATTGTGTATGTAACCAAAACTTTGAGTTATATTTTGAACTGCGATACTAGAAGTTGTATTCGCAATCAAAAGGATAAAATAAAAGGCGATACCAGATAGTTTTGGCTTTTTTTTAAAACCGTGAAATTAATGGTTACCCAGCCTGGATAAGATCAAAAGTCTTGTGATCCACAGATCATATCCAAAATGTTTGCTGAGGTTTTCCATCTGTTTATATTCAACCGCTAGTGAATATAGTATACATTTATATTTACTCCACACATCGAGCCAAAAGACATCCAGCGAACATTGGGAGCATTCGGAGAAAGATGAGGTTCTGATGCTATTCCAACCTCAATTTTGAAAAATTGGGGGGATTTGGCAATTCCTCTATAAGCTTTTATCTCGTCATGGTTTTATGCCTATAAAAGATCAGTATCGACAAAACTTTATTGAATTTTCAGCTATTCTATTAAATAAATTGAGAAGCACAAACAAGTTGATGTAATATACACAGACTTGCAAAAGCTTTCGACTCCGACACATTTTCAAGTTAGGATTTACCAGCCAGTTCGTAACCTGGTTCACATCGTATTTTAGTAATCGCATCCAATATATTGAAATAGAAGATATACCACAACGCACTCACATTGATGCCCTCAAAATTTACAAAGCTTTCGAGAGAGTCGACGATGCCAATAAACTACAACAACACAATGACAACCTGGCGGTATAGTGCGAGTTTAATTCGCTGTGTCTTAACATTGAAAAGTGCAAATCTCTATAATTTCACCGAAAAGTCAATCCTGTTGCACAAGCTATAAGATAAATGGGTGTACTTCTTCAGGTAGTACTTGAAACTAATGACCTAGGGGTTACTTTCGTTGAAAACATGAGCTTTATTAAGCACATTGAGAGACAATTAAGATTTGTATTGAGCTTACGTATAGCAATTTTGAAAAAATCTGAGGTTTTTATGCCTAATGGAGGGATTTTTTGTTGTTGTTGTTGTTAATTTCTAATGCTTCCATATCGTCGGCGAGAAATGCAGAATGAGTAAGTCCAAAATTATAAATTTTCAAGACCCAGTTAAAACGTCCTTAGTCTCACCTCCGCAATTAAATAATTTATTTTTTTGATAAAAATTTCATTAATGCTTAACCTGTTTTAAGAAAATTTTTATCAAAAAATAAATTATTTAATTGCAAAGATGAGAGTAAGGACGTTTTAACTGTGTCTTGAAAATTTATAATTTTGGACTTACTCATTCTGCATTCCCCGCCGACGATATGCGTTTTCCCTCTACTAAAACTGTTATGTCAATCAATAAATAATTAAATAAGTTCGATCCCAGTTGACAGTAAACAAACAGCGACTATTTATTTAACTGGATGCGAGACATACAATTAAAACCCCTATTCTCCTAGCCGCATCACTTCAAGTGACGTGACTACTCATCTTCCTGATTACTAGATCATTAAATCGAAACTTACAAAATAATTGTTCAATAAAGTCGTTCTGGCTGTTTTTTAAATCTTAGTATGCTGCTTTATAAATATTTCCTTGCGACTGCTATCACTCCAAATGACCATTTCTATCACTTGAAATTTTGACGTGACAAATAAATAAAAAAAATTCAAACTAATGACCCCAACTAAGATTTAAAAAAAATTCATTGAGAGCTTTGCACAAAATTATTTAGTAAATTTTGATTTTAAAATCTAGTAACCAGGAAGACCCATAGTTACGTCCCATAAAGTGATACGTCTAAGGGAATTGAGCTGTAAGCAACGCTAGAAAATAGGCGCGAATTGCTATAAAGTACATTTATTGGTAATCTCATGCTAGGCCTAATCGATGCATCATACTAGGCCTAATCAATGAACTAGAAGAATGATGTGTGAGTGTTTCAATCAAATTAACTATCGTTTGATTTTTGCTTAAGTTACAGCGAGTTCATACGACGGATAAAAATCTCGGATTTTTCTATCCCAGATTTTTTTTTCAATATGTTCAACTTTTTTATATGAAAAGAGGCGTGCCCGTTGTATAATTTACGTGATGTAATTGGTTAAAACGATGGGATAGTAAAATCCGAGATTTTTATCCGTTGTATGAACTCGCTGTAAAGATAATTTTAAAAGTAGATTAAGGCAATTTTATGCTCCCATAGTGACTTTATCATTGTTACTTACTTGTGCCTTTACTTTTATATTTTTAATTTTCAAATTCAAAGCTGATTTATTTTATTTTGTATTTTTACATTAATATTTTTCCAGACAAATTTGTTGACTTATTTCCATATAAATAAATAAATTCATGATTTCGTATCCATAACGCAAAATTCCGTAAATGGAAATTCTGTTGCGAATCTTGGAGATTTCTGCACATAGCCCCCTACAAAGTGCAATCGCTAAAAGAAATTCAATTTCAAGAGAATACGCGCCATATCTATAAAAATCGTCGGTGTGCCACAAATTTGGTCTGTTCATTTTATTAGCAAGAGAGAAGTCATTTCAAATTGAAAGGTTGGAAAGATACAGCTCGTCAAGAAATTAGCAAATTTTTCGCATAGACTCTGCAAATGGAATGGCATTTTGGAGAAATTATATGAGTCAAAACCGATTTCAATTACTATTACGGATTTTACACTTTTCAAATAGTATACAATTTTATTGTAACAATCGAAGAATCTTCGCAAACCACTTACGCAACGGACGTGTAGTGACGTGGGTAAGGTCTTTAGAACAAAGAGGATAGAAAGACATGGCATTAGTGATTAAGATCGAATAAAGACAATGTAAAGACGGGGTAAAGACGAGATTTATATAAATAAAAGAGTGATTAAACCAAGTGGAGAGGTGAGTCAAATAATACAAAGCAGCGGTAGTACATATTTCATATGATGTCGTAAAATAGGGCGAAAATGTTGTAATTGTTTTAAGATTGTGGAAAGATTAGTGGAATAAATATAAGAGCGCAAGACATGGAAAATGGAGCAAGACGGAGCAAAGAGAGGATTAAGATGGAGTAGAGCCGTACACATTCTAATAAACACATACGTGTGAAAGCTACTACAACTTGTATGAATAACTAGCTAACCCGGCGAACCTCGTTCCGCCTCAAATTATTTTGTTCCGAACAAATAAGTTTGTCCTTTACGAAAATTGATGTTGATGAAAGAAAAAATCAAACAACTCAACTCGATTCTCAACAGACGATTGAGTTGAGTATGGGCATTCCATTCACTTTTTCATCGAATTCAACACTAATGTGTTGAAAAGCGAATGAAATTTCGATTCTCAGGCATCTATCGAAAATTGAGTTGTTTTCTGGATTTTTTTCTCAGCGTAGAAATGAATTGTCAGTTGGAATTCAAAAGAAATCAATGTATTTTATTCGAGTGGAATTAAAACGAATACAGGTAAACAATAAACAATATTATTATATAGGTAAATAGTATAGGTAAACAATATTTTTATATAGGTAAACAATATTTTTTGTTTTGTTCTCTGGCGCGTAAATAAACAACGATGATGGTTTGCCAACTCTCGAACACGCGACGTACAACTGACCATGAGAAAAACACGGAAAATTCAGATTTATTCCGCACACTTCCAACGATTGACCTTACGATTTGTTAATCGTCATAGCAAACACCAAACGTCAGTTGGAATCAGAGGAATTCTCGGAATTAGAACATCATCTCCTTTGTATTTGGCGTTCGTCGCTTGAATAACGTTGTTCATTAGTTCATCCGGCAAATCAAGCGCATTTAAAAACTCGGTCGGATAGCTGGTTGCCTCGTCTTGATTGGCCACGTAGTCAATGCATTTCCCCAGTGATTTGGATCAAGTAATTCAGACTGTCTACATCTTTGTGCTTCGCTGCCAAAATCGCTCGTTCGCTGAACCAATCGTGATTCATATAATTTCGGGGGATGTCTGGAAACACTTTCGTGACAAGCTCTAACATCGACTTCGTGAACACGTAAAAATTCGAGGAAAACGAAATCAATCCTGTAAAAACATCAACAGGAATTTTACCATTACCAAGCGCCAACAGTTGGTTGGACAAATCAGCAGTTGATGAGTCGTTCTGTAATGCGACTCTCATGTTCGTGGTCAACTGAAACTTCTTTACATAGCCCCATAATCTCGGCGATTTCAGACATGCGTTTTCATCTACAGCTGTTTATTTCGGAATGACAGGTAGCGTTTGACGAAAGTAGGTGGCCAGCAGAATCATCACTTCACCAAAATGTCTCGGGTCACTTTGTAAATCCTTCATCCGATTGAACGCTTCCAATGATCGTTTACGTGCCATTGTGCACTCGTCCCAGATGATGATTTTGCATATTGCAAGAATGCAAAATCATCACCTTGGCCATTACTAAGTTCTTGACAATTGAGCACACTGGCATGTCATTCGTGTGGATATTCATTGGCAATGTCAATGCAGAGTGTGCTGTTCGGCCGCCATCCCGCAATGTGGCTGCAATTCCAGATGATATGCAACAGCTAACGCTATTCGAGATCACGAGCGAATTGTGGTCAAAATCAATGAAATCAGAAAGGTCTCATTTGTTCCACTGGGAGCATCGAAGAAGAATATTCCGCCGTTTTCTTCGTCAACTGCCTTCATCAATGCGCGTACACGTTATTTTGCTGTACATTCAAAAGAGGGACATTCGTTTGTACTATTAGGCTCATTGAGTCTCGATCTTACACTGGCTCTCGTTGCAATTCACGATTAAATGAATCGTGCATCGAACGAATTGGTGCTGGCATGCTAAATTTCGGCAAAATAATAGAACATAGACACGCACATGTCTTCGATCAAGATCAAAGTTTCGTTGCGTATCTCGTCGTTCATTTCACAATTCGATGTTGCAGTGCGAATTCGATGCAAAATGTCGTACGAAATAGATACGTTGTCCATTCTCCAAGTGCACCGACAATAATGTTGAACAATGGGATGACGTTCGTGTTTTACAAATGAGAAAATACGCCAAATCGCCTCATTGCAACTGACATAACGCCCAATTGGAATCTTGACACTTCGTCATTTGCATCCAGAGCAGCAATGCCGAACACTGCCAGGTCGCTACCTTCGTCCACCTATTTGCAGACATATTTAATGGACTAAATGGAGTTACAGAACTCAACATTGCAGTGTGTTGCAAAGGTTTTTGATAAAAGTTTGCAATATGGAACGATCCAGCGATTATTTTTTTTCCTGTGGATTTTCTCAAAATTTTCTTTCGTAAGAATCATCTCCTGGCAATTGCGAACACAACAAAAAAAGATTGAGCCAAATCGGTTCAGCCGTTCTTAACTGTGCGCACATACATTGTTTACACCATTTTTATATACATATATATATATATATATATATATATATATATATATATATATATATATATATATATATATATATATATATATAGATTAGGATTTTTTATGGTAGGAAGACGCGGCAAAGATGACGTAAAGTTAACAAGCGAACAAGAAGAGACACAAAATAAATTTTAGTTCAAAATAAATATGGTTTATTTAACAGTACACAACAAAAATGGTTGAAAGTGTTTGGGTTCGTTCAGATTAAATTTTTTTGAGGTCGAATAAAATGTTCGTAATTGATTTGAATTTGTTTGGCCTGTTATGGTCAACGATAGAACCGAGAGATATATTTGTACTGTTTTATAACAAAACCAACTTCGTTGAACACATCAACCCGATAAAGAATAGCAATGACAGTGAAAGAAAATAGAATGAATATAAAAATGAAAAGGTCGTAGTAAAAACTGTGCGAAAACGGACTAAAGGCGAAGTAAAGAAGGAGTACAGCTATGCCAAATAATAGTTATTTTACACTTAGTCGTAATACCGAAACAAATAAAAAATATCACGATTGCACGCCAAATAAATAAAATCGTAGTTCAAACAATATGCCGTTACATACACAAATCCAATTTTTAGAAGTTCGTTTTTCAAAATCTGAAGCCTTCGAAGGTTCTTTACCGATGGCTTTAACATTTTAAAACAACGTTTCACTCAAATACGCACGAATTTTTATATACCTATCGTTTACCATAGCGTTGGTTTAGTGAGTTTAGTTTATTTTTACTTTTTTCACTGTTTTTCATTTTGTTTTTTTAACTGCCTTTTTTATTTTTCAGTGCAATTGGCGGTGGAATTGAGCTGTGTCGATTGCTCTGCGTTTGAATTGAAATAATTCGTTACTTTTTTTTTGTTTTTTAGTTCGAGTTTTTTCCTGTTGTAATGTTTTGCAATTATTAGGGTTTTGTTATAACTTTATTTATTCTTTTTCCGTGCAATCCATCTGCTTTAGTTCACCCAACTAATACCTCACAGAAAATCAAACATACCTCCGAGCAACGTGCAGCCAGACTTGAGGAAGCACAGCTGCGAGCACGGCGATCACATGTTACAATTTCAGATCTGCTTCGTTCTCAACAGAATGGACACGACAGGTTGAGAGTGGCTGACGCTGTCAACGAGAAACGCTACCGAAAAGCAGCGCCAAACACTACCCCGTGATCAGCAACCACGTGATTACATTCGCCTTGCATTCCGTGTGAGCCGGTTCTCATGGGCACTATGACTGAAGTGTGTCCTTATTTCAAGGCGCCGAAATTTAATAAAGAAATGATAAAAATGTGTTGCGCAACTGGAAAAATTAAACTGCTTGAACTTGGAGAACCGCCAAGGCCATCCAAATGACGTCGCTCGGCGCAGGGCAGAAATCGAAACAATACAATTCATGCCAACTTTTAAAGTGAAAAGACTAATTTAACATAAAGCCGGTTCTCAGATGGTCAACATAATTCAATGGAGCAAGAAATAACCCTGAATCCACTAGCTACAACTTTAACTGGTTTCTTCTCGTTATGTGAAAATGATTTGATTGCGAAAACACTGCTGTATTCGGAAGTGTCTACGTATTACACGTGGATTTCAGGAGGAACTGGTAAAACGTTCCTAATTAGATTGATTCTGGGAGCAATTCGATCTAAAAATGACATAGCCTTAGTTCTTGTGTCGTCCGGAATAACTGCGATATTGCTACCAAATGGAAGAACCGCTCATTTCGCTTTGAAATTGCTATTGAACATGTAAATCATTGACACTCCCACGTGCAAAATTTCTAACGCATCCGGCATAGGAAAAGTATTGTAGAAATGCAAACTTATTGTTTTGGATGAATGCAAAGTGGCGCAAGATTTGCGTGGAAACGCATTCATATTGCTTGCAGGAGATTTCAGGCCAACGTTACCTGTAGCTCCTCGACCGACACCAGCGGACGAAATAAATGCTTGTCTTAGGGCAGGTTTAGTGTTGCGTTCGTTCGTCAGATCATTTTTTCGACCTATCATCATTGTGGAAAAATAAACAAGAAAAAAAATCGTCATTTTTGAGCAATATGATTGGTCGAAAAAGTTGTCAGAGCGAACGAACGAACACATAAAGGCGCCATGAGCCTTCTCCAGATTTCGATATAAATTCCAAAGTGTAGCATTGCTTCCGCGGAATTTAGAGGAAAATATTATGTTTTTGAAAATTTATGCCCAGAGCCATAAACTATTTAAGGAAATGGCACATACATATTTAGATAGCCCACTCCATCCCCTTTGATTACCGTATATTCACCATGCGAGCACATCTCCAGATTTATCGATAATTTCTATAGTGTTGCGCTGCTTTCGTCGATTTGTGCCGAACTTTATATTTTGACATAAATTATACTTATGAATGGTGATTAAATTTAAAATTGGAAACTATTTCCTTTTTTGTTCAATTATTTTTGTATAATTTTTCGTAAATTGTTGTTTGATATAAATTTTTACATACCTACACTTTTTAACGTGAGAATCGTATAATTATTTACACTTTTATGTTGCCATTTTTTTGTGTACCTATACTTTTTTTAACGTTAGAAATTTCACATCGGCTCAGAGAAATTGGGACAATGTGTTTTATTTAAAGTATTGTCCATCATTCTACGACTTTTTCCCCATGTTTCAGACAGCATACGGATTCCGCGCCGAAAAATTCCTCCAAGAATCGACCCAATTTGTGGCTTCATCGTATGCAGTGAAGTGCTGCTCGGTCAGGCCATGAGTCATTCACCAGATCATTGACCTTCCGAGTTTGTCTGTGGAGCAGTTATTCGCACGTGACGGCATACGATATTTCCTGGCTTGAGCTTTTTGCATCATAATCATGTTTTTTTTGTATTTTTGTTTTTTATTATCACTGAAATCTGTTCTGGGGCCAAGGCTCTTTCAACTCTTTCACGGTTTGCTTTTTCCATCCATACTTTTACGCCGTTGCCAGAAAATTCGAGGACGAACAGCTATATGTCTGATTTTTATCACCATCTGCACATTGGATAGCACCATGCCAGCCTATACTGGCATGGAAGATGGGTCGGCCCATGAGTTTTGCACTCCGACAGGGGGTCATAGATGTGTTCCATTTCATTAAAGATCGTAATCTGTAGATGAAAATTCTTTTTGCATCCTGCCCCTATCCGGATTCGAACCCTATCCAAACGCCAAAGCTTTAACGACTGTGCCATTTGGCCGGTACCCATGGGCTTGAGACGGGTTTGAATCGCTTGTTGTCGAATCAAGCAAGGTCCAATAACGATTCCAACTTAGCGTCTTCAAACTTTACTGGTCGCCATTCGCGTTCTCTGTCACTGGTGTCAAAATCACCAATTTTAAAATGGCGGAACCAGTACTCACATGTTTTCATTGATGGAGCAGGTTCCCCATATGCTTCATACAGCAATTGATGTCCAACAGCTGCAATTTTCTTCGAATTAAAACAAAATGTAAATTGTGTTTTGTTGGTACAAAGGTTGACATAGTTAGAACAACAAAAAATATGTTGTTTACGCAGTTTAGCGAAATGACACATACTGATTTTTAGAAGGAAATGATGACGCTTTAACATGAATACAGTTACAAGATGGCCCGATGCGATTTAATACTAGTTACGTCATCTTCTGTAAATCCTCTAAAACTTATTTGTACCCTCAATATATTTTATTCTTCGTTACAAAAACCCGACTTCGGTCGAATAACCAGTCGAACTTAGTATAGTTGTACCGTGGCAGACATAGTTCGTGTTCTTGTTAAAAATATAAAAACGGGATGGCGGGGCTAAGTGAAGAGTACAAACAATAGTCCAAATAATGGAAACCAGCAACATTACATATAATTCGGAGTAAATAGAAGAAATGCCTATAGTTCTTCTGCAGCTTTAAACTTTCTATTTTCGTTTGCTGAGTGGGAATAAAATGTATAATTTGAGATGAATGTGTGAATCAATTGAATGTGTTGAGTAATTTTTTTTTTTTCATACACAAAAATAATTAGTCTTTGTAAAATATATTTGGTCACACTCATGAATCAAAAAATATAAAATTGCTACAACAGCCACCCATCTTTACTCAAATAATAAATGATTGAAATAAATTTCATCATTTATAGGATTTCGAGACAAATAGAAAAAAAAACATATTTATAACGTATTACATATTTTCGAATTAGTACGTTGTGTAATTTATATTTCCTATAGGAAATTTCGAAATTGGTCGCAGTCATATTTTGGGTTTATAATTAACGAATTCACTGCACTGCATTTGTCGGTTTAAATACATATAATTTATATAATTTGATTGCCGTAATTAAATTCTTTTTCCATACACAAAGAATTTTATTTCATTTAAAAATCACACACCTGATGTGTTTATTTATCAGCACAGTCGGCATATATTAATTTTCCGTATACATTTTATAGTGAGATTCTGTTTAGCACTAATTATATGGAGTGAAACACGCGCCTAGAGAACATAAAACGCAGCAGCTGATTTTAAATGGAACCCATGGAGTGATCTCATCTTCTCAAAATTTTCCATCTTCGCACTACTCATTTTCACAACATTATACATTAATCATGAAAACGCTTTCTTAATCTCATTTGATCGCGCTAACATTTTTTTTATTCGGTCTTATTCACATATGCTTTGAAGAATTTAAATGTTTTTTTTTTAAAATACTAAATACAAAAAGATGCCATAATGTAGGTCACGGTTGCAATGTCCCATTTATTTTAATTCAGTTAAAAATCATAATGATTTTATAGGTTTTTAATAAAAATTTAGCGTGTGGTTTTTTACGAAATAAGATTGAAAATGTCTGAAAGTTAAGCGGCGCGACGCCGTAATATTTTTGTGAGTAACGTTTATGCGTTATGTCAAATTCAACGAATTCGAAGAGAAAATACGTTAGCGCATTTTACGTGGAGTCGTCCGTTCAATGTTAAGTAGGTATATCGATATTTTATTATTCTTTACTTGTGATGTCAGCGTTTTTTTATATGTAAATTATTATTTTAATAAATTTGTGTTTTTGTGTAATATTACGTCGTTAACAGAAATTATTTTTTTCTTATATACATTTTGAATAGTGTTGTTGTTGTTATTCAACTGAAAGTAAAAATAAAATAAAAACTCAGTCATGGCCAGTGTGTTAGTATGTCAATGTCTACAACTTTATACTAGATTTGTATTTTTATTTTTAAATCCATTATTATTGTTACTACTATTACTATTATTGTTTTATATAATCAGAATCATATTAAAATTATATTATATAGTTTCGAACATAATTAATTTAATAGTTTGACATCAATAATTTTACTATTTATAGAAGAAGTGATTGCTACATAATAAATTAGTGATATAGATGACAGTTAATGGTTTAGATATTGTATTAACAATGGCTATATCCCGAATGCCTAACACTATTGTCAATCCACAGCTCTGCATAAAATGAATTCTGAGATGTCAGAAGTTATAAAACACATATTGAACGAAATCATTACGTCTACCGTAAATTTTACTTTATTGGCAGTAAATATCACCGCTAAACAGAAGCTTTCTAACATTTTCAAAAATTGTCTAGCATTAATTATTTGACAAGTATGAATTAAATCCACAACAGATACAAATTGCATTTATTTTATCTTTACTTATGGACATAGATAAAAACGATTTGTTAAAATAATTAATTAAGATTAGCTCATTTGTTGGCAAGCGCAGCAAAACCTGTGATTTTTTTATATTTTTGTGTATCCATGATCTCTACCGCTTTCAATTGATGATACGAGATTACTCCATAGTATATAATGCTTTAACGCAGAGACTAATCCGCCACTAAGCCTATGGCAGTCGTGCGATCCTCAAATAGAGCGCGGTATATTTCTTATGTGTTGCAAATTTTTACAAATTGATTTCTAGCTAAAACAGATTGTGTAGAGTCTTAATGAATTTCACTTTTTACAGAAAACGTCATAAAATGTATAAAGCTTCTATACATACTTTATTTGGTATAAACATAAAACAATTATTTTTATTTTATTTTAATTTGTTCGTATTATTGTTCCTATACTAATTTAAAGCCAACTTTCAAAAGAACCAACAATATTAAGATTAGAATTTTGTGTGGTGCGATTTTTTCCAAATTCTTCTGAAAGATGCGCATGGCGGTGACTTTTTCAAGAAACTGAAGAAACTCATCACGTGTTTTTCGCATGTCCCGATGAAATTGTAAATACACCACCTCATCGTGCTCGGTTGTAAGAGCGCTACAGACCATCCAACGGTCAGACCGATTTGGTAGGTCCGACGGACAGATGGAATTTTCATCCGACACACATCCAACCTAATTTTATCGGATCGACATACATACTCACTATCCGATTTTATATCCAACACGACCAAATTTGTCCGACCATCCGACCAAGTCGCGGTTTTAGGTTTAGTTTTGGCTTTAACGTTTTACGATAATCCTCAAAGTATTCGTGTATTGATTTTATTAAATTTATATTTCAATACCATTAACGGAAAAAGTTTCGATTTTAACATAAATGTTAACAAACAGATGCCAGAACGCCTAATAATTATTCTGAAGGATACATTTCTTTATTAGCAAGGCGTTTAGAGGTAACTATTTCGAGTACTGACAAACTCACTAATCTTTTTTAATTTACAAGCCTAGAGCCATTTTAAGAGACATTTTTTTGAAACTTGAAAGCTAGAAGTGGTTATGAATACCCCAACCTTATGGATGAATATACAGGGATGAATATTCACACGAAAACAACCGAATTATGACCTGTTGCGACTGGAATACTGCAACCAAATATTGTAATCGTACATCTCGCAAATTTAACATCTTGCAATCACAACGTAATTTGTGGCACAACTCTAACCCGTCACCTGGTTGTTTTACCACGTGTAACTAAATGTTGTAAAACAACATAAAACTTGGCTAGTTTTCAAATCGCCACTCATGTTGTTTACCACAACTCTTATGAACAACATGTTTACAAAAATGAACAAACAAGAAGACAAGAGGAACAATACGACGAATATTCTAAAACGAAAACGAATATTCTAAAATTAAAGCGACACAACGAATACAAGCAAAACAAAACGAAAGAAGACGGGAAAGGTTCGGAGCCGAACTCTATAAGCATTTTTTTTGCCTATAAAGAGTTTCTATGTAGTGGGATTTGTTCTCACATCAAACTTAAAACACCTGTGGCTCTATTTGGGCTTTCCCTGGGGATAAGGAATTGGGAAAAATATTTTCATAGCATTTTTGTCTAAATTGTATTTTTCTGGCCTACTGAGGGAATAAGTTTGGTGTAAATATTTTGGAAACAAAGTTAAATGGGAAAATATTTTTCCCTATAAAAATTTTGTGGAACAAAACTTTCCTAATTAACTTTGTTTTAATTTTTTTTACACTAAACTTTATTCTTCAGTAGGCCAGAAAAATTCAATTTAGACAAAAATGCTATGAAAATATTTTTCCCAATTCCCTATTCCCAGGGAAAGCCTGAATAGTGCCACTGGTAGTACCAACAAAAATGCTTAAAAATTTTGCTTTAATTCCATGGAAAAAATTTGCTGCAGCAATTTTTTTACTGATAAAACGAAAAACAAAAAATCTTAAAATTCCATAAGAGTGACAAAGAAAAGAAATATGTATATTTTATTTCGTTTTTATATAGTAAAATTTTATGGTTTTACTTTTTGGCATAACCTAAAAATTTCATAAAGTTTTAATTTGTACATTTTCGTATCGGAGTGAAGTTTATGCAAAAATAACAAAATATACACTGTGTCTATAAGTATTTAGAATTAAAAAAACACTCAAATATTGAACTTTCATAATAATATCTGAAATTTTTTAATAAACACAAATATTTGTACAATATGGCGTAGCAAACATTTAATTTTTGTGAAAAGTTTTGAGTGAATTTTAAAAAATGAAATTTTTACAACAAAACACACTAAGAATTGCCCAGAGGCGTTCGAAGTGGTTCTGAAGTAGTAATTGATGTAAGAAATCAATCTTATTTATCCACATGCTGGAAAATCTCTGAGATTTTTATTATTCGAGACAGAACATCATTGAGTGTATGAAAATTCTTAAACATTTGAAATTATTTATATCGGCCTCTACGGATTGCACAGAGATGATCGAAATGGCTCTGAACTAGTAATTGATGTAAGAAACCAGACCTATTTGCCCACATGCTCGGAAATCTCTGAGATTTTTGCTAGTTGAGAGAGAGAGCATCATTGAGTGTAGTCTCTGGGCAATCCGTAGGAGCTGAGATAAATAATTACAAATGTTTTAGAATTTTCATTTTACACTCAATTATGTTCTGTCTCGAATAACAAAAATCTCAGAGATTACCGAGCATGTGGATAAATAAGATTGGTTTATTACATCAATTACTAGCTGAGAACCACTTCGATCGTGCAATTCTTAGTGTGTTTTGTTGTAAAAAATTTCATTTTTTAAAATTCACTCAAAACTTATCACAAAAATTAAATGTTTGCTACGACATAGTGTACAAATATTTGTGTTTATTAAAAAATTTCAGATATTATGAATGTTCAATATTTGAGTGTTTTTTTTTAATTCTAAGTACTTATAGGACACATTTTGTAATTTTGGCATAAACTTCACTCCGATCATTTTCGCACATTTCGATTTTTTTTATATATATTTTAATTTTTATATATCACGCATTTGCTGCAAGAGTGACACAATCCAATATTTTATATTTTTCAGTAGCGCGATTTGAAAATATCACTCAAAATTGTGTATAAAAACGGCGTTTTTTAAAAGTAAAAAAAAAATGCATAGTGATTAGTAAAATAATTTTTTTTCTATTCCTACACTCTCAATCGGATCTTAATTTTTATAATTCTTTAATATTTTGGAAATTTTCTTAGGATAGTTTCCAATATCTTATAATGTAAATTTCTTTCGCAAATTGAGTGATGGAATTTATATGGAATTTTACCTAATTTGCTAAAAATAACTACATAAGAGAGTATGTTTTGATACAAAATAATACAAATATGAATTGTTGGGAATCGTTTGATTCGAATATCTTAGAAATGAGTGAACTTTGAGTTGTGTCACTATCGCAGCAAATGAGCGAAAAAACACTAACGTTAACAAATTAAAACTTGTAAAAAAAAAACAAATCGACATTTGACTATAAAAATGGCGAACGATTTATTTTGTATGTGTGAGAAAAATTTCTTATATTTACATACATTTTTTGTAGATGTGTGAACAATGCTGCCATAAAAAATACTTCAGTTTACATTTTATATAGCAGCATTATTGCAGCACACTAACACGATCACAACAATTTTCTCAGTAAAATTTTGCTGACATTTTTTGTTTGCTATAAAAATAGCCTTGTCGGATAAACGATATTTTTCAAGCTCTACAAAACATGGGTTATCTCGTTACTAAAATAGATATTATGACTTTAGTACTATTTAATGATTTATTTTAATTATTTATTTTGTTAACTATTTTTGTTATTGTTAAATGGTACAACCAAAAGGTCTGATTTGTAAGTTTAGCCACTAGGTCACATCTACCAAATTTATGATACAGACATGTAACAGTCCAACCTCTCGAGGACTTTCAATTATTTTTATATATCCTTCTGCAATATCATCCCACACTCTATTTACAACAAATGGATCCACAACCCACTGCATTGTCTGTCGACCATGTCGACAAGTTATGCCACGCTTGCTACTGCTGAGGTACTGGTGTCTAGTTATAATGGAGTTTTGTTACCAAATAGTTGGTGTCAAAGATTGGCATCCATCCACCAACATCAGTCGGCTGGGTCTGCGTTACAAACAAATCTAAATTCGATGGATACACCACAAATCTTGAATTGCAAATATTCAGTAACGATCAACCAGCCTTCAACTCTGATATTTCATAATACAGGATTCCAAATAATATTCAGCTAGCTGACCCAATAGTGCAGCTGAATAATTCTTCGAACTACAATCGTTGCGTCAATTTTAACCAAGTTCTGGTATCTCAATATTACAAAAAAAAACTCAGCTTGGATGGGTAGTATCTGGAGCCGAAGGGTTGCGTCAACTTGCAAGACGTTGAAGAAATGGAAACTTACATACAGAACAACATTTCATATTCACTAATGAGAAAAATGAAAAAGGACATTTCGTGGCTAAAAGGAAGATTGTGTCAGAATTAACGAAAATTTATGATCCAATATGACTTATTTCTCCAATGGCCATGGTTGGAAAGTTCATTATGCAAAAAATGTGGAAGCCGAAATATGGTTGGGACATAGGACTTCCAATTCAATATCATAGACCAATTATCACAATGAGTGACACACCAATTATCACAATGAGAACACCTATAGCTACTAAATTCCACGTTACCTTTTCCACCGCAATTCCTTACCGGCAGTGATTCAAATACAAGGTTTCGCTGGCGAAGCAATCAAGATTTAAAACCTTTTAAAAAAAAGCCCACGATTCCTCGAATCGAATTATGTGATGCTGCTCTACTGTGATTTAACGACAAGTTAGAATGGATCGGACGCATCACGTTAGTCTAGTTTCGTTGCTAATCTCGTTACTAAGCAGCCACAATGGCTGACTTAATATCACGAGGAATTCAATCAAGAGTATTGTTTAACTTGAAACGTTTTTTTTTATCAAAAAACGCTGAATATTGGAATCAACCATTTTATTCTATCATTGAAATTAGCCGTTTAAGCTACCGTTAACAAAACGTTAGAAAATGTTCCTGAGAATAAACTAACTACATTGCCATTAATAACGGCTGATAGTTTTCAAGATGGTGACGTTAATGAAAGATTTCAATTTGACTAATTCTTACGAAAATAGATCGCCACAAATTTAGCAAATACATGAGCTCTACAAATTGCTTACCAACCCTCTAAAGCTATTAGAGAATTCATTATAAGCGACAAAATTGATTGGATGTTTATTCTGCCTACGACTCCTCAGTTTCCCGGTCTCCATGAAGCAGCAATGAAGGCTGCAAAACATAATTTAAACCAACCAACCTACAACACGCGACTTAACTTCGAAGAGTTGTCCATATTGCTCAAACAGATTGAAGTGGTGCTTAAAGCAAAACTTTTAGTGCCACTACTTTTGATACTATGGAATTTCTAACCCCTCCTCATTTTTGATAGACAGCCTGTTGAAGTCTATTCCTGAATTTGTCAAATTGATACAAGCGTTCCTATACTAAAGAAATGGGAAGTGGTGTTGAGTTTGCGTAAGCAGTTATTTTGGCCCCCACCAACACCAACGAAGCAAATTAATGGAAGAAAATCTATCACCACTAAATTGGAAAATTGGGTGCATTAACAGAATTCGTCCATGGTCCGGTCCGTGACATCATGTTCCGATTACATGTTTCCGGTGGAAATGACAAAAATCGAGGTGTGGAATGAGGTGTGGATGTAGCAGTAAAAAGGGTATAGCTGTAAAAATTGGGAGAATTTTTATAGAACATTGAGGGCTATGGAAAAAACAGGGCTGCACTTATCGAGCTACTTAAGCGAAAAAAAGCGTTTAAATCGCTTAGGTATAATAAAAGCTCAAAGCGAGGTTGAAGCCAGCGTTTCAACGACGTTAACCCCTAATCACAGATACTTTTCTGATTAAATTGCCTTAACCCATTTTTATTTTTAATTGTGTAACCGCCGCTCTATTCACTGCAACGTAGTAAATATTCTATTTATTTAAAAACGTGCAAATATTTCTATTATTTCTGCGTTAAATAATTTATTAACTTAATTATTAACGTTTGATGTGCAATTAGCACAAAAAATTACTTGTTCAATTTGAATTGTTTGTTTTACTTGGAAATGCATTTCCAAATTTAGGATTGGTTAAGGATTTCGAATTAGAATATGACTTTCAAGCTTAACCGCAAAATATGCCTTACATTCACATAATTTTGAATACACAATCAATATACACGAATATATTATAATGTATAATATGTGTACGTAAATATTTCACTAATCATACCAAAACCAATTCAAATTCGTGCCATTTTTTTGTTTCTGCTAAAAAAATATTTAACCACCAAATTAAAAAAAAAACGCAAAAATAAAAGTTAACTCAAACCCAAGGTCGCAACAATTTCAAGCCAACCTGAAAACTCTACTAAAATTTTTGGTGGAACTATTACTTTGCATATTTTTTTTATTTTACTTTAACTTTTATTAATTAAATTCGCGAGCAGCCAAAAATATATAATATAGTGCTGCTTATGAGCTGCTATCATAGCTTTGAAAAAAAAAATCTTTAAATTACTAATGACAAAGTTTAATGACGCATAATAAGCGCGTGTGTAAGTAAATACGTAGCTATAGCGCGCACATAAACTGGAGCAGGCATAATTTGCATTTTTAAATTGATTAGTTACTAGAGATAGAAAAGTCGGTATAATTATGATGAAATTTTAACTTGAATACAGAATAATGAAAAAAAGTAGTTGCATTTTCTGAGCTGGTTCTATCCAGCTTTTTCTGTGGTCGTCAAATGCATGCAAATAAAACATTTATTTATAAAATAACTTTTGTCGTTGCATATAATCATCGGCAGGAGAAGCATGTAATCTCATTGAGATCAAGAAATACTCTCAATAGATCAATAATAATCACGAAACCACCCATTTCGAAGATGAATTTTCAAGCGGATTCAAGTTTAGATACGGGGGGCTAAGTTTCATACCTTATCTGATTTTTCGAAATGGCGCCACCTAATTAAAAATTAAATAAAAAAGGCAAATCTCACGATCTTATTATGAATTAGGGTGTTTTCCAAACACCGACTTATTGCAGTCTTATTGGCATATTTGGCGCTATCTTAAATAAGTCGGCCAAGTCATTCCAATCCATTGTACCGGCATATTTGTGACGTAATAACAAAAACAAAACGCATTTGAAAACAAAAACTGCATGTATTACATCTAGTCAAGACACAACTTTGGAGGCATTTCTGTGTAGACGTACTTATTCAAATAAGTCTCCTCGCGAAGTGACTTATTTGAATAAGTCGATGTCCACAAATAAGTCGGGGTTGGGAAAACATCCTATGAGTTCCATAATTGTGTCGGTGTAATTCTTAGTTCAGAAATAATGGGCGGCCGGCAGAAAATGTTTACCATCATACAGTTACGCCTCGCTAAATGGCGACTGGGTGACACCAAAGTACGAAAAGATACACGACGATAACAATTCACAATGTAATGAACCAACCGTTACCTAGCATTTCCACCTGATATAATTTATATCATTACAATTAACGTAAATGGTACGAAAATGTTTTAATAGGGCATGGGGTATAGTAAACGTAACATAAATTTGGCATTTCCTAGTCAAACCACATCGAAATATCACCAAAACATAAAATAATTAAAATTTGTATTAGTTATTGGCTGCAATTGGCGCCATTTTAATTTTTTACAGAATGTCAAAATATTGTATATCATCAAGCTTCGCCGATAGTGTAGCTCAGATTACAAACAAATTATTCAATATTGTATTAGAACAGAGCACTAGAATGAAAATGAGAGGAGCATCTTAATTAACGCAATCCATTGAAATCAAGATGTTTTATTAAAACAGAATGTGCAATTATCAGCAACTACAGTGATAAACCACAAAACAATCATAAAGTATTCCCAAAAGGCTTCTCCCATGAGCAACAAAAAATATTATTGTTGTCATAGACCACCGAAAATTAAGTGAGAAGACGGTAATGAATAATGACTCTTTAGAATTTTCTCGAATGCCTTTCGGGTTGAAGAACTGCTCTGCCACGTTCCAACGGGTAATGAATAATGCATTATCTGGCTTAGGTAATGTTTGCCATGTTTACCTAGATGGTATCATTCATCACATAAATGTGAGCTCCTAAAAAAAATCGAATTCCTAGGACATACATATATTTACTCAAGAAGGAGTAAGACCGGACACAGATAAAATTCCAAAATTACTCCACTGTAGCTCGATTCTGGTTTTCCTATAGGAAAACGAATTACGAAAAATATTTACATAGCGTTTTTGTCAAAAGTATCATTTTCTGGCCTACTGAGAAATCATGTTTGATGTAAAACTTTATAATTTAGGAAATATTTTTTCTGTATCGAAATTGGATAGGAAAAATATTCCCAATTAAATTTTCTTTTTGAAAAAATTTACACTAACTGTTTACCATAGTATGCCAGAAACAAAATATGTGACAAAAATACTATGAAAATAATTTTCCAATTCCTCCTTTTCCTATAGGCAAACCAGAATCGAGCCACTGGCCCCTACTAAGGAACTCTAAACAAATTAAAAAAATAATCAAACAAGAAGCGAATTCATCAATATCAATAATCGAGTAACAATAAAAAATCCAGTCCACAGATCAAATCCTATAGCCTATCCTGATTTCATAAAACAATTTATCCTTACAACAATCTGAATCAATTTGGCGCTAAGAGCAATTCCGTAATTACGCCACGAATGAAAAAGAAGCCTTATCATTATGGGGGCAGTAAAGAAATAATAACTATACTTGTACGGTAATAAATTTGCATTGCTCATAGACCAAAAACACCCAACATTCATTAAATTCTCAGAAAAAAATAAAAAAAATACTAAAATTCTCAGATGGAGACTATAGCTCGAGAATTATAACTACGACACAATATGTAAGGAGGGAAAAACTAACGTAATAGCAGACGCTCCCAGCAGAATGTCTACAGTGTCAGAAAACAACAAGGAAATTAACAACAATGAGAATATTGTGTGAATTCCATCCACAGTGAAACAATTTTTTTCAGTAAAATTAACACGAGATAAAAATGTAAATCCTTTACTTTTTAGAGAGAAACAAAAAAAATATTTCAGTAAAATTTACTGGCAGGAAGCGGGGAAAATGTTGCAATAAAAAGTATGAAACTCAATACTTTTTGTGGCAACATTTGTTTGTCTATATCACTCTAACGTAATTTTAATATGTATACTCTCTGTTCAATATGAACAGGGTCATTTAACTGCAACAATATGCAGTTTTACAGAATGTTAATTTTAATTTAGCTATAAATAAAATAATCAATTTTTTACATGCAATTCTGCACTTTTGGAGTTTATAAAATATTAAAATATTGTAATTGATATATGATCATATGTAATGTAAAAAACAACAACAAGAAACTATCAAAATTGTATATAAACGACAAAAAATAAATGAACTACTCAGTTCTAATCAAACTCTACTATACGCTTTTATTACAATATTCCGGTATTAGCCCTCACCCGTGGAAAGCTCGGAATTAAAAGTGTATTAAAAGTGTTAAATTAGTTCAAGCTGAGGCTGAATTAAACAGTGGTCCTTCGAGCCATTAAGAACAGGCAAAAACAAACGCGTATTCTACATTAGAACAAGTAACACGCGATAATTAATCAACTGGCGAACGAGAACTGCCTAAATTCAAAAATGGAAACCCTTGCATTCAATCAAGAACAGCTTGCGACTCAGATTGATAAAATATGTATTAATTATAAGAAGGATGGCCCAGAGAGGAAAACAAAAACTTACCTCACCAACCGAATCCAACAATTAAAGGAGCTTTATACAAAGTTTCTAGAAACAGATGAGCAAATAAGGAAGCTGAAAGATGTCAACTTAGAGCACCCGTACTTTAAAACGGTAACAAGTGTAGTGGGAAAATATAATGAATTTATTACTATAATGCGTGCAAAACTAAACAACGGCCCACCACTTACACCGGTCCCAGAGCATCGCAGTAGAAGCCAATCAGAGTCGAACACCAGTAACAACAAAGATGCAGGTTTGGAAACAATGAATCCAGAGTTGCAGCAATTAATAAAACGACAGACGATTCGGATGAGGAGTCTCTACAGGAAGATTGATGAGGCCGAAGACCTTGTCGTGACTGGGCCAAAACCGGCAATGAAACTGTCACTTGGAGGGATGCAAAAACTCATGGAACAAATAGCTGAACTCCATGAGGAAATTTGCATGCTCGTTACTGATGAGGAAGAACAACGTATAAAGTACTTCACAGAACAGTACTTTGAGAACATTGATAGCAAGTGTCAATCAGTAATCCTTCAAATAACAACGAGGATAGATGAAACCGATAAAATTATACCAACAAACCAAACAACGGACATTCGGCTACCACGAATTCAAATCCCAATATTTGCTGGAGATTACCAGAAGTGGACTGGATTTCGTGACACATTCACCAAACTCATCCATGAGAATAGACAGATCAGTGATACCCATAAAATTAACTATCTAAAGGGTCAGTTAGAGGGTGCTGCGGCCAAATTAATCAACCACCTACAACCAACAGAAGAAAATTACCAAGCCGCCTGGGAAATTTTGAATAGCAGATATAACAACAGGAGACTACTGATTTCAACATATTTAAATACGTTACTCAGTCAAGTAAATATAAACATCGAGTCTGCAGCGGCACTGAGAAATCTTCACGATACAACAATTGAATGTTTGTACGGAATACGTAACGCAGGGGTAAGCATTGAATCGTGGAACTCAATAATAATCTTCATATTAACTAAAAAACTAGACAATGAGTCAAGGCGACTCTATGAGATCTCCTTAGAAGATCCAAGGGAATTCCAAACAACAACGGAATTTTTAAAATTTTTGGAAGGAAGGTTCAAATCATTAGAGGCCAATGGCAACCAAAAGCCATTAATCCTACCAACAACCGCCTCACGTGAAAACAAAGCTCAAATAGTTAAAAGGACCTTCTTAACAACAACAAATATCTGTGTCTACTGCCGAGGGGGACATAAAATTAATGATTGTGGAGGATTTAGGAAATTAAATTCCAGTGAAAGATCGCAAATGGCAATGCTTCATAAATTATGCAGAAACTGTTTATCAGCAGAACATGAAACATATGTATGCAGGCAGAAAAACCAATGTAACATATGCAATGGAAAGCATAACACAGGACTGCACATCGATTCAAACGCAGACATGCAGCGAGTATCTAAAAGTTATTTAACAACACAATTAGGTCCTGCGATATTACCTACAGCTCTAATCGCATTAACAACAAGCGAGGGAAAATGCATGCTCTTTAGAGCATTAATTGACCCAGGCTCTCAGGCGTCATTCATATCCGCAAAGGCAGCAAATCTTCTTAAGGCTACGCAGAAACAAGTCAACACTAAAATCTCAGGAATGGGAGGAAAGGAAGCCGGAGTGTGCAGTCATAAGGTCGAACTAACTTTATCTTCAAGGCTTCAGAGTTCGTTTGAAATTAAGTTTGAAGCAATGGTGTTCAAAAAATTAACGGATAATATTCCAGACATCGACTTTGATACCAACAAATGGGCACATTTGCAGCATTTACAACTTGCAGATCCACAATACAACAAGTCCAATAGCATTGACGTAATAATCGGTGTTGACTACTATCCTCTAATTGTAAACAGTAACATCATTAGAGGACACCCACAAGATCCAATTGCCCAAGAAACTGAGCTTGGTTGGATCATAATGGGCAGCACAGGCAATAACCAAGAAGATAAAATGTTGTCAATGGTCACAACCAAAACAATTAAGCAACAACTAGACTTATTAATTGAAAATGATGCCATTCCGCAAGAAAAAACACATACCCAGGAGGAAGCAATCGCTGAAAAGCTATATGCAGAAAGCACAACGCGACTACCAGATGGGAAATACATGGTACACTTACCGTTCAAAGTAGAACCGTCTATGCTAGGAGAATCCAGAAAAAAAGCAGTAGCACGATTACTGCAAATCGAAAGAAAATTTCTAAAAGATAAACCATTCGCTAAATTATATCACGAATTTATGGAAGACTATCTAGCGCAGGGGCATATGCAATTGGCAAAAGATGATCCAGATGACAATCCAGTATACTATATACCACATCATGGAGTGATCAACCACGAAAGTACTACCACAAAGCTAAGAGTAGTATTCGATGCATCGAGCAAAACTACTTCGGGATTATCGTTAAATGACATAATGATGAACGGCCCCAAAATTCAAGGTGACCTAATTGACATCATCTTGAGGTGGCGAACACACAAATTCGTGCTAACAGCAGATGCGGAAAAGATGTTCCGGCAAATCTGGATGCATCATGGTCACCAGAACTTACAACGCATATTGTGGCGAAAAAATCCATCACAAACAATAGGAGAATACAAACTAAAAACGGTTACCTATGGAACAACGGCAGCGACGTTTCTTGCTGTAAGAACATTAATGCAATTGGCAGAAGATGAAAAGAACAACTATCCGACAGCTGCAAGGATCATGGAAAGAGATTTTTACGTGGATGATCTACTGACTGGGGGTGACAGCGTTGAGGAGGTCGTAACCATTCAACAACAGATGACAAGACTTGCACGGAGCGGAGGATTTCCATTGCACAAATGGGCGTCGAATTCAGCTGAAGTCATGACTAATGTTCCTGACCACCTACGAGCAAAAGGAATGATTAATTTAAAAATCAACCACATAATAAAAACACTAGGGATTCTCTATAGTCCTGAGGATGATACATTTGAATTTGACCTGACCAGGCTAAATCTTTCAACAGAAGAACCAACGAAACGTCTACTGTTGTCCGACTCTTCAAAATTATTTGATCCTGTCGGCTGGTTATCACCAATAACGATAACAGCAAAGCTGTTAATGCAAGACACTTGGAGAGCTGGTACACAGTGGGATGACAAGCTACCAGAAGCTATTGAAGCAAAATGGAAAAAGTATAAGAACGAATTAGATGAATTAAGCAAAATAAAGGTACCAAGATGGGTTAAAACAACGTCAACACAAAAATCAGAGTTACATGGATTTGCAGATGCTTCGCAACAAGCATATGCAGCGGTGGTCTATTTAAGAACCACAAATACGTTCGAGCAAGTTACAACCAGTTTGCTAGTAGCAAAAACCAGAGTTGCTCCAATCAAAACAAAACTGACAGTTCCGAAGCTGGAACTAAACGCAGCGCATCTGTTATCTAGGCTTCTAAGATACGCTAAAAATACCATGAACATGCAGGATGTAAAGATGTTCGCTTGGACGGATTCCACCATAGTTTTAAGCTGGATAAGAGCTGATATTCCGAAGTTAGAAACCTTTGTAGCCAATCGGGTATCTCAGATTAAAGATAATTTACCTCAGCTACAATGGAATTACGTACCAACAAATCTAAACCCAGCTGATTTAGCAACAAGAGGATTGGCAGCGGCTACCATCACCTCACAAGGCTCGATCTGGTGGACGGGACCAACATTTTTGCAGGAAAATTCTGATGCATGGCCATCATCACCTTCGCACAAGGGTCCACAAATACAAGGTGATCACAACCAGGACAGCGCAGCGGATATCACTTGTCTTACAATAACCGCTGAATCTAAAGCAAACGCGCTACATGAATTAATTGATAAAATTTCAAACATTCATAAGTTGAAGCGTATATTGGTGTACTGCCAAAGGTTCATAAACGTGCATGTTCATAAACAACGGCGACAGTCGAAAGAAGTGACAGTATCAGAACTGAAACTCGCGGAAGTCCAAATAATTAGGATTGAACAACACCGATACTTCCGTAAAGAACTTCAGGCATTGATGAGTGGGATTTTATTAAATAAAAAATCCAAACTATCTGCGTTAAATCCAGTCATGAGCAAGGATGGGATATTACGATTACACGGACGTTTACAAAATTCGCAACTACCAATGAATCAAAAGCAACCAATTATATTACCGAAGGAAAGCTCAATCAGCAAGCGAATAATTGAAGATGCTCATACTACTACAACACTTCATGGGGGCATACAACTTACATTGGCAAATGTTCGCAATAAATTTTGGATAATTAATGGTAGAAATCTGACACGTCATATTATACAGAAATGTGTTACATGTATAAGATTTAAACAAGTAACCCTCAACCAACTAATGGGTGATTTACCGTCCTGCAGAGTAACTCCATCACGGCCATTCAGCAAGGTGGGTATTGATTATGCCGGGCCGATTCAACTGAGGAACAAGATAGGAAGAGGTCAAACCACGTACAAGGGATACATTGCGGTATTTGTCTGCCTGACCACCAAGGCCTTACATGTAGAAGTAGTCAGCGGATTAACAACAGATGCATTTATAGCAGCTTACCGCAGGTTCACATCTCGCAGGGGGTTGTGTAGAGAAATCTATTCGGATAATGGTACCAACTTTGTTGGTGCAGAACGAGTACTGAAACAACAACGCACGAAGATTGCAGCTCTAGAACCAGAAATTGCAAGGGTATTTCAACAAGATGAAACTACCTGGCACTTCATACCACCTGCTGCACCACACTTTGGTGGCATATGGGAGGCAGGGGTAAAGTCAGTAAAGACTCACATGAAGAAAGTCATAGGTGAGACCGCATTGACATTTGAAGAAGCAACAACATTAATGACTCAAATAGAGGCATGCTTAAACTCTCGACCATTGACTACCTTGTATGACCATCCGGAAAATTTAGAATCTTTAACACCTGCGCATTTTCTAATAGGCGGACCAATAAAGGTAGTCCCAGAAAGTAATGATGTTACTTGCACGCTAAGAACACGTTGGCATTTAGTACAAAAGATTGTAGATGACTTTTGGAAAAGATGGTCTAGAGACTACCTGCACCAGTTACAACAACGTACTAAATGGAGGGAACGTCAGCCCAATTTAGTTGTAGGGGATGTCGTTCTACTGAAGGAAGAATCACTGCCGCCGTCACGTTGGAAAATGGGGAGAGTACAGGAGGTGCATACTGGCTCAGATGGCTTGGTTCGTATTGCGTCCATAAAATGCAGCCAGAATATCTATAAACGACCTATCACTAAGTTGTGCAAGCTACCAAGCGAAGAAGACAATTCATGGTCACAACAAATAATTAACGCAAATAAGACTCCAGATGCAAAACTAGCAACACCTAACACCAATGACCCAGTTAGACGCCAACCAGGAAGACAGGCGAAAGGGGGAATCAAGCTTCATCTGGCATTATTGGCCCTGATGAGCATTTGTTTTTCTACCACCAGCGCCAAAGAACTGATGCAGATTGAGAACTTCAAACATTCTACTGGCATATATCTTGAGGAAATCAGTAAGATGGAGCTAGTTGCCATGAGATGGACTTTGGTTGTGCGGTATAATTTAAATACGTATTGGGAAGAAACAACTCAAGCATACCGCTTAATAGATGAACTTGCAACTATGTGTAAAACAGTACATTCGGTAATAGATATGGAGAGGTTTAACTGTCAACTAGTAATCCAGCAATTACGATCTCAAATGAGTAGAATAGATGAAGGCAATCAATTACTGATGTCCTCCAATAAAGAAGTAACCAGAGCGAAACGGGGGATTGGTGACACTACAGGTTTAGTGTTAGGTGACATGTTTGGAATATTAACGCAGAGAGAAGCAGATCAATATGAAGAACATTTTCAAACTATAGAAACCAATGAAGATCATTTATTACTGCTAATAAAGAATCAAACCTCCATGATTGATAACTCTGTAAAACTATTCAAGCACAGCCAAAATGCCACAGTACAGGCTATTAATAACATTCAGAGGAGGTTGCAGCACTTAGAAAAAAACATAAATAACACACGTGTAACGGAACAACAAGTATTAACTATTTTAATGACATCCCTTGAACTAGTCGTTGCCACGGGAAGTTTACGGGATGTGCAGGAGGCGATACTAGAGGTTATTCACAATGCACATCTAAACATTTTACACCCACTTTTATTGAGCCCATCACAACTTGAAGAACAAATAGCATCTATAAGAAAACAAATACCAGTCTCCATTACAATTCCGGGTCACGGATTGCGCAAGTTAGACCACTTATTTAAAAGTATGACAACCAGGACTAGAGTGACAAAAGCATATGTGATAATCGAAATTTCAATTCCCTTATCATATGTTTGGTCCTATAACATTTATTCAGTAGTAGCTGTACCTAATATATTAGTAACTGAAAGGCGTGCACATATAGTGCCAACAACTGAATTTATCGCCGTTGATATTCAAAATGAACATTTTACGCAACTATCAGCCAGAGATATATCTAAATGCAACATTATCAATGATGATCATCTATTATGCGAGATACCAACAATACTGTCAGGTGTCTGGGAAGGAACCAACTGTGAAATCGCAATATTGCAACACAGGTCCAATTTACAAGACATATGTGAGATAAAATACCAAAATGTTACTTCAAACCTTTGGATAAAACTATACGCACCAAATCAATGGGTATTCGTAATGACAAAGGAAACAACTGTGACGGTTGTATGTGGATCAGTTACAAACCAAAAGCAATTATCAGGGTCGGGAATAATAAAGCTAGAATCGGGATGCGCCCTTAGAGACAATCACTTAAGCATACTGGCCTCTGATAGATTTGAAACTACCATCGAGAATTTCGGAATTGCACCATACTTAAAGGGGATGCACTTAAAAGATTTAACAATAGAGATATCTAAACAAAACTATGAGGAAAATGAGCTATTAACCACTCCAGATACAAGGGGTTTAGAAGAACAAATCTCCCTTATGAAAGAGGTAGAAGAGAATACAACCAACGAGCACTTTCATCATATTCATCATTATACAGCAATACATCTTATCCTATGGATAGCACTTGCGGTTGGGATAACTGTCATAATTCGCCACATACGAAGAAACCGCCGTAACCAATCATCCGTTCTTCCAAGTCCCGTCCAAACCCGCGCCGCAAGATGTTCAATATGAACAGGGTCATTTAACTGCAACAATATGCAGTTTTACAGAATGTTAATTTTAATTTAGCTATAAATAAAATAATCAATTTTTTACATGCAATTCTGCACTTTTGGAGTTTATAAAATATTAAAATATTGTAATTGATATATGATCATATGTAATGTAAAAAACAACAACAAGAAACTATCAAAATTGTATATAAACGACAAAAAATAAATGAACTACTCAGTTCTAATCAAACTCTACTATACGCTTTTATTACAATATTCCGGTATTAGCCCTCACCCGTGGAAAGCTCGGAATTAAAAGTGTATTAAAAGTGTTAAATTAGTTCAAGCTGAGGCTGAATTAAACACTCTCCTCTTTTTGATTTCCCAGTATATTTTACGAAAAAAAATTGTATCATTGTGGAATCCAGGCATATAGATAACACTTTACATGAATCTAGAGAAGTTGCCGATACGTCGCATGATTACTTCATACATTTTTCAGACCATCCTGTTATAGGAATCTAAAATGTATATCAGAAGAAATATTTCTTAAATGCATTAGAATAATAATTTCAAAACCACCCTTTGAAAAAGGAGATTACGAAATTCGTAAGAAAATTTCATAATGGCAAACAAACAGCAATTTTAGTTCTAGAAACTGAAAATGTTATAGAAAAATTATCGAAGACGTACCAAGCGAGAATAGGCAAAACAGTATCGGTGAGTAGAGAACACGAACGAGTCCATAGAGGGATAAAACAGGTTGAAAGTCAAATTAGACGATCCTATTTCTTCCCAAAAATGATCAACAAGATCAAAATGTTCAATAATGCATGTAACATCTGCAACATGCAAAAATATTATCAACCATCATATAACATTAAAATACCTCCAAGACCCAATCCCAAAAAATCTCTAGAAAGAGTACAAATCGACATATTTTTGACAAAATTAAATTTCTGTCAATACGAGAAAAACCTTGATGAAGTGTATCACCCTATTCTGAATCCGTAAGAGCATTATCTCAATCCATAAGACAAAATTCCAGTCTACCCAATTTAGGGTAGACATCAAACGGACAAGTTGACGGACAATCAAACGGACAAGTTGAGAAAATCCACTCAACCATCATAGAAATTTTCAATACAAAGAAAGAAAAAAGCCAACCTCTAACATGCAAACTGTAATAGAATGTACTGTACACTCCTCTACAGGCTTCATGCCAAATGAAATAATATTTAACCAGAACAATTTAATAAAACCCGAAAAAATACAAGACAGCTGACAGTATTTTCGAAAACATAATTATTAAATTAGAAAAACAACAAATCGGATGAGAGAACAAAATAATAAGAAACAAGAACCTCAAATGGACCCGGGGCTAAAATCTAAAAATGGGAATATAACAATTAATACGTTTAAAACCAATAGAAAGTTTAAAATAAATAAAAGGGAAATTGAAAGGATTAAAACAATAAATAAATTATTATTACGATTTTTGGAAGAAATTCTGGAATATGCCCACCTGGGACGGAACTCGACCAATTCTTAACTGATTATGATGGGATTGGGTATGTTGGATCGAAATGGGATTATTAAATGAATTTTGGAAGAAGTTCTGGAATATGGCCACCTCGGACGGAACTCGATCAATTCTTAACCGATTATGATGTGATTGGGTATGTTGGAAGAAAAGGGGATTCTTAAACGATTTTTGGAAGAAATTCTGGAATATGGCATCTGGGATGGAACTCGATCAATTCTTAACCGATTATGATGGAATTAAGTACGTTGGATTGAAATGGGATTCTTAAATGATTTTTGGAAGAATTCTGGATGGAATATGGCCACCTGGGACGGAACTCGATCAATTCTTAAACGATTATGATGGATTGGGTATGTTGGATGGACATTCTTAAAAGATTTTTGCCCATATGGACTTTTTTCAAAAATTATTTGATAATCTCATTTCATCCACAATGCCCAATTTCTGTCCTTTGAGGTCATATTCCAGAACTTGTTCCAAAAATCGTTTAAGAATCCCATTTCCATCCAACATACTCAATCCATCATAATCGGTTAATAATTGATCGGGTTCCGTCCGAGATGGCCATATTCCAGAACTTCTTCCAAAAACTGTTTATGAATCTCATTTCCATCCAACAAACAAAATCCCTTCATAATCGGTTAAGAGATAAACGAGTTGTGTCGTAGGTGACCATATTTCAGAACAAGTGCAAAATCTATAGTCGACTAAATTTAAAAACATTCGGATTTAACGGACATTCGGTTTTAACGGACTCGCACGAACGAACAAGCAACAAATTATTGTCGCTAAAAGAAATCTAAGGGATCAAAATTACAATACCCGACGAAGTACTCTAGTACACAACACCGAAAATCGCAGTAAACAATGAAATCTTAATATATATTCTCCACGAACCAAGGAAGAAAATATGGCGACAACAATGATGATAGTCCCATTAGCGGTTAACAACAAAGCAATAAAATAATCTATAAAACATCTGATTAGAACAGGAAACAGATTATTTACTAGCACAGATTATAAGGGCTTCGTCGAGAAACATTTGTAGTAAAGGTAATTGTGATGTCATCTCAGAAGAGCGAGCAACAGTCCAATTCTTGGTGGAACACAAAATCTTGGTAATGAACGCAAAAAGGAACATTAACCTCAGCTTGTGAACCAGACAAGAAAATCCTAATAGGGGACTTCTTAATTAAATTCGGAAACGGCAAGTAGATAATGAAATCCAAGGACCCATGCACAATCTATAGATTAATCGAAGATTAGAAGAAATCAGGAATATTTACCTGAAGTAAATAGACCATCAGACTTGGATAAGAACCCTATCAGGTGGAGTGCCATTCTCATCAATCTGTGTAATAAGTTTAATTCCCTACATTTACTGCCACAAATATGGGATGATGAAAAAAATAGCAGCCACCCGAAAACCAACACCTAAAGAAATTTGGATATTGGGCTATTCGGAATCATTGGAAAAAGCAAAAAATTCAATGAAGGACGTAGGCGCCCTTACTTTGTGCTTTAAAGTGAATAAAGAAAAAACAGTTTAACTGTCGCGCCTCATATATTTTGTATGGGAAAGCAAGTAAAATTTCAATGTTATCTTTTATATTTGATATTTGTAAACGTGGCCGCTTTGGAGTGCTGCCTGCAATCGGAATTCCTGGTTCAATTTTTTCTTGTTCTCCTTCGCCGGCTGGACGAGTTCAGTCGAAGGAAATTCTCAGGAGATGAGTTTCCCAAATGCAGTTCCGACAGTAGTCGCAATAACTGGTGGTTTCCACGTTCTTTCTCTTTGCTCTGTTGCAGAACGAACAATTATTTTGTTGTAATTTTGGCACAACATTTCTTTCTTCGGGCCAGTTTTCGTTTACTACCGTTGTTTCCATATGTGTGAAAATGTGGTACCCCAGTGTCCGCATGCGATTGACGATATGGAAATTAGCGCATTCTAAAGCAAGCTACCGGAGGAATTGCTTGCGTTTTGTGGATGATCGTTTGAACCACTTTGTTTTGTTGTTATGTAATGAAAATAGACAATACGCTGCCATTCCACTCACATCCAACATGTTATAAAATATAGTCATCGGCTATCTGTTCGATCGGCGTTTGGTAGTATACGTGACGTACCATTTTGTTCAAGTTATCTACCCCGCCACAGTACCTTACTGTAGTCCAAGATCATTTGTGGTTTTTGGACCCCCTTTTTTTATCTTGTACTATTTCGTCTCCTGCGTTTGTAGTCGACATCACTACATTTTTGAAGGATCGATTCGTATAACTAACCAGCGCCACCTCACCAGAGTACTCAAAAGCGCTGTTGAAGTGGCCACGTTGACGAGGTTGGTTAATTCACGAGGCAGCTGTGGTTTATTCGAACGAACGGTTCCGATCAGTTGTTTTTTTTTGTTTGAAAAGGGGTTGTGCCAGCGGATACGACGTAAAAAAATTATCCATGGTTACGTTGAAGCCTTTATTGAGGTATATCCAGCCATCAAACGAACCACAAGGTCATGTGAAGTTTGATTGGCTCTAACATTTCCAGTTTCTTGACCAACTTAGATTTCTCCAGCAAGTGGATAACTGGTGCTAGCATCCATTAACCAAAAAATGTTGATGCCATACTTCCCTGGTTTAATACGAATGTATTGCCTGAATGCGCAAATTGCTTGACCCACTCTACTTCGTCTGGTTATCAATTGTTCGTCGATAGTCAATTCTTTGCTCGGTTGGTGCGAAAGTGGTAATCGATATAGCAGCCAACTTGTTTCTGCTTTGTTGAGATTCACGAGTCTGCCAATTATCAAAGCGTACGATTTTTTTTCAGCTGCTCCTCAGCTTTGTAAATTGGACAAGATAGAAGCTTTCCCATAAGTCGGTCGCGTGAACGTTCTAATTTTTTTCGGATCCACTGTAGAACAATAGGCCAATAAAGGCACACATTTCATATTCGTTTGTATCTGTTCACACTAGTCGTCGTTTCGAGAAAGGTCTAGCTTGATGTGTAGCTGGGTCTCTATAAAATTCCTGTGCTTTTGAATTCGTGTACACAACAATCGATTTGACCATTTTTTCACTGAAGAACAATTTGAAGGCGTCAAACTTTTTACTCACCGCCTCTAGACAGACACCATTTCATGCGTTTCGTTAATTTGCTTCCATTCTGCAATGATTCTTTTGGGTTTTTTCTTCTGCATTGGACCACTTTTCGTTTGAGCTTTATATTTTTTACCTCTGTTAGAAGCAACAGCAGACGGACCAGATTGTCCCTTGACGTCATCACCAGGTATAGTTTCAATTGAAATATTTGGTTCTTCTACGAGGTACAATTCATCATCGCCATTTATTTCATCAATTATTTGTTGAGCACGTAAATCCATCATTGCTAGCGCATCATCTTCTTCGGATTCGTCGTCGGAAGAAATTTCATCTGCAGAAGGAAGGTACGTAGTTCATATTCTCTCCACTCACATGTGATTCAACATGAGAATTGTTCTGCGAGTTGGTGCGTCTACAATGTCAATATTACCTTCTTCCAGGGGATCTTCTGCTATATCGTTTTCCAAATAATCGAGCAACCGTTGCATCTCCTCCTGCTCACCTTCAGTCTATTCTCTGGTTCCACACAGATTCAATAATTTCTTGAGTATATCCATGGTTTACATCCTAGCAAAATTATAGTCAAAAAAATAAATTTACTTGAAACTGAAATATTTTATAATTTTTACTTACTTCTGCTCTCTTCAAATGATTACTGTTGAATGAACAGCAACCACACATATTTCAAACATTTTTTATTAGCGTTATCAAATTTCACAGACATCTGGCGACGTGTTACAGTAGAAAACAGTATGGAGAACACGTTAAAATGTCTTAACTCATTTCTACTCAATTTTCATAAACATAAATGTGGAAAAACCCCAAAAAACGGTAAAAATTGCTTCTTTCCATAAAAAATATATGAAGTGCCGTAGGCACCTCCAACACGGTTGTGCTTTTTTGTGTTTGGAGTAGGAACTTCTATGTCTCCTTTGTTTTATAATATTTGAAGTATACTCTTTCGAATGAACTATTGAACAAAACAACATGCACTTGAGTTCACCGAAGGTACGAAAATTGTAGGCTAGAATGGGAGAGGTGCCTACAGCACCTCAACACGAACTGAAAGTTAAATAAATGTTTTTTTTTAATAATGTGTATTGTGCAACAGCTCATACTTTAAGGTGTTTTCTTGCCGAGTATGCTAAGTGCTACAAATTACAATCATATGAAAATTGAACGCTTAGGCCCTTTTCCAATTACCGACTTATTTGTAGATATCAACTTATTCAAATAAGTCACCTCGCGTGGAGACTTATTTGAATAAGTATATCTACACAGAAATGTATCTAAAAATGTGTCTTCACTAAATGTAATCATCGAGCAATAAATATATAAGAGAAATCAAGTAGTGCAAATTTTATAAGCCAATTTTTCCGAGGTTAATCTTATTTTATAGTTTTAATATATTTACATCCACAAATTTATTTTATTTTTTTTAATATTTAATCCATATATATATACATCTTATAAACATATCGGCATAGTTATTTTATAGTTCATTGTTCTTGTTAGGCTTATACAGATTGCCAAAAGTAAAATAGATTAACCTCGGAATCTCTACATGAGTCCTCTTTATATTTTGCTTTATGATGTAATACATGCAGTTTTTTTTTCAAATCTAGTAGCAACGACCAATATGTCAAGAAAATTTTTTCTTCCATATAATAGAAATTGCGTTTTGTTTTTTTTTTGTTATTACGTCACAAATAAGTCGGTACAATGAATTGGAACAAATTGACTGACTTATTCAAGATGGCGTCAAATAAGTCAATAAGTCTGAAATAAGTTGGTAATTGGAAAAGGGCCTTAGAATATCTTGGAATTTCGTAAAATTTGGAACCAGTTGGGGTTCAAATTTCTATAAAATTGAATTTTAATAATTTGGTTTAGAAGAGGTTCTGAACTGAAAAATTTCTCTTGATATTTTAACAAGAGTAAGATGGATAAACAAAATTCGATGAAATTGCGCTACGTCACTATTTTCCTCAAAAATAACCTTTTAGACTTAAAAATATAAAATCAGACCACAGTTAAAGTCTGCATATATAATTACCACAGTACCCAAATTGTAAAATGAAATTTTCATTGCACTTTTCGTTTACCTTTGTATACATACATAAAATGTAACCAGAGTGTATTACTTAAATATGTTTGTTCGCGAAAATATTCAAAAATTGCATCACACAAATGAAAAGTAAGACGAATACACCACAGACTTTCCCTTTATGCTACTTATTTGGAAATTTGAACAAATTAATAATACTTTAGTGTTTTGGGTCTCCACTAATTAATTTACAAGACACTTAATGCTATCCTTGTGTACAAAGGAATGATTCAATTATCATTTCCAATAAGCAGCACGTGTTCTATAAGTCTGTGAATTGAGTGGCCACCAAAATTTTTAGAAAATTTTATTTAAAAATAACTAAATTGATTGCTTCTTATCATCATTACAACAAAAATTCTTGTATTTTATCAAATTTATAAAACATTTCACGTTTATTTGTGTAATACAATTAAAAATAAATCTATGTTGGTGTAGCTCTAGAGCTGTACAAAGCAAAGCTCATTTATAAACCAAAATTTGTTCAAGGATTTTTATTATGAACAATTAACTAATTATTATATATAGCTTAAAGTCCCTTTTGTGTATGTGTGTACACAATGCCGTAAAGTATAATCTTGAATTGTGCCACCCAAAATTTATGAATGAACGTGTCTCCCACATACCTCCCTTGATATGTAACTAATTGATTTGTAAATTTTTTTTTTAGGGATACGCACGCATAGCTCAATGCGAATATTGTTAAAGTTAAATTGATTTGTTGACGTTTTGATTTTTTACTAAACAACATAATACAGCATATAACATAAATAGCGCACGATTTATCTTTTCTGTTAGTCTGCCTTTGTGTTTATTGTTAAGCCGATCCAAAAAAAAAAGAAAATTCTCAAGCATAAAAAGGATAAAATGTTGTTTTCTGTCAACAAAACAACCCAAAAACTGTAATAAATTCTAATAAATGTAAATTGATCACCCCCAACTGCGTGAATCTTCTATCTATATTTTCGTACGTATATAGATGAAGCAAAGAATAATAATCGCTGTAAGGTTTTGTTTATTGATTTGTTCCAATCTTAAGGCAATATACTTCATATTTATATGAAAAATGATGAAACATCTTTGTTCTTCGTGTGTGTGTGTATTGCATTAATATTCCAACAGCAGAAGTCTAAATGTTGAGTTTTCCTTAAGCAGATTTTATAAATTTGTTTTCATAATGAAATATCACTTTAGGGTTTTAAAATTAAAAATTTTATTGCCATACCTTTCACTATCTTTAAAGTCGTATAACATGCATTTCTTAGAGAAAAAAAAACAGGCAGCAATTTGGTTTTATTAATTCCGCTCAAATTATGGAAATACATACCAAATTAATAACAATACAAATTCAGGTCAATTAATTCTCCTAATTTGCATAAATATTATGTATGTATGTTTATTTCGATGGTAAACAAAATCTACCGTTTTTCTTCTCATATCTTTTTAATAATTTTAGATGTATTGTAATCAAAATTAATTAATGTTTACCAAAAACAAAAAAACTTGAACACCTTGAGGTAGGCAGTTTCGTCATGAGTTCCGAAATGATTAAATCTCAAATAATTTTGAAATATTGGTGCTCGATTTTATGTGTTAATACAAAATATGAAAGATACTCAACATCGTGTTATCGGTAAAACAAACGGACATGTTCTTCGACTGAAGAAATATACTGGCGTAAAAATTGATGAATTGTAACTAATAAAATATATTTTATGAAATTCCTTGATTGACTCTAAATGTTGACATTAGACACTCGATGCAAGCGAGTAAAATGTAATCTTGAAATAATCGAGCAACTCGGCCATTTCTTAACCCAAATATGTAGACATTTCGTTTGTATTGGATTGGGGCAATTTTTGAACCAATTGGCAATTTTTGAACCAATTCAAAATGGTTTGAAGAAGTATACTAACATGTACAGTCAGTAGTCAGTAACGAAACTGAGTTTTGAAATTTTTAACTTTATAAGTCGGTAAAAAATTTCAAAAGTGTGTATGATTAAGTTTTTATAAGACGGATTATAAAATTTATTTTGCAATTTTTTATTAAATTAAATAATTTTATAAATTAACAAATACAAAATAGAAATTCATTTACCGATTACAATAAAAAAAAATCAAGATTTTTTGTAACGAAAATGACCATAAATGACTCCTTTTTTAAAACCTCTCCCTTTTTAACCCTAATGTGAGTGACGTGGGTACCCGGGTACCTTTTGTCATTTTAGACGTCTATTTTTGTATGTTTTACTTCCAATAAAACTTTAAATTTTATGAGAACTTCTAGTTCAATTGGTATAGATTACGATCATGCTTAAAAATGAGAAATGTTACAACTTAGACGAACGTGGAAAAAATAAGTTAATCACTCAAATTAAAATATTTTTTCTTCACTCACATAACGATTAAAACCTATTTCAGTCTTCTAGGCATTGATTATACTAACTTCTTTGTAACTACTTCCGGTGAAATTTTATCCCATTCTTTCATTATTGTTTCTTGCAACGATTTTTTAGCTGGCAATCCTATATTTTATAATCTAAGTTCCAGGTGATCCCATAAATGTTCAATGGGGCTCTGGTCAGGCAATTGGGGTGGCGAATTTAACTGGCTTGGGACGCTATTTAGAATCCACTCTTTCACAATGTGTATACCGTATGATTAGGATCGTTGTCTTGCTAGAGATCCATAATGGCACGAGCCCAAATCGTCCACGGATAGTTTCAAATTGCCCCTTAGACTACTTAGGTATTTTCAGCGATCCATATTTATTTATAAAAACAAGTTTACCTACCCCACTCGCCGACATTGAACCCCATACCATACTCGAACCACCATCATGTGTAATAGTTGGGATGATGTGTTTAGGCTCCAACGCTGTAGCAGGTTTTCTCCAAATTTTACCTCTACCGAAAATGTTGAATTTACTATCATCTGTAAAACCAACCGTCTTCCAGAAGTAGAAGTCTTTTGTTTTTAATTTTTCTGCAAATTCAATTCTTTTTTGAAATTAACATTCGAAATTATTGGCTTCTTGCGTTACACAAGGCTATGATACACATATGTCCACCAAACTTCTAATATTTTGGGGGTGGGTAGCTTTATAAGTATCTTCTCCACTTCTTAAGCAAGTTTTGGAGCGTTTTTGAATTTTCTCTCACCAAATCCAAAATCTTTCGCTTGTCTCGATTGGAAAATGTTGCTTTTCGCCCTGTTCGCTGCCCGTTTTCAACCGAGTGTGTGACGTTAAATCTGGATATTATTTAGGCCACTGTAGAATGACTTCGGCTAACTAATTTCCCAATCTCGCGCACAGATTTTCCAGTAGGTACGTTTCATATTAATTATTATTTGGCGTTCATCGTTGGTAGTTTCCTTTCTAACACCGGCCGAACGCCGCGCAATCATTACATTTGTTTGTATACGCCTGTATTCAATATGAAAAAGGTTACACATATAAAGGAGGACCAACTCGCTATTAAAATAATTATGAAACATAATTTACGTAAATGGTTAAAAAAAAAAAAGGATCACATAAATTCCCAGTGTTTTTGAATCGTTCAATAAGTGTGCTTTGAAATTTTGTAAAATTAATAAAGTTCTGGGGCATTCTGGGGTGAAAGGTTGTAACATCACTTTTTCCGATATTTATCGAATATTATATCCCTTTTTCCTAAAATAAAATTGCATGTCGTTTCACTTTTCAATTTTGCTTCCTATATTGCGATCGCAATAGGACTAGAAATGGTCGAGTTCCGTCTAAAATTTTGAAATTGCATTTTTTCGCCTAGACCAAATTCCTTTACGATGTAGATCTCTACTCTGGCTGTTTTTTTTTGTGAAGAATCAGTACGGAAATTACTGAAAAATGTCCAATGAGTATTACTACTTAGCAGAAATTATCTTTTGAATAGTGCTACATCTAGTAGGGAGCAGTGTAAGTTAAACTTTTATCCGCTATCTTGTTCAAATTCACATTTTTTGTATAGTCTGTGATGGGATGTTCTAACATCATTTTTTCGATACATTATCGATGTTCAGTCTTTTATACTAGAATGAAATAACTGTTTCGTTTCTTATTTATTTCTTGTCTGCATCACACTAGAGAAAAAAATGAGAAATACTCCTTTCCCTAATTTCGTTCAAGAAACGAAAATAAATTATTGTGTGATAGAAGTGGAGTACAAACATCACAAAGTTTTAATCTAGCAGGCCGGTAAATGACCTAAAACGAAATACGGCATATTTTATGCTAAAGAAACGAGACACAAACTTTGACAAGTGATGATAGTTTGGTTCATCTGATGTTTGATGGATGTCGTTACCGGCGTCGCGTGTGTGAATTCATTAAAGGTTTTTATTTAAACGGGCATGGGTACATGCAGCCCAGGAGGTTCATTTCAAAACTCGCGTACTCTGACACTACTGTGAATCAAAATAGTCTATGTTTACAGTGAAGATTTCCACAAAATGTTTATTGTCGAAATTATCCCACTTTTCTTCGGATTGTTAGATTTCATAGCAGTTAACACGTTATTTTATTATGATGTGGCAAAGTGCCATCGCTTTATCAAAAAGGAGATCAAATGACCAGTGATGGCGTAATACTATCAGAGATGACGATTACGATCGCGACAAAGCAATACAAGTGAAAGACAAAAGGTCAAAGTGGCTTCAACTAAGGATTTATTTTTGAAAGCCACTGAAATTTTCGCATTGTTTCGCTGTTCTTTACATTCTAAATTTTTTCCGCTTACTAAAATAGTTTTAATAATTTTAATATTTTTGCTTGTTTTTTAATATTTATTTTTCTACTCAAGTACTCAGATTAGTTTTTCGTGAAAATTCCCTACGATTTTACCAAAGTGAAATCAAAAGTAATAAACTCCACTTCTAATTTAATTTTCTAGTATTCAACTCATCAGCGAATAAAACTAAGTTTGCTCTATCCACCAAAGATGGCGCGTAAAAACTCTCCAAAATTTACACATGAATTTAACGTCTCAGTTCATTATTTCCACCTGGAATTGTGACATTATAGGGATTTTTCAATATTTTGGTATAACTGTAATTGTTTATATCCAAATGTGAAATTTCTGGCTATTCGCGTATGAAAATATGTTGGCTTGTTAATCTAGACCAAATTTGTCTATAAGTGGTTATAAATTATAATTTCGTTTGGCGAAAATTTAATAAATTTGTGGAGAATGAGTTAAAATTTCAGTTAACTTTGAACTGGGTACTAGTCTTAAGAGAAAATTATTCCCTTAAACTCTGTCATCATTCGCAAAATTTTGTCATCGTAATTTGACGAATGCTACGATGTGCTCTAGCGGGAAAAATTAATACGCTAAACGCAGAATTTGAATATTTAATGTATGGATTTTTATTGAATTTGTTTTTTTCTAAACACGTTAGTCAGTTGCTTCGTGCAGGTGGCCGGTTAACAAACTCAAATTTGAAATATGACCAGAAGTACCAAATTTTCTGTTTGGTAAAAGTTTTTTCGCAGAAAGCAGTGCACGAGGTGAATACACGCGAAGACTTTATGGCTCTTGAAAGTGATGTGAAGCAAACGTGACACATGCCGTCCCAGTGTGGCTCAGCCAGCAATTAGTAGATTGAAAATCGAAAGTCCTCCAGCCTCGTCATAATTCTCGCAGAATTAATTGAACATGAAAGCATTGCTCTGACATAAAATCACTATGTTTTCGTTAGGTTACTTGAAAGTGAAGCTGACAATTGGAAGACCGTTCATATATCTACAGCAGTTCAGCATCCTAAGTGTGAAAACTATCGCAAACACAGTGTTAGTTAATATGGGACTCTCTATACTCGTCTCGCTCGCCGAACATATCATCGGTGAATGTCAGGGTAGCTTACATCCCAACTGCAATGATTAGTGTTACACCCTAAGAATGATTCTGAAAACAATTTTGAAATAACCATACTAATCCATAGAAAGGCTTCTAGTAGGTATATCGCAACCGCGATAACATCGGGCCGCGCTGATTTGTCGAGAAATGTACTGTTAAATCAGGGGTTCCAGTACGTCGTACCTTCTTCGTGGTAAACAGAATTGGTTTTGGATTCTTACAGTAATTTTGAACAAAGTTACGGAATTCGATCATGTTGAATGGAAGTATAGGCCATTTCTTAACTAATTTTGTTCAAATTTGGTATGTAGATTGAGAATCTAACATGAATTTTGGAAAAATTTCGGGAGTATCGTAAATCTAAACGAAAGATAGTTAAGTAGAACTGGATTGGTTGATTCCAACATGGATTTAGGACGAATCTTTCGAATTTGCCCATGGCAACTGAAACAAGGTCATTTCCAAGCCTCATCCAGTAGTAGTATGCCCTCCCAACAGCAAGGTAACCGATTGTGTAACCTCAAATAAGGCAGTCCAACATTAGACAGTAACCTGTCTAAACTCAATCAAGGTTAAAATATCTTTCACAGTCATATAACCTAGCACTTTACAGCATTCATAAAACTTGTGCTGGCTTTTGGAAAGGAGACCTAGACCCTGACCTCTAACGACTATAGAATATTATTTACTTTTGAAAGGAAGGTCCTTCGTTTCATCTTTGGTCCAATTAAAATTGCGGAAAACGAATATCAGATTCGTATGAACTACGAGATAAAGCGACTTCTCAGAGACATCGATATCATTAGATAAATTAAATCCAACCGAATTGGATGGTTAGATCACGTTGCAAATTCCCCATAACGACGGATGCAAAATCCTTTCACGGGATTTGGTAACTAGAAAGAGAGAGCGAGAGAGAGTAGAGGGAAAATGAGAGTAGAAGAAAAAGAGAGAGAGGAGAGGGAAAAAGAGATAGGAAAGGGAAAAAGAGACATGATGAAAGTGGAAAGAGAGAGGAAAAACAGGAAAGAGAGAGAGGAGAGGAAATAGAGTGGAGATAGAAAGAGAGAGGGGAGATAGAAAGAGAGAGGGAGAAGTAGAGAGGAGAGAAAGAGAGGGGAGAGATACAGAGGGAGAAAAAGAGGGAGAGAAATAGAGATATGGAGAGAAAGTGAGAGAAAGAGTGAGTGAGAGAAAGAGTGAGATAGAGAAAAAGAGATAAAGAGAAAGAGGTGTGCCTTATAAGAATTAGGATTGTAACCATCATCAAATTCTATTACGGTGATATTGTGAATGTCAGAAAATGGGTCTAGAGAATTTGACGGTTGCGGAATTTAAATTTCAGTTAAAGGAACGTAATTTACCGAAGCGTGCGGTTATAAAAATGAAATAAAAATGCGACTAAGTCAGGCTATGGAGAAACAAAGGTTAGACTCGGATAATTACGAGTCTCAAGAGGTAAAGAGGAATAACTAGAAAATAAACGTAAGATGGTGCAGGCAGTTTCCAAACCATCTGGAACTTTCGATATAGCGCAATTATTGGCAACAATTGACAAATCATTAGACAAAACAAATGAATCGGGGGTTTGATCAACAAAATTAAGAGAGCAAACTGTGGATAAACTGTGGATAGGACCAATCCTGTGCCAAATAATTTAGCAAACGAAATGATGATGTGAGAAGCAGAAGGTCACGGTGGAGAGCAGATGTTAGAAATGACTGCCGGTAATAAGGTGGAACCGGATGATGAAGATCATGAAGTGGGTGCCATTGTTTATACACTTGTGGAAATTATTGCGGCACTAATACATTGCACTCGCTCCCGCATCTGCACCTCGTCTCACTTGTTTAAGAACATTTATTGTTTTTTAAACATCAGATTGTTTCTCCATTACTATGTATAATTAAACAAATTTTAATTGTGATATCGGAAGAGGGCTCTATTAAGAAAATATCCCATCCAGCAATTTGCAGGTACGTTAGGGAACTGCTACTTTTTATAATAAAACGGGATGCACCTTTAAAAATTGCATATTTATTTGTCTCGCTTGTTTAAGAACAGCTGTAAAATCAATTAAAATTAACAGTTTTCGATTTTTTTTTTGTATTTCCACCCTGATGTTTAATAACTTCAAGAAGTCTATTGTGTATTGAGTTGTAAAGTAACCTAAAATAGCGAAAGGAAATTTCAGCCCAGGCTGATTTTATGGCTTCAATTAAATCGTTCTTATTCTCGAACTGCCTTCCTCCTTCGTTGACTTTCCGTGATAGCCATTCCCAAACGTTTTCCATTATGTTTAAGTCGGGTGAATAGGGCGGCCAAGGCAATAGTTCTACATTTTGCTCCTGAATCCGCGCTTTGATTATCCTGGCAGTATGAATCGGGGCATTATCTGCTGGAAAATCCAACGCTATCCATTAAAATATTTGAGAAATTTTGGAAAAGCTCGTTCCACAACGCTTTTATAGGTGTTTGCTGTCATTTTTACTGTCTGAAAATCTAAATGAATTATTCCAAAAAAAGACCCTGATCCCCACACCATTACACCAGCCCCTTTACTGGGCCTTTTGCTAAAAATTAAATAATTCCTTTTTTTCTTAGGTCATGAAATAAAAATTATTGTATCCATCTGGCCCGTACAAATTAAATTGTTTTTCATCGGAATAGACAACCTTATGCCACTCTCTGTCCCATCTAATGTGTTGCCTTGCAAAACAAAGACGCTGGTTCCTCCATGCTTCATTTAACGACGTTTTTTTATTTTTTTGAAATGTTGAATGTGGGGAACGCTGTATTATACGATGAACAGTTGCTCTGCTGGCTGTAACACCGGTTTTAGCCCTTATTTTGCTAATCAACAGGGTAGAATTTGAAGCTTCTCTAAGAATGGTCCGTCGATCTTGGATTGTTGTAGCCATGTTCACACGTCCTTCACTGTTTTTCCATAGCTTTGGATCTTGCTTAGGTAATTATGTACAACGGTTGAACTTCTTCCAATTTTAGCAGCAATTTCCCGGATACTATGGCCGTCCTCCTTGAAAGCCCGAATTTGGGCTTTTTCTTCTATATTCAAGAACTTTCCTTTTCCATACCCTACACTCTTTTATCTATAATTTTTAGCCTTAGAAACGAGATATTTCAGTTGTCCTTAAACAAGTGAGACAAATAAATATGCCATTTTTAACGGTGCACCCTTTTTTATTAAAAAAAAGTAGCAGTTCCCTAACGTACCTGCAAATTGCTGGATGGAATATCTTCTTAGTAGAGCCCTCTTCCGATATAACAATTAAAATTTGTTTAACCCTCGTCCGGCGGCATAATTTTACTACGCTAAAAGGCGGCAGACGTACAATTGTACTTTCATATATTTTATATGAAAATCGTCACTGTAGTCATAACTTTTGTAAATACATAATATTTGGAATTTCCACATTATTAAAATGTAGAGATCTCACAAATCTTTAACTCTCTCCGGCTTCTACAAGAAGACTTATTAGTATTATAAAACAGAAAAGGTACAATTGTACCTATGCCGCCTGACGAGGGTTAATTATACATAGTAGTGGAGAAACAATCTGATATTTAAAAAACAATAACACCCCAATTGTCGAAGTCGTCTCACTTCAAGTGACGTGACACGACGTCGCGCCAAAATTGGTATTGTTGAAGTCGTTTCAAACGACTCACATACTTTAACAGAAATATCGGGCAGCACTAATAATTTCCTCAAATTTGACAAGCCATTCGATGTCAAAAATCAAAATATTTACGAATATTTTATTGTTATTGTTTTATTTCCTCATATTTTGACAGAATATTATTTGTCAAAATCATTTTGAATTTTAATTGTTAACAACTATAAATTACATTTTTCTGATTAAAAATTAACAACTAAATTCAAATCATTATATTACTCCTAAAATTCAGACTTCGATTTCAACTTGAAAAAATTTCTTGTCACTTGAAAAAATTAGGTGACTGTTGTCGTATCATGTGACTAGAGTCGTAGCAGACGACTTCGATAATACCAAAAATGAAGTGACGTGACTATAGTCGTCTAAAATGACGTGAGACGACTTCGACAATTGGGGTGTCAATTGGGGTGTAAGTGTTTTTAAACAAGTGAGACGGGGTGTTCCGCAAGTATGTATACCGCATTAGAATAAACTCTTGGGCTTTGTGGAATCGAGTGATAGCGAGGAAACAGCAGATTACGAAAATCAACTGAATCAGCTCGGTGATGAAGGACAAATCAAGCGGGGTATTGCGGTAGTTCAAGAAGAGGTAGACAAACGCTTGGAATTTTGGATGCTCAGCCGTATGCAGAATCGAGGTCTCATGAGAACAACAGACAACTTCCGTAAAATGAAAATGCCAGTGATAATGCTTGAGGTAGTGAGGTGACAGAGAAAATCGAACATGGATAGCAACCCATGGATGATGGTATGACTTAAAGAAAAATGAGAAACTCGTTTCGTCGGTAATGCTCTCGGATGTTGCCGAAGACCAATTATGGCAGCTATGTTTGGACAGGATAGTGAGACATAACATGAACTAATGCTGGCCAGATTGAATTAGTATTATTGGAGTGGTTTTCGGAAGCGGTGGTTTGCGACTGAAAATTGACAGGAAGGCCGTCCACGGACGAACAGGCTTAGGTTGGAGATAATATTAGGATTTCGTTTATTGGTTTGGTGGGTATCAATTCTGCATGGACTGGACACTTGAGCGGAACATTAAGTCAACAGAAATTGTTCAGTTAAGGATTATGAAAATATTAACATTTTGTGAAATTAGTGACATCTAGATTTATGCATCAGAAGAAATTTTATAGCCGTGTTGTTAGCCTGGAAAACAACTAAAAATTTGCTGACAGTCCGGAATGTTAGCGCGGTATATAAATACGGGTGCGGTGAACGCAATGAGTGAGCCTTAGTTAAGACGCACTATACGACATGATCACCGTGAGAAAGATAAGTTTTGTAAAAGTGAAATTAGTGGTGTGACTAAAAATAATTCTAAATGATAAATAGATAATTAAATAAATTTGTAAATTATTTGTTGTGGTGTTTTAGAATTTGTGGATAATAGTGGGAAAATTATTGTGGGAATATTTCTGGTATTTTCGGGAATATTCCTTTAGTGGTAATTAGTCAGTTAATATTAAAAAATTATTCAGATATTATTTCCGATATATTCGGAAATTGGTGTTGTAACCGTCAAATGGTATCATTGGAAGTCTTCCTCAAGTGGATTTTTGATCGCTCGCTTGTCGTAATCTATATGCCTCGAACTGTGAGACCACATTTATCACAAATGTGAATATATTTTCTATTCTTTTGATCAATTCATCAGCATGATTATATTTATTACTGTGTCCTTGGTTGATTTCGTTGTTGTATGTATTAACAAATAATCGACATTTCTTTTTAAAATTGATTAAAATGCGTAAATAATTGGTGTCCAAGAAACACGACGGGACAACATGTCACCCTTTATATATTATACCAAATATTAGATTTTAATCTTCCGCTTGCATTACAAAACTCTATTAATTGTAACTATCTAATCGTGTACTTTAGTTACAACTGTGTTTAGTAAAAATTTTAAATTTAATTTACCGCGATTAATACTTTATTTAAATTTTTATTACAAAATCTTAAGACGGGACTAAGAAAAATGACCAAATCATCTTTTACCGCTGCTTTATGTTGCGCTCGTAGTATTCAATTTTCTCACCTGTATATACTTAAAGTGATTTATTTCTATAATTAGCTACATTTTCTTGTGTATAGGTATATAGTTGTATACATATATATACATAGTTTCTATTGTGCACGCAACAATTTTAGTTTTTAATAATAAAACAAAAATAAAAATTTAGTTCATGGTTACAATATTTAGAAAAAAAAAAAAATATAATAAATACAAAAAAAGGTTGAATATAATTCTATTAATTAATTATTTGTGCGTTAAGCTAATATGCTCGTATATAGTATTTTCTATAATTAATTCTGTAGCAAAGAATGATATTGAAAATTCTAGATTTAGATACATAGATGTTTATATTATAGTTTTATAGCAATTTTCTAATTCTAGCGCTTATACAGACTAATTCGTTTATGCGGCTTGCATGACGTTATTTATTGATATTTTCATGCTACGATGATTTTAAAAGCAGATATTTAAAAAAAAATATATTATTTGCCTGATTAATATCGATCGCATTAGGTAATGTGGTTGTCGTGTGAACTAGGCAATTTAATTAATTTAAAATTATTTTATCATAACAAGATCCTTAATTTCCATGACAAAATCAATAAAGTTAAATAAATATTTTTCCCTGACTAAATTTACAACCGTATTTTCTGATACACTACTGTACACTACACTAAATACTAGCACACGCCGTAATACATATTCGAATGAAAATGTAATGTAGAAAAATGAAAATGGGAAACTCGTCACTACAAAATTTTCATTTGTGTTTTAGTAGGTTAGTAGGTCACCTAGTAATCGTGAACTACTCTCGTAGCTATATATACAAAATTAGTATATATATACAACGATTTTTTAATATTCACATAATTTCAATATCCTTTTTGGGTAACCAATATAACCAACACTAACAGGAAACGAAGATTATATATTTTTGTAATAATTGGAATTGTTTTAGGAAATTGGGTCATTTGTTGGTTGGCTCGATCGAATAAGTTATACATAATTAACATATCAAAAATTAGTAGTTCTTGCTACTCGTATATTCTGTGCTGTGTAAATGAATGAATAAAATATGGATAAACATATTGTAAAATTAACAAACATGTGTTTTTTTCTGTAATTAGAACAACGAGAAAATTTCTTGGCAGGTGTCTAGTAAGAACTTGTACATATGTATGCATATAGATGTTAGACGACTAACATAATTATGAATTCTAAAAGTATCATTAGTTTATAGTGCTTGCTACTATGTATAGTTAAAATTAATTTTGCTTCTTCCTAATATTGTATGTATGTATGTGACACATGGTTTTTGTATTTGTAGATACGTTTTAACGTGTAGATAGTTTTTATATCCGTAAACAAAATTGTTTGTTCTTATGATTTAAAAATACTTAAAAATTTACATTTTTATGTAGTTTTCCACAAAAAAAAAAACTTTTAATTACAATTACGTATGAGAAGGCCAATGATAACGTGATATAATAAAGTTCTAAACCAAGCATACGCTATCTACGAGACGAGATTCACGAAATAGAATAATTTTTAATAACAATCGCTATTATCAATACTAATTTAGTAATTTATAATTATCCGTAGTAGACTATATTGCCTTGGCCACCAAATCGTTAACCACTTCAATAAGTATTTTTAAAGTCAGCGATCTTATCTTTATAAACCGGACAAGTGGTGCAGTGGTTAAAGCTTCGGCACTTGGCCGGGAGGTACTGGGTTCGAATCCCATCAGAGGCTAGATGCAAATCGAATTTTCATCATCGATTACAATCGGTGATGTTAATAATCACAACTAAGACCCTCTGATGGAGTGCAGAATTCAGCGCCGACCCACCGTCCATGTCAATGTACAGGTTGACATGGAGCTTGCAATGTGCAGGTGGTATACTGTAGTTGTGTGAGTAGGTGAATAGGTGAATGGGTTAATGATGTAGCATGAATGCGTGGTATCACAATGGGCCAAAAATGGCCTAAGTGTAAACCACTGAAACCTAAACCTATCTTTATAAAATAATAATTAATGCTTCAGGACCTATTCTTGGGTAAACGTAAGCTTTTATGGAACGTTTTCTAAAGTGAGGTCGGCGAATATTGATACGTAATATAAAGTTACCCCAGCATTCTAACTCAGATAACAAAAAAATTTAATCAGGCAACACTAAAATACCAATAACCAATTTGCTCTTGTGTGTTAGAAGAAGTGAACTTACCCCAGCTAGGAAGAATAAAAAATGTTCACATTTATTAAATTCGACTTGACTTCAACCACATAATTAAAAAAAATTCAAACCGTCTCATGGCAATAAACACAACTGATCGAAAAATAACTAAAGTATCAAAAAACTGCGTAGAGGGAAGAGTCTCCGGTTGTGGGCACCCCTTTTTCAATATAAAAATTAACACAATTGTAATTTTTCAATGTTTTAAAAGTGCGATAAATCAAAGTGAATAATCTCAAAGGGGTGAGTGATATCGACATCCCTACAGTATTTTCGTTGTGATTGGGGATGTCACATCGATTTATTTCAAAATCACGACGCATCACATTTTTTTTTTTGATTACTTCGAGACTGGTTGGGATTTCCGGTTATGGGCACTTAAATGTAACCGGATGTGGGCACACCCTTTTTTTCATTTAAAGCGTATGTTTGACTGGAAAACTGTCAAATATCATCGTTTATGCTGACATAACATATTATTTAATATTTTAACGTATTTTAAGGTATTTTTAGCCATGATATTCTCGAAGAAGTCAAGTCAACTGACTCAGCTTCAATTGATTTTTATGCGCTGGTTGGTGCCATTAAGGATTGCCTAGTTAAAAAAAGCACATTAAATCGATTGCACGAACCTATGGAATAGTGCGGAGCAGTTTGTAACGCTACCTCCATAAAACTGAAGACATGTTTGGCGACTTGGCATCTGTGAAAGATGCTGTATTGTTGGATTTCGTTCGTGAATGGAACCAACGGACAAATATGGTGCGATTACGTTTACTCTTCCTATCCTTCTTTGAAAATCATTCACCGATCCACCGATCTGAAGTGCGTCAACCATTATTACGGCCTCAGTATCAACGAGTTGCGTGAATTGGCGTATCAATTCCCTAAGAAACTTGAAGTTGAATATCTGCCGATATGGAATGGCGAAGAAAGCGGGCAAACATTGGTATTACAATTTTATGCGCCGCCACGATGAGCTCGTTTTACGCACTCCGAAACAAGCAGCGATGCAGCGCGTGAAAGGACTTTTTAAATCAAATGTCGAGAAGTTTTTTCAAAACATGGATGAATATCACTTCCAAGCAACAAATATTTATCAGCGTTTAAAATTACTCTTCACTTTGTTTCTATTCGCATGAATTATTCCTGTAACAAATTTTACTTTTCCTTTTGTTTCTTTCGTTCACAGAAAAAAAAAAATTTTTTTTGTTAATATTCATATAAGTGAACGATTCACAAAAAAAAAAAATATCGATCATCGAACAGAACGGAAAATGGAATAGTCTATTATTTTACTCGCTGGTTATTGAATAATTCGCGAATATTTGAATATGTTGATGATCTTGTATTTGATAATGAATATTGATATTATATTTCGTTTTAATGCGCAGAACTTGCAACAAATCATTACAGTTTGTAGTAAATGCAAGAAAAATTATTAAAAATTTAATTTATAGATTAAAAAATGTGATATGATCATTTAAGTTTACCGATTCTTTTGTTTTTGTTTGTGTAAGGGAATAAGGTACATTTTGCAAATGTAACGAAACAGGGGAGATCCGTTCATTACAGCATGTTTTAATACGGCATATTTCATTACAGAATATCACACTACGGCATGTTTCAGTATAGTGTGTTTCAATATGGCATAAGGTACACTATGTATAATTTGTACGTATAATTCATTTATGTCGTAGAGTGTATGTATAATTTTTTGTTTTGCGATTCTATTCATCTTTTTCTATTCTATTCCTATATTCTAATTTTTGTCTGTATATAAAAACAAAACTAAAAATTCCGTTGTAGCATTGAATAGTAAAAACATTTTTTGTATGTTTTTATAGTATTGAACAGAGAATACATTTTTGTTTTCTTTATTATACACCAACTGATAAATCCTTCACAAAATATTTTGTTCTCTATTCACTGCTCTGATCGATCAGTTGTAAAAAATTATTATTCGCTCAGTAAAGCAGGAATAATAAATTTTAAAGAGCGAGTTTTTGAACGCTGATATTTATAACAAGGATGAAAGCGTCTTTCACCGGTTCCGAAACAAATTGGCATGAAGGGTATGTAAAGGATGTCGGAAAACTTGAAGCCGCTGAAAGAGGAACGATGGTGACAGTGGCCTTAGCCTTAAGCGCTGCTGGCAACAGTCTACCACCATTCTTTCTTTTTCCGAAAAAAAATGCAGACCATCTTCTTCGATAACGTTTCTGATGGGACTGCCGGTTATGATAATGGTTCCGGCTGGATGTGCTAGCAAGAGTTTGTGCGCTATATGCACCATTTTATAAATTTCGTAAAACCTTCGTTAGCTTCCTCTGTGCTGTTACTTCTCGAGTGCTGTTGAGTCTCGGCTGTATATTGTTTCTTTCCCGCCGCACTGTAGTCACAAACTACAGCCACTGGATGTGTCTTTATTCGGACCGATAAAGACCTTATACAAGTCAAGGTAGGACTTTGGATTATTCAACCTTGCTCTCTCGATTTGAAATTTTTAATTCTCATCTCGTTGTTTTAGGTAATGGTATCGTCTTTCTTGGGGCTGATGTTGTTCATGAAGAGAAAGTAGTTACCACACCAAAACCTTCCACATCTACAGCGTCTTGAACGAGCCGGTTAGTCTTGGACGAAGTTGGTGCCCTTGCAAGCAGATCCACCAAAAAAGCCACCAAATCGCGGTCGTAAACCGATGCAGAGCACCATGATTACTTCTCCAGGAAGCGTTGGAAGGAGAAAGCCGTTAAGCGAGCAGGCGTCTCCCATTCGAAGAAAAGTAACTTGAAAGAAGCCAACTGCACCTAGCAAACCGTCGGCCAAATGCTCTAAATAAAAGCACTCTTTATCATCTGATAATGATATCGACTTCTGAATCATCTGTTTCAAGCTCCTGCCATCAAAATTGAGCGCTGCAAATTCCATGAAGTGCAACACGTATGATCGGCCCATGCATTTGAAGTGCATTCCAGCTACTTCATATAAAAATGTTTCTGACTTGGAAGGTGAGGAAGACGATAAAAATTTAAAAAAAAACATTTTTTTTGTTATTTTTGCCACTGAAGGCCTTTAAAATTAATAAACCTCGAAATTCTTTAGAATTAGCTGCGTTTTCCTTCAACTATTCCGATTTTCAACGAATTTTCAAAAGGTGCCCACAACCGGTTACGTTTTTTTGCCAAAACGATGACCACGAAATTGGTCGTACATTTTTTCTAGTTGACGGAATCAAAATAGTTACTTTAGCAAACGGTTAACTAAAGCCTCTAGCTTTTCATTGATATCCGCGTAATATGGACTCAAAGGAAAATTATGTTTCAAAAACAAAACTGTGCCCATAACCGGGCTCTCCCTCTACTAATGAAAAATAATAGAACAAGTTAGAAAAAAAATCGTTCCGTGGAAAGTCCCTGAAAATGAATACTGGGTGCAATTTCATTGATTTTTACAGTCGGAAACATTCAGATGTATACGGGCATATTTTTTATAGAAGTGTTGAAATTTAATAAGATAATGCAATCTTTTTCAGATTCTTTTTTTAATTTTAGTTTATTTATTATTTTAGACAATAAAAGCAAAAAAAATAACAAAACAAAAACAAACAAAAAAGGATTTACCCTTGAATATTCATTTCAAAATCATAAAACTTACGAACATTCAGTTGTATATTTTTTTATATATTTTGTTGGGTTCCCTGAGTTTTTTATAATAGCCTTTATCGATCTGGCATCGATTCTAAAAAATGTTTTTGTTTTTTTTGTAGGAATTTTATGCCATTTTTCAATAATAGCTGATTTTAATTGGGTTTTTTGTTGAATTGAATGATTTTCTTTCATTTTCCTTTTGAGATGCTCCCGCACATTTTTAATTGAATTGAGATCTGGGCTTTGGGGGATGGGGGTCACTTTTGGACACTTGAAAAGACACCACATTCTAACAATCCACGCTTTATGTTTTGGATAATTGTCCTGATAAAAAGGAAAAGCATTTTCTATATCCAGTTTCCGAGCCGATTATTTTAAATTCTTCTTTAAAATGCTTAAATATTTGTCCTTGTCCGTATTCCCATCAAAAAATTTCAAATTTTTAACTCCTTTATGACCCATAGCACCCAGAACATTACACTATTTCCACCGTGTTTGACATACATTCCTAACATTACACTCTTCACCACGTTTTCTTCAAAATTTTTCTTGCCTTTTACCACTTTGAAACAAAGTAAATTGACTTTCCTCGACAAAAATCACATTTTTCAAAAATTCAATACTTTCATTTTTATATTTTTAGGCAAAATCTACTCTTCTTTTTAATTATAGCTCAAGTGTTTTCCGTATGCCCAGTGTTTTCCGTGAACTCGTATACAAGTGAATGTTCGTAAGTTGTATGATCTTCAAATTAATATTCATGGATAAATCCTTTTTTGTTTGTTTTTGTTTTGTTATTTTTTGCTTTTATTGCCTAAAATAATAAATAAACTAAAATTATAAAAAAAATCTGAAAAAAATTTCAATTTCTTATTAAATTTCAACACTTTAATAAAAAAGATATGCCGTATACATCTGAATGTTTCTGACTGTATTTCCGTTTAAATTACCATTCCGCCCGATAACTCTAATTTTTTTTTGCAAAAACTAAAACTGCTCGCATTGTCTTGGTGGTGAATGATCCGTAGTCGGCGGTTGGTTTTTCTTATTTCGCCGAAGACTTGCGCAAACAACTTTTGTTGGATTTGGCTCAAATTGGAACGCCACCAATACCGCCGACTTCAAGATTCGTCACCTGTCACGATGTTATAACATGTTTTGAAGCACCGTTATCATATTTTTTGACCAATTCTTTCGAATGTTCATGCTCATGACGACCAAATGTTAATGTATGCTGGTCCCACTAATGCCCTAGGATGACTCAATCTTACGACAAGTCACATGACGATCTTGCAGTATCAGTTCATGCACAGCATCAATGTTTTTCGGAACAATAACCGATTTTTTAAGATGGAAAAAAATAATCGCACGAAAATGTCCCCGATTTACATAGTCTCATTTTTACAATTTTGAAATCACTAAAAAAAAACATAGTGGTGGTATAAAAAAACGTTCTGAGTAAATATGCCGTCTGAAATGTCAAACTTTACGATCGAGACGTCAGTTACTAGATAGCAGCACTATGGTTGTAATCCCGATTTACAAAAGGCAACCTCCGTACACTAATAGCTAATTTTAGGCAAAGGTAGAACAAAATTGTTCTGTGGGAAGTTCCCGAAAAATAGCTAGGAAAAAAAAAGAAAGAATTCTTTTAAGAAAATTGAGGATGCAACATACAACTGGATGTATCACCAGTCCATTCAGGAATACATCGACCTGAAACAGTTGGAGTTAATCTGAGCAGAGCATAAAGATAATGAAGTAAATCAAAGCTATTATATACCACATCACGACGTGGGAGGAAGACACCACAACAACCAAAGTCCGTATCGTGTTCGATGTTTCAGCAAAAACCACCATGGTAATATCATTAAATGATTTAATGATGACTGGTCCTAAGCTGCAGAGAATCTTGTGGAAGCACGATCCTCCCAAATCTATGGCTGCCTATAGATTGAATACGATTACCTATGGAATCATAGCAACTATTTTTCTAGCCGTAAGAGCCGTATTACAACTGGCACAAGAAGAGAGCAGCACCTATCAAACAGCAGGTATAATCTGGTCATCGGATCTTTACATCGATGATCTGCTAAATGGAAGTGAAAGTTTATAGAAAGCATTTTTATCTTTAACAGAGTTAAAGGCCCTCACAGAGAAAGGCGGTTTGAATCTCAGAAAATGGGCTTCTAATTCCAAGGAAATTTTTGAATATCTCCCGAGCGAATTACAATATACGGATAACGTACGAATTAGAAATCTTGTATCATCCCCCAGCAGATACATTTTGAGTTTGATGCCTCAAAATTGCAACTATCACACGATGAACCAACTAAGCGGTCATTGTTGTCGGATTCATCCAAATTATTTGACCCTAACATATAGGGTTATCCAATTCGAGGTTGATAAAGTAGAAATCTGTATACCGACATCTGCCAAAGATAAACGTCAAGTACGCTGTCATTTATTTAGTTGACATTCTGCCATTTAAGAATATGGAGCATTTAACAATCGCAAATTGGGTGTTGGAAAAACAGGCCGTCGATGCTGATTTTTCGAACAAAATTTTCTTCAGTGATGAAGCTCATTTTTCGCTTGGTGGATACGTTAATAAGCAAAACTGTAAAATTTGGGGCTCAGAAAATCCACAATTGATTGTAGAGAAGCCATTACACCCGGAAAAAGTCACTGTTTGGTGCGCATTGTGGTCTGGTGGTGTGATTGGGCCGTATTTTTTTGAGAACAACCATGGACGAACCGTTACCGTCAATTCTGAGCGCTATGGCCGCATGTTAACCGATTATTTTTTTACGAAAATCGAAGATTATGATCTTGACGATATGTGGTTCCAGCAGGATGGAGCAACCAGTCACGTAACACGAGCAAATCGAGATCTTTTGCAAGAGAAATTTCCTGGACGTTTGATTTCGCGATTGGCTGATGTCAATTGGCCTCCAAGATCCTGTGATTTAACGCCTTTGGATTTCTTTTTGTGGGGCTACGCGAAAGATCGTGTTTACGCAAACAATCCTCAAACTCTTGACGAATTGAAAACTAATATTCGTAAGGTAATGGCCGAGATACCGCCCGAAATGTGCCGAAAAGTCATTGAAAATTACCTCAAAAGAATCAAGGCCTGTAAGAAGTCCCGTGGAGGACATTTGAATGATATCTTGTTTAACTAAAAATGGCAAGGATCAATCTGTAAAATGAAATAAAAATTACAATACATTCCGAATATTTTGTGTGTTTTTTTTAAGTTTACTTTATCAACCTCGAATTGGATAACCCTTTATATAGGATGGCTGTCACTAATAACCATCACGGTCAAGCTTATGGTGGAAGAAGCATGGACAATGGGAGTGAAGCAGCTACTAACTCCCCGGTGAATTGGCATAACAAAAGAATCACCAATTGAGCTGCATGGATTTTCCTATAAATCAGAGTCATCGAATGCTGCAGTGGCATATTGTCGAAACACTGACAATATGAGCCATGTTACAACACATTTGGCGGAACAATTAATGGGAACATTACCACCTGCCAGAGTACAACCAGGGAGAGGGTTTGCCAAAACAGGAATCGACTATGCTGGCCCTATCCAATTGAGAACAACTAAAGGAAAGGGACACAAGGCCAACAAAGGATATATAGCTCTATCCGTAAATATGGTAACTAAGGCGTCTCATATCAAAATAGTAAGCTGTATTATAAGAGAATCTCTCATTGTTGCCTACAAACGATTTGTTTCCAGGCGAAGATTGTGTACCGATATTTACTGCAACACTAGAATTTAGTTTGTCGGAATGAATGCTGTATTAAAAAGTAACTGTCACATAGCCATAACAATATTACCAAGCGAAATTGCATCTATGTTACCCATTGATGGAACCAACTTGCACTTCATCCCACCATTTCGGAGGTATCTTGGAGGCAAGAATAAAATCAGTGAAATTTCATCTCAAAAGAATTATTGGCGAATCAACCTTAACATTTGAGGAACTGCACACGTTACAACTCAAATTGGAGTGTGTTTAAACTTAAGACCTTTAACTCCACTCACTGATAATGCTTCTTAATTGGCGATTTCCTTAACCCTTTCAACACGAATTTTTTTATAATGTCGTCAACTAAGTAACACAAAAAATCAAAAAATAAATTGCACATCCCCATATTGTTTATCCCTTTCAACCCTGTAGGGACATATGGTCCTAAAGAAGTTCTGACACATACTTAAAAATTTTAAATGCTTACAATACGAAGTTTTCAAATATACTTTTAGTATGTTGACAGAACTTCTTTGGGACGATATGTCCCTATAGTGTTGAAAGGATTAACGCGCCACGACGCATTTAGACCCAACAATTCTAGAAGCGCTGGCCCGCAAAATATAATCACCAACTGCAGCAGAGAACGAAATGGATAAAGATCCAGCCAAACTTGATGGTAAATGTCCTGTCACCGGGCGGAAGTTGGGACGGGTCTTTCAGGTTCACGCTGGTAACGATGATTTGGTTTGAGTCGCCAAAGTGAAATGTAAGACGCAAGATATAAAAAGGCTTAAAACTATGCAAGCTACCGATCAAACACAACAACAAAGAATTGCTGCCGTTACATACCAAATACGTTGATAGAAGATCAAAAGGGGGACAAATCAACCAGCCCACTGGGATAAACAACGAAGTATTAGGCAAGCTCGAAATAGTGGTGACGAGATGGACATTATATGTTCATTATAACTTGACTCCCTACTGGGAGGAAATTGAGAACATTAAAATAACCCACACAGAGTTACAGTCGGTTTGTATAGAGCTACCCGGTTTAAAATGCAATGTCATTTTACAGCAACTTCTATGGTAATACAAGTATTTAATAGCAGACAACGAACTATTATTCGAAAGCAAGAATGATCGAAAATGGGTGAAACGAGGATTTGGAGACTCAGTGGCCCTTGTGTTAGGGGACATGATCGGAGTTCCACTGATTATATAGCAATGGATAAGCAGATTGAACACTTTGCATTATTAGCGAGAGAAGATGTGAATCGATGTCAAGTATTCCAGCCTGTACAATTCTCATGGAAAATATCACCAATTATTAATACTCCAATCAACCAAACGCAATGCGAGGTAGGATCCTAAAACACAAGAATGAACTAGATACCATATGCAGCACTAGGACAATAAAGTCTAGAAATCACGGGACCAAACTTCACACTACCAACCAATGGATATCTGTGGTACCCAATGAAATCAAAATCGATGTCATATGTGATTTCAAGATCCAATCTTACACAATTTTAGGTTCCGATATATTGAAAATCGAGGCCGGCTGCGTCCAAAGAAAATCTGATGTTCAGGTATTTCTATAGGTACAGCCCAACGCAATTTCAACAAATCTTTTCTCCATTCAACTCAAGAATAAAACGAAGGAAGATAATGAACCGAACTTAGTATCCTTAGCAAAAATAACAAAATTGGATAAACAGATAGAGAATTTGAAAGATGACGAGGAAGTTGTTCCCCATCACCAGAAAGTTCATCATATTCGCCATTATGTCCAGTCATCTGGGTTTTAAACCAATTAAGGAAAAATGTGTCACGAATCACAGACCCCCTTCACTTATAACAGGACCAGAAGAAAACATCGTTTAGCAGTAAAAAGTTGTTTTTATGCAGACTGCTTGTGAGTAGTGCCTTGGAATATGTTGAAATAAGCTCAACAGGGTAAATAGTACATGTTGAGAATACATCACGCAGAATAATAATTTTACAATCTATCCAGGATTCCAACACCGATGCAGTGAAGATTAATTTTTTACAATTTTTTATTTTGTCTTTTAAATAAAAAAAAGTCAGAATTAAAAATAATTTACAACCGTATAGTTCTGATTTTGATTATTTAAACCTCACCAGTGGCACTATTCTGGTAATTCCCTGGGAATAGGGAATTAGGGAAAGATTTTATATGTAATTTCAGTTCAAATATTATTTTTCCGGCCTACTAAGAAGAAAAGTTTGATGTAAATATTTATAAATTGGGAATAATTTTTCCATATCTAAATTGGCAGGGAAAATTATTCCCAATTTTATTTTGTTTTCAAAAAAATTACCACTAGATTTTTACCTCAGTATGCCAGAAAAAAATTTTAAAAGAGAAATTACATATAAAATCTTTCCCCAATTCCCTATTCAAAGAGAATTACCGGAATAGTGCCACAGGGAATTACCAGAATAGTGCCACAGTGGTAATTTAAATAAACAGTACTAAACAAAATCAGAGCAGAGGTCTGATTTTTCAGTGGTAACATCTCCAGCATTTCCTTCACAGAATTTCCATTTTCAGAACTAATCATTATAATTATGATGTGGCGTATTTTTTCAACATTCATCTATTGCACTATGTAGGTGGGAATGTGACAAAATCTCAAAGATTGGCATCACATATAATATAATGAATGGGCCAAAATGAGACTCCAAGTTGTGGATTTGTTTTATTGAATAGTGTAAATATTTCCACTGTTAGATGGTTTTGTTATTAATTTTTTTTTGAGGTGTTATTACCGTAGTTTTTAAAATTGAATGGCTTTTAATAGCGGCTTATTTTTACACACAAAACCTTCAAAATTTGTTTATATTTAGCTTTAATTTTTTGATTTGTGTTTCATTATGATAATTGAATTTTTTAAAAATCATATTTAACGGTTTTTTGTAATTAAATTAAATTCATAATCAAAACCCTATAATAGTTTCCGTCTTATCCAGGGTTAACTACCTCCCCTCCTTACCCATCCAATTCGAGAAATTTTTATGATAAATTTTGCTTAAGATATTAGTAAAATTTTCTCGGACATACGAAAAAGGTACATTAAAATTAAATTTTTGTGCTATCTACAATTTAGCCCTAAACTTCGTTTTAGAAATTTTTAAATTAATCCAGAATGCAAAGTTTTTTTACACATTTAGCCGTTAGAATACTCGATACTCTTTATGGGATTCCGGGAAATTTTAAACAAAACCTCATCTAACGTCATCACCACCACACTATTCTGCAACACGCTCAACCTAATCCGATTATATTAAGTTTATCATCGATTAAAAAGTAGATATACAAGCGAATTATATTAAAATAAAATGAATAAATTGTAATCGTACAAAAAAAAAATATTTTTGCCAAACTGTCGAAAACCACACAAAAAAATAGTGTCAAGGTCAAACTAACGAAATTTTAAAAAATACTAACAAGTAACACTCACACGTTAAAATATGTAATTGTATCTTAATTCACATGTAATTAACTGAAAAGCACATGAGTGTACAAGCAGATTAATAATTTTTAATTTGAAAGTAACCGAAAAAATGATGTGACGTCACGATAAAATGGAACGCAGCAATAATAATAATGCATGCAGATTTGATATTTTTCTCGAAATTCTTACTACATACTAAATCATATATGGAGAATAATAAATTCACATAACGACTCCCGCACACTCCTAACACGTCCAGCATTTTTTCTAATTGCAACAAAAAAAATCATAAATTATAATTTTTTTAATTAAAACGTTTATAAATAATCGATTCTATTCTGCAAAATTACTTATACATATTATATTTTAACTGCAATAACAATAATAATTACTTTGTACTTAAAATAAAACATCAAACCAAATGAAATTACATATTTCACCGGATTTAAAATTTTTATAACAATTTTGTTTCAGACAATTAAATTTTTATCTAATTAAATACTTTTTGTTTTGTGTTTTGGTACAGATTTTTGTGTAATCTTTGGTTTTTTAATGTTCTGATGTAATTATCTAAGAAAAGTAAAAAAAAACAAAAGCCACCGAAATTAAAATTTGTAATAGTTAAGAATCATTTTAAAAAATAAAAATCTTATATAAATCTTAATTTTATGTTTTTTTTTTCATTTTTTAATCGAATTATATTCAAACCTTGTGCTAAATGTAAATTTTTTTTTATAATACAAAAAATAAACAATAAAAGTAATAATAGTGTAATAAAAAAATAAAATAACACAAAATGTGTAGTTTTAGTTTCTTGCTGTTTATTTGAAGCGATCTTGTGTTTTGGAATTATCCAAAGAATTTTTATGTCTCGGGTAAAATGAAAAATTGACACAAAAAAATAAGTTGGCTTGCAATTGTTCATAACAGAGGTGAACTAATGTATCATATCATAAAAACTATCAACTGCAATATTTATGAAATTATATTCAAATAATGATATTTGATCTTGCATAATTCGTAAAATTTGCAATTCAATTTTTCTAAGAGCTAAGTATTTGTCGCGAACTTTACTTCTTATGAAAATTTAGGTTAGGTATTTCAAAATTCTAGGGGAGGATGACGCAATTCTCAGGCAGATAAATCTAAACAATTTCTTCAGGATATTCGATAAAAATTTAAGATCAGGAATTCGGTTGGAATACTGCTAATTCCAATTGAAATTTTACAGCTTTTCTTTGTAGTTGTATTGAGTACATTGTTATTATTTTTAATTTGCGTAGCTTTCAATGTAATATAAAATATTGGGTTTGATTTTACATTAGCTGTATTTTATAGCACTCATTGATCCGGATCAGTTCAAATTTTATATGGAAATCTTAATCCAAATTTTGTTTTCGTTCAAAAATTTTGATTTGCATTCTAGTAACCGCCTTACCGTTGTTTCATGAAATTTGAACCGAACTAGACCAGATCAAACGTCAACAAATATGGCTATTATTGTAATCAGTTTATAAAGCATAGGACATATTATTAAATGAATTAGATAATTCTACAAAATTTTAATTCATAATATTGAAATAATATAAAAATGAGATGAAGCAAGATTCAGATTTATATTCATTGAATTGGCAATAATTAAAAAACAAGCACATCTAAGATAAGTTTCACGAAATCAAGCAAATATTATCAATATACAGTACTGGGCAATAAAATAGCTCACTTTTTAAAAGAGTAATTAGAGAATAACTAATTTTTATTTAAATCCTATTTAGGCATTCTTCTTGGATAGAACAATATCAAATTTTTATAACAAACTCCAAATTAATCTGGGCAAAATAATAGAACAATACATCTACACCATTGTCAATTTAACGTTTCTATCATTACACCACACCAACGACACATTTTCTAGTTAAAACAAATTTCTATGTTTTGAAACAGTTAGATCAAGTTAATACTCTAATCAAGACGTGTTTGTGTGTTACAGTCAGTCGCAAAAGTTTACGTACACCACTAAAATTTACAAAATCGAGATAAATGAAATGAACTAAATAAAATAAAGAAAATTATTATTGGACAAAAATATTAAAAAAATTTTCAAAAAATTCATAAAATTTATATCACAAAAGTATACATCCAGTTGCACGTTTCTATTTACTCTCGAATTACTGCAAAGTAACGTTTTTTTTTATAAATACCTAGGCACGTCTAAAAACATTCACAGTATTAACTTTGCATTTGTCTTGAGTGAGAAATATTTTTCGTCTTTGGCATTAAAAAATGGTGTGTCGAACGGAAGTGTCAATCGAAATCACGGAATTTAATAATAAATCTACGGAAACAGAATAAGAGTTATAATGAAATACATATCTAAAATTATTGGTAAAAGTCGAGCAACCATACAAACAATAGTGCGAAATTTTTACAACAGAAGAAGTATACAAAATAAACAACAATCTAGGCGTCCTAAAAAACTTAACGCGCGGTTCGAAGCATAATTAATTGATGGCATCCAACCCGAGGATTAGTGCTCCAAAAATAGCGGTTGAGATTCGGAATAGCATTGGGAAGGATGTTTATCCCGAAACAGTTCGTTGAATTTTACGAAACGAGTGGTTTACTTTAATGGAAAAGTGCAAGGGAAAAAACCATTTATAAGCCTAGTAAATAAACAGAAAATGCTTGAATTTCGCCCGCTTCGTGACAATACCTCACAATTTTGTGAAAATGAGCTTTTGATAAGAAAGGCTGACGCAGGATTAGACGCAAGCTTACGAATAATTAAAATATGTTTGATTATAAGAAAAGCAAATTAAATCGAATGAAAATCATGAAAACCAGAGGAAACATATAGAATGACTATACGATGTTTTTTGAATTTCTTGAACAATTCAGTTTTTGCAGATAGGAGTTATTGTCACGAATCGGCCGATTTGTAGAAAAATAAGTTAATGTAGGTAGGCATCGAATTTTGGAGCAAAGTGACGGAGGGGGAAAAATTTGGTGAAAAATTCACCAAGATATGGCCCCAAAAATTTGCTTCCCACCGTTAAACAAAGAGGTGGCAATGAAATGGTTTGGGGATCTATGGCTGCAACTGGTGTCGGAAATTTGGTATTTATACAAGGTAATATGAATCACCGAATGTATTTGATCATATTGCGTATAGCAATTTACAACCCTCCGTCGAATGCTTAGGACTTATATAAAGATAATGGCTTAAAACATCGGCGATGGCTATTAAGTATAATGGTGGCCCAAATAGATATTAGTTTTAGTTCTTAATTGTGTATGAACATTCTCCTTTTGATTTTATTTACTGTATGTAGACTTTTGTGATATTAATTGTATAAACTTTTTGAAAATTATTATTACCTTTTTACTTTTTTTTGTCCAATAATAATTTTCTTTGTTTAAATATATTATTTAATTAATATTACAACATTTATTTCGTTTCATTTATCTCGATTTTGCAAATTTTAGCGGTGTATGTAGACTTTTGTGATTGACTGTATATTGAAACGTAATGGGTGCCCACTTATGGTCTCTTTAAAGAGAACATGTTCTCTTTTTGCATCCGGATCTTTTTTACTCTTTGTAATCGAAAGTAGAGTGCATACATCTTTTTGCATTGTAAATTTTGCATTTACACAAAAAGTGGAAAATTTCCCTTATTTTATATAAGGAACCCTGCATAAAACACAGCAAAAGTGGTAGCCATTTTTTTGTTCATATCAAAATCAGTTGTTTTCATTTAAACAAGCCTACAAAAGTTCAAATTGTAATTAACAAATGTATATTTTAATTTAATAATAAGTTTTTTTTTAAAATGTCAAAATTATTTACTACCACTAGAATAATTAGAAAGCCAATAATTTCCCTTTGCAAATATTTGCAATGCATTCTGATGAGAACCAATAGTAATAATATATTTTGTTCATTTCGAAAAACGTAAACTGTGTTTATTCAACCCTGATATAATGTGATTTAGTTTTTTACAACACAGCAACACCAAAAAATAAGGACACTGGAAATATATTTTCTCGTTTTTCATTAAATATGTGGTATTTGTGGCTAGTAATAATTTATTTTTTTTTCCTTTTTTTATTTTTTAATTAAATATTTATTTGAGATTTTGTATCATCTCTCTCTCTCTCTCTAGCTTCACATCCCATGAAGGTATTTTGCCGCCCGCACTATGGTCCTCCAGCCGTCTCGAACCATCGCTCTCGACCTCCAGTTTCGACATCCTAGTGCCTGTAGATCTTGTTCGACGTCGTCACGCCAGCGCAGTCGGGGTCTTCCTCTACGACGCACACCGGCTGGTTGTTGATGGAACACTTTATTGGTCATGCGTTGTTGTGGGGACCTTGCAACGTGGCCGAGCCATCTTACTCGATTGGATTTGATGAATCCGATAATATCGCAACCTCCAAGAATTTGCTTTATCTCGTGGTTCATGCGAATCCGATATTCATTGTTCGCGACTTTAATTGGACCAAAGATGGAGCGAATGACCTTCCTTTCGAAAGTTGATAACAATCTACAATCATTAGTGGTCATGGTCCAGCTCTCGCTTCCGAAAGCCAGCACAGGTCTTATGAGTGCTTTGTAAAGTGCGAGCTTGCACGACTGCGATAGATGTCTAGATCGCAATAATTTTGATTGGGCGTAGAAAACTCGATGTGCGGCAGCTATTCGGGCTTTTATTTCTGCCTGCATGTCATTGGATGATGTTATAACTGACCCGAGGTATTTGAAATTTTCAACGCGATCAAAGTTGTGGTCGCCAATTCCGAGATTTGCCATGGGGATGTTCCTGGGTGTTGATAAAAATTTGGTTTTGCTACTGTTCACCTTCAAACCAAGTCTTCTTGCACAGCGATCGAGCGGCACGAAACTGTCTTTGATATCGCTAGGTCTTCGGCCAAGAAGCACGATATCATCTGCATATCCAAGAATTTGGCCTGATTTATTAAATATACAGCGCGAAGTTTCGATGTTGCTTTTCCTCACTACGTACTCAAGCGCCAAATTGAACAGCACAGGCGCGAGTGCATCTCCCTGTCGAACACCAGATGTTATTTCAAAGGAATCTGACACAGTTCCTTCGATTACAATTCTACATACAGACCCAGACGTTGTTAATTTGCACAGAGAATCGAGTTTCTCTGGAATTCCTAGGCATATGAGCGCGGCCCAAAGGTTATCGCGGTTTATACTGTCATATGCCTGACGGAAGTCTATATATAATTGATGTATGGTTATGTTGTACTCCCAACATTTTTCCAGGATCATCCTCATGGTGAAACATTGGTCAGTGGTCGATCGGTTGGGACGAAAACCACACTGATAATCGCCAATGATGTTTTCGGCGAAAGGGATGAGTCTGGCAAGTACAACATTAGTTTTGTATCATCGTTTGTAATTAAAAATTTCAAAATTTAAACTCAAAATACTTTTTTAAATAGCTGTTAATAAAATGAGTTTAAATCTATTCAGCAACAAAATTAGCAAAAAATATCCGTGTTTTAAAGCTGTTCAGTCTAAATATGAAGCTCACTGTGTAACATGTGGTACTACAGATTTACAGATTCATTAGTAAACAAGGAGAAGTGTGATCTAGAACAGCACATATAATCGTAAAACATAAGCTGACAATAACGGCAGGAGAATGTCCAAAATCAATGAGTAAATTTTTAATTCCTAAATTTGACTGATAAAGTTTCAGTTGTAAAGGGAACACTGGCTTTCCATACAGTCAAGCACCATTTTAGTTTCCGAAAACTGGTAAAAGAAATTTTTACCGACTCCGAAACTATACAACAAATTTCATCGGCTCAAACCAAAACAAGATCAATTATGAAGAATGGCATCGCACTACATTGTATAAAACAAATAATTAATTCACTGCCCATCAGTGTTGAATCTTTACCTGTTTCAACAGATGCGAGCGAGCAACCATGGCGCAATTAAAATTTTCCCCATTTTAATTCAATAGTTCGATCTAAATTAGGGAATAATTTTAAAATTTATATATTTGGATGAACTACCAAATGAAACAGCTTTAACAACAAATTTAATAACAGCCGATAACTGCAATACGAATTTCGGTGGAATCAATCGAGGAAGTTACGAAAATGTATTTAGTAAATTAAATATTACCACTAGTAAAAATCTGATTGGGATTGGCTGCCCATTTGAGATGGCTGTCATTGTATCCGGTTATTCATCATATTTTGCAATTAGTATTTGAGGGGTTGAAATCTTGTGACACTAAATAGATGTCCAATAGTTTTGAAAAAGGTTTCTCGAAAACAATTTAACTGAGGCATATATTCGCTGTTTATTCATGAAATTATTTTGAATAACACTATTGTATCTACTCGATACATAGTTTTGAGAAAATGAAACTGGAAAGTTATGCTGTAACTTTTTAGTTTTATGGAAAATTTTTATAAAATTGTGGTGGTCTGGTATTTAGATATATGTTTTTATGATAAACTAAATATTACTTTAAAATTGTAGGTTTATTATTGAAATAATTGATGCTCCAAAACTAGTACACCTTTGTAACTGAACAAAGGTATCCCATGTATCTGGCAGATACAACATAGTTATTTTGTATATGATTTGGGTAGTTAACTGACCATCATTTAACCCCAAAGAATATTCGACTTCATTACTTTGTTGAGTGTACCTCAACATTTTTAATTTGGTGTAGGGAATTTTGGAAAAATCAAAACACATTTTCCCATACTGCCCAAAGTCCATAAAATCGGTAGCAGTCATTTGTATGATAATTAAGGGATTCCTCCGGTTCGCTGTTTTAAGCGTTCGAATGAGCCCCATTGGAGAGAAAAATTCGTTAAACTGCCAATACCTTTTCAATTGAACTATGGATATGGTCTACTTCCTGTATTACACCATGACCTGGAACTGAATATTTCATGAAAATTGAATTTATTTTTGGGTTTTGTTTAATGACATGCAAAATTGCAGTCGACATGAACGAGTTTTTGTGTTGGGGCACGCACGAATCACTCCATGTAATTAGGTTGTAGATGTCGCTAAATCATTGCCGCTTCTACCTGATGTATATTCCGTCCATAAGCAGCAATATTTTTTTATTACTGCTCAAATTTGCAGTTAAATTATAGATGTTTAATTTAGGAATAGTAAAACATCGGGCCAATTTCTGATCTTGCGCAGTTTATCGGTTGTTGAAAGGCGACATTAAATTTTGTACAAAAAATATGGCGATAAAAACTTTCCTTCACTGGCACTGGATCTTTTGTGTATTCTTTGTATAAGTCATACATCTTGGAAATTTTTAAATTTGGCTCTAGGTAAAGCCGGGTTGTTTTAGACCTGCAATAATGAGATGAGATTCTAGGAAATGCATTTATGTGTGCCATGGCGTTTGCAATTTTTTCCTGTGGTGTTCTCTTACTGCTTTTCTGCCCACGCATATCTCCTTTGGACATTTCAGATTGTTCGCGTTTATTTTGATACGCTGTATAGACTGGTGATTGTGAAATGCTATAAGTTCCTAGATAAAAATTTTTACACACCGTATATGTATAGCCAGAAACCTTCATAAAGTAGGAAAAGGTGAAAGACCGACGGGATTGCATTGTCGTTGTTTTTCTTGCTGGTGAAATACGGGTGGTAGTTTTTAGGATAAAATCTCGTTTTCGTTGAGCATCTAAGGCATAAAACGCCTTAAACTGTTCTTCTCTTTCTGTTTTCGTCACATTTTTCGCACACAAATATTTGCACTTATTGAGACAGTCTTTTTTTGTTAGAACCATTTTGCATGGAACCGTTTTCCCTCGAACATTCACGTATTCCTCACCGGCCTGACATTTACGAACAGAACTTATCCAATTTACAGGATTACGTCTACGTTTCCTAGATTTCTTTGGAGTTGATGGTGGTGGTTCACGATTAACGGTTCGCTTAATACGTCGATTAAGGAAGGAATGAATAGTTCAATCACACAGTTCTGCGCTGAACCGACTTCAATTGCTCCAACAACCTCAGATGCAACCGTGGAATGATCTATAAAAATTTCCTCGCCGAGTAAAATTTGATCACAAAAACAATATTTTCGTTTACAGGTACATACAAATTCAACTCTAGATATTCCATGATTCGTATTTTGTAAATAACAAACATTAAATCTATAGAACAAATAAGAAAATTAATTAAAAAATAAATCACTTACAGTGAAATTTACACGTTTTTCTATTTTGAGCGCCAATTTTGAACTGTCATTAAGCGTTTTTGAGCATTACAAAATACCAACTACTCATTTTAAAAACGTAAGTGAGAATAATAGCGGAACCAGTCAGAAATAAGAACTTAACAAAAAAAATACGAATTTTACCGAACCCAATTGTTTTTCTTTTTTTTTGGTATTCCAACCAGCCAAAAATAATAATTTTAAGTGACAGCCGTTTCGTTTACAAACAGCTGTTTTTTATTGTGAAATATCTTTTAGAGAAATTTCATAATTGTTCCTGTTGTTATAAATTTTTATATATAAATTTCGTATTTGAAAATGTACACATACTCGAGATGCTTTTACATCACAAAGAAAAAAGGAAACAAACTAAACAAAATTAAAATATTATAGTAGTAAAATAGCGTTTACACTACGATTATAATATCAGACCATTAACAAATTAATTTTTAACAAAATTCACTAAAACACCATTTTTACTTTATCACACATTATTAAAACAAATCACATAATATGAAAAAATATTAAAACAGTTTTATTTAATTTAATAAATAAAATAGTAAACAAAAAAATGTACACAAAATAAATATGGTATAAAACACAACAACAAATCGTACATATTTCTTATTTTCGAGCGAGAAATATCGCGCACTATTTTTTTATTAAGTGACAGTTATAATTTAACGAAGGGGAAATTCGGTTTCTTTCGGTTTCTTACATGAAAATTAAGTTTGACTGGGTAATAACATTGAAATGCCATTTATCGCATTCTTTTTTTTATTTAGTTAAGTTTTTATTTCTGACTGGTTCCGCTTTAACAAAGTTGTATGTACAAAAAGAGAAATTACAAAAGTGGTATCTGTGTGACGGTCTCTTTATCGTAAACAATTTATCGTGTTTCAATTTAACGTGAACATTTAATCGTAGAACAGTTTATCGTGGACACAATTCACCGTGGACACAATTTATCGTGGGACAATTTATCGTAGAACAGTTTTTCGTGGACAATTTATCGTAGAAAGCTTTTATGCGTGGTATCAAAAAATTAGTGGGATTCTTTAATGATTTTTGGAAGAAATTTTGGAATATTGCCATGTGGGACGGAACTCGGTAGTTTCTTAACCGATTATAATGGGATTGGGTATGTTGGATGGAAATGGGATTATTGGATGATTTTTGGAAGAAGTTCTGGAATATGGCCATGTGGGACGGAACTCGGTAGTTTCTTAACCGATTATGATGGGATTGGGTATGTTGGTTGGAAATGGGATTATTGAATGATTTTTGGAAGAAGTTCTGGAATATGGCCATGTGGGACGGAACTCGGTAGTTTCTTAACCGATTATGATGGGATTGGGTATGTTGGATGGAAATGGGATTATTGAATGATTTTTGGAAGAAGTTCTGGAATATGGCCATGTGGGACGGAACTTGGTAGTTTCTTAACCGATTATGATGGGATTGGGTATGATGGTTGGGAATGGGATTATTGAATGATTTTTGGAAGAAGTTCTGGAATATGGCCATGTGGGACGGAACTTGGTAGTTTCTTAACCGATTATGATGGGATTGGGTATGTTGGATGGAAATGGGATTATTGGATGATTTTTGGAAGAAGTTCTGGAATATGGCCATGTGGGACGGAACTCGGTAGTTTCTTAACCGATTATGATGGGATTGGGTATGTTGGTTGGAAATGGGATTATTGAATGATTTTTGGAAGAAGTTCTGGAATATGGCCATGTGGGACGGAACTCGGTAGTTTCTTAACCGATTATGATGGGATTGGGTATGTTGGATGGAAATGGGATTATTGAATGATTTTTGGAAGAAGTTCTGGAATATGGCCATGTGGGACGGAACTTGGTAGTTTCTTAACCGATTATGATGGGATTGGGTATGTTGGATGGAAATGGGATTATTGGATGATTTTTGGAAGAAGTTCTGGAATATGGCCATGTGGGACGGAACTCGGTAGTTTCTTAACCGATTATGATGGGATTGGGTATGTTGGTTGGAAATGGGATTATTGAATGATTTTTGGAAGAAGTTCTGGAATATGGCCATGTGGGACGGAACTCGGTAGTTTCTTAACCGATTATGATGGGATTGGGTATGTTGGTTGGAAATGGGATTATTGAATGATTTTTGGAAGAAGTTCTGGAATATGGCCATGTGGGACGGAACTCGGTAGTTTCTTAACCGATTATGATGGGATTGGGTATGTTGGATGGAAATGGGATTATTGAATGATTTTTGGAAGAAGTTCTGGAATATGGCCATGTGGGACGGAACTCGGTAGTTTCTTAACCGATTATGATGGGATTGGGTATGTTGGATGGAAATAGGATCATTGAATGATTGTGGGCGGAACTCGGTAGTTTCTTAACCGATTAAAGATCCCGGCTCCTACGCCCCCCGAAATTAAAATCTAAAGAGCCCCGCAGGGCTACGGGGAGGAGCGTAGGTGTCATTAATAGATTCTATATATTCCGCTCCTACGTGCAGCACGCAGTGCGACATGTTTGAAGATCCCGGCTCCTACGCCCCCCGAAATTAAAATCTAAAGAGCCCCGTAGGGCTACGGGGAGGAGCGTAGGTGTCATTAATAGATTCTATATAATCCGCTCCTACGTGCGGCACGCAGTGCGACATGTTTGAAGATCCCGGCTCCTACGCCCCCCGAAATTAAAATCTAAAGAGCCCCGCAGGGCTACGGGGAGGAGCGTAGGTGTCATTAATAGATTCTATATAATCCGCTCCTACGTGCAGCACGCAGTGCGACATGTTTGAAGATCCCGGCTCCTACGCCCAGCGAAATTAAAATCTAAAGAGCCCCGCAGAGCTACGGGGAGGAGCGTAGGCGTCATTAATAGATTCTATATAATCTGCTCCTACGTGTGGCACGCAGTGCGACCCCCACTCTCAATTTAATATATTCATAAAAAAATATTAAATTTCATTTATTTTTAAATGAGATTCAATATTTTTTATTAAATTTTTTTTAGCACGTCCTAACGTATTTTTTTAAAATTTTAGTTCGTTTTTATTCCAATAGATGGCGCTAGGTACAAAATGCTAAGCAAAGGCACATTTTTAGTTATAAACAATTCCGCTCTTGGTCAAAGTGGTGCTACCGTCGCTCAGACTGTCAAAAAAATTTGACTGCGATACTAAAGCTGTTCCAAACTGTTATAC